>CM034148.1:726643249-726948160 GCA_019776745.2 Taxus chinensis
CCAGAAGAATAATGTGGGGGCACGTCGCCTTCGTCAATGACAAGGATTCGTTATGTGCCGACGGGGCTCGTTCCCCAATGAGGCCATTTCGAAGCGTCCCAAGTTGGACGTTAGACTGATCAACGACAAGGCTTTTAAAGCTGCCCGTCATACCTAAGAACATCTTGGTGGACTAACATACTTATTGTCTCTCTCCAGTTTAATATGATGCAGACTAGAAACAACAATTCCCCTCCCCACAATAGGATTGACATTAACTACGCCTCGCTTGCAGAGGGAGGAAGATTTTAAGCGTATTCAATGTGTTGTTGATGTTTTGCATTGCAGGCAACCGAAACCACCTAAAACAGTGATAACCGAAATGATCAGAGATCACCTACACCTGATGCTAACATCCCCAATTTTTTCTCTCCAAAATCCGAACCATTGGAGATCATTCACGAGGATTCTGTTTGATTTATGTAACGAAGATGCATTGACATTTGAACCACCCCACAAATTGAGGAGAATGGGAATACCAATTGAGGCATCTGTAAATGGACAAAAATACAAGAAACGTGCTAAGAAAATTGCACAAGCAAAAAGCAAGAAATTTGATTTAAAGAAATAACTTGTAGTGGTTAGTTTATAAGTGTTTTTGAAACAAACTGTAACTCGTACCAAATAATTCCATGTATGCATTGTGGCAGTATACATCAGACATAGAATCAAACTTTTTAAACACATGTTCAGTTTATGTAATCCAACAACTATGGCTTTCAAATTTCTTTAACACTGTATCTCCATATAAATACCTATAGTTTTCTTACGTCAAGTGTACGTATTGTTCTTATTGTCTTCCATTCAATTTTCTTAACATAATAATCTGTAATTCGTTTCAACAATGCAAATTTTAGTTCTTTTCAACCAAAGCTTTGTGTGTTATATAACTTTTTTGCATATTGAATTGTTAAAGGATTAGACTTCGTGTTTTCACTTTTTAGCACATATAAAATAATAAGGAAGGCAACTTTAAAGGTTCTCATTCTTTACAAATGCATGCTTTCCTGAACACATCCTTCATTATCATGATTGTCTGCCCTACAAGTTTACATTGTCCACCATATATTTGCAGAATTCCCACTATCGCGAGCATCTTTTAGTTGCCATGGAAATAACTTTGACACACGAAGGCATTACTCAATTGATTGAGGGCGGTTCCAATGTTGACCCCACATTTCAGATACTCCACTTGTCCTCCCTAAGGTCCATTCTCAACACTGGTGCCCAACATCATGTTGACCTTTCAAATGGGATACATTTTCAGACAACACTTCTACCCTCCAAATTTGCAAGTCGTGTAACTGACAAATCAATACAAGAAGGCTCCATTGTGTGCTTACAAAAATCTCTCGTTAGAATGATCAAAAGTGAACTGTAAGCTTCATCTCCTGCTCAATTACCAATGTACATAAACTTCCTATATTAATTATAATTTCTTTCTGTTTGTTTTTTCGATCCTTTGTTCAGTTCTAATTCTATCTTGATTTCCTTTTCCATTGCAGGATTTTTCTTATCATTGAAATGGTTGTTCTTTTCGAAACACATTTGGTAATTGGTACTCCAATCCGACTACCAACGAATGCTCTCGAACACATTCAGTTACCGCAAACAGATGCAATTGCAAATCGGGTTAACAAATATTTTGCGAGAACACCAACTAAAATAAGTGCTTTGAATACATCTATGCGCATGTGGTCCGTTAGAGGGCCGTTGCCCTAGCAAAAACAACCCTTCGCCAATATCACAACGCAAGGGGACATGGATCCGTGTTTGGGTTTGATTTTTGTTGATCAGGAAGGAGGGGAAATCCACATCACTTGTTTCAACGAGGCCGCAGAAGCATTCTATGAGCAGATTGAGAATGGAAAGCTATATACAATTTCCAATGGGAGGATTGCGAGTATTGCTGATGCAAAGCTATGTTACAACCATTTGAACAATGCTTTGGAGATTTTCCTGCAACCTTCCTCAACCATATCTCCACTCATAGCAAATGAAGATACAATACCTTCCCATAACTTTCACTTCACCAAAATCAAGGAATTACCTACAAGCGCTGAAGGTTCTACAGTTGATTTGATTGGCATTGTTGTTACAATGTCACCATGCTCAACAATTCGTCGGTATGACAAGTCTGAAACAAAGAGAAGAAGACTGCAATTAAAGGACATGTCGGGTTTCAGTGTAAGTGTCACATTATGGGGACAACACTTAGATGATATAAGCAATGAACTCGAAGACATGCTTTCTATACCGCCTCTTCCGGTCCTTGCCTTGAAAGCTGCTCGCGTCTCCAGTTTCAATGGAATCTCAGTGGACACTGTTTCAAGAACCAAATGTTACATCAACCCTCTAATTTCAGAAACCAATACACTTCATAACTCGGTAGATTACTGATGACTACTCCCTTCTGACACCCTTTATCACAAGCCAGTTTATGGGCCCTCCAAAGAGCTTGACCTTTATAACAACAATTTCAGAGGTACTACATATGGGGAACACAGAGAGAAATGAATGGGTCATGGTTTCTGTAGAAATCAAAAATATCAGCATGGACAACTTTTTTTACAAGGCATCTCCTCTTCAAAAAGGTGAAAAACAATATAGGAAAAAGGTGAGTGAGAATGTTAATGGTTCATAGTTCCGCTCGAGTTGCAACAGTACAAGTTCAGAACTATCGATTATAGATATGCACTGAGGATCGATCCAAAGGACCAAACAAGAGAACTTTAATCACTTACCGCTTTTGATGAGACAGTTGAGTTAATCATGGGTGTTACAGCTAGTGACCTCCATATACTGTCTATAGATGAAGATGCGACCAGAGTTAAATTATAAGTAATGTCATCAGACAATGATTACTGCTTCACACTTTAACTGAAAAAAGAGACATATTGCGGAAACAATAGATTGAAATGTGTCATCCTTCAGTTTAAAGAAAACAAAAAATAGTGCAACTCCTCCATAACCTTTACGCAAGGATTTCCAACACACCCGTTCCTTCAAACATTACACCCTCACTCATCCCATTCTATACGTTGAACTATCACTGCTATGTTTCTTATTTCACATCTATGTCTCGCTTTTTCCCCTACTTCAAAAGAAAACTATTGATATTCCCTTATACACTTGAGATACTATTTTCTCCTTGCTATTATGCAGATTGTTAGTACTTTTATGAAAATAAATATTACAATACATGAACTTTTTTTATGTACATATTTACATCCTTTTGTAGTATGTGAACACATTCTATGTTTCTATTTATCTAATACTCTTTTCCTAAATAAAAAATGTAGTTTCTTGATACTCAAATTTTAACCTCTTATGCGTATTTCCCATTGGAACTCCACATGCTTTACAATTAAATTTAATTTTATATTTTGACTTATTTCCAGCATTTGTATGTCATCAAACTATGTATTGTTCCTTGCTGACCCAACATGATATTTATCCAATATGTTGTATTCCATAATCTTAGTGACTTCACAATCATGTCGACTCCTGCAAAACAAGTCCAACAAAGAGAGAACTATGCCAAAAATAAAGTACACATAACTGCTGAGCAATGAGGTCATAAATTAGACCATAGAACAACAAAAATATCTCAAATATCTTTAAACTTACAATGACCAACAACCTACAATCCCCCGACATTCCAATATTGCCATCAAATACAACTACTGAAGAATTACCAACCAACATTCCACATGTAACTTCCATGGAAGACAAACTTTCAAGAGCATACCACTTCCTTCCATACAAACCCATCTTTGCTAACAACTGTCACTTTCCCCCAAATGTCTGGGATGCCACATGAAACTGTCTCAAGTACCAACCCTCTCTTCAGTTCATCGCACATAATACAAACCAGTTTCTCCTCTCCTTCTAAAATGCTTTCCACCTTGCAATCCACAAATGACTCAAATAGAACACCCCACCCCTTCCAATACATATACAATTTCCCATATTCCCACCCTATTCGATGATGACTATTAGAAACCCAATGTCAGTTTTGTAAAAGAATAGATTTGCTAGTGACCATTCAAACTTGCTTAATCTACCTTGGAAAGTTACCCTAGAAGTTAAAACAATTTCCTTTGAAGGCTTTCCCTCTTGTAACAAATGCAAAAGTGAAAAACAAGGCCACCGATTCTCTTCATATAACAACATGGACCCTGAATAACAACCTATTGTTCTTGCGTCTTTAACCCAAATCAAGGATATGCTTATCACATGAGTTAATCCATTCATGCAAGTTGCACCCAAGTACTATGGCAGGAAATACAAATACTTAGGACACACCATAAGCTTCCCGCAAAACATTACTTCAATAAAAAAGACCCTACATCACCACCTTAGAGATTTGGACATAGTTCTCATACAAAGGGAAGGATTTAATTTAAAAATTTATGATATATACATCAGTAGATCTCGTGTTTGTGCAACCTTGAAATATAAAATCCAAGATGATCCCTACTACAAATATGCCATAATTGACGATGATGCCCTTTCCTCTCTACCATCAGAGTCGTCAAATGTTTCCTCCTCTCTTAACATAGCCGCATTGGAACTGCCCCAAATGCAAAGTGCCTCTACAGCTCATGGTAATGATGCTCCCACCCACTTTGATTAAACATATGAACACTCATCGTCTTTCATGCCAACACCTCACAATACAGGAACAAAAGAAGATGAAATCAAATAATTCTTGTTCAACCACAATGGTAACACTTCATTTACCATGTCATGGCCAGAGCTTGGGCTTTCACCAACAAATGGATACAATACGAATGGCTTGTTCTCAATGGATTTCCCAACTTTATTTCCAACAGGAAAATTAATGTGGTAACAACCCTCGCATTAAAATAATTTCCAATATATGAATACACTCTTCATTTGATGTGTTACCATGATGGTTGGTTTGGTTCCCACCTAATATTTCATCACTTCCTTCTAAACCTCATAATGTGACACAGAAGCCAGTCCACAACAACAATTTTTATGAAATAGAACGCTCGAATCTGGAATCCCCTCAAACAATTAGAGACATATGAAGACAACTACTAGAATACCCCAAAGACAACATCCCAGACAGCTTAATTCACTTTGGATCAAGCCTTCAAGGGACACGTTCATTCTAGGCAGAAGATTAGAAGCGAGCTTCCAGATATGGTGGAACAATTGGGGACACCAACATTACTCTTCACTCTAAATGCTGCAGACACTAAATGGCTAGATGTCCACAATATTATGCTCGGGTGAATACCAAAAAGATCCTAGATCTACACAACATTTGAGAACACTTAACATTGTCTCTAACCCTCATCGAGTATCAACATACATGCATCACAGATTCACAATATTTTGTGAAGAAATATTACAGAAGGAACTTGGAGCAGTAGACTTTTGGTATAGGTAATCAAATCTACTTATTTCAAAGTTTTTTCCAAACTACATAGCTAATATTTATGTTCCCTCGTCTCGTAGGTATGAATGGCAACATAGAGGCTCTGCACATGTCCACGGTTTATTGTGGCTCGAGAATGCGCCTAAAGTTGACGAAATGGACTGGGAGGATACAACAGTTATTGAGGCAACAAAACAATACTTTGATAAGTTCGTGTCTGCCTGGAACCCCCGACCCAACTTGCAACCGCTTGGATTTTGTTCGCAGGTCACTCCTAGATGACCCTTGCTTGCTAGATACAACACAAATTCTATCCTCCTCCCCGCATGTAGACCTTGAAGAACTACTTAATCGAGTTCAGCACCACACTAAATGTTCAGACAAGACATGCCTGCGTAGAAAGCAATCACAGCTATGTAGTGTAGGTACAACGCCCCCTGGGCCATGCAACCTACTTCTTCCTTGCACATTGAAAGTGATGGGAAAATTAAGTACCTCCCTTCCAGAAATGATGACAGATTGAACATCCACAATCGAACTATGATATACATATGGAGAGAAAATGTCGATTGTCAACCGGTACTTTCCCGCCATGTCGTTCTTAAGTATATTGCAAAATATGCTTCAAAAGCCGAGCAACGTTCAGAAAACATATCACCAAATGATATCCAGATTTTCAAGAGACGCAGATGTAGATTCTCCAGCACATATCGTGATCCGTAAAATGCTCACAGAAAGCGTTGTTTAACATGACATAAGTGCACAAGAAACATGCCACATGTTGCAAAAAATGCCACTTGTTATGTGCAGCTATCCATTTGTATCATTAAATGTTGGGAAAAAAATTCTAAGACGTGTCGTTGAAAGTGACGTTGATGCACAACAAACAACTGCTTTCTTGGATGCATATAAAGTTCATCAAACAACCATGGAACACCTACCACTTATTCAAGTTGCTCGATATTGGAGCTACAACAAGAACCGTAAAGGTGATAAATGGAAAAAGTGACCGACACAAGCAATTGTTTGGGTCCACCCGATATTTTTGGATATCCCAGCTCAAGATTCAACATCGTATGACCTTTTCTGTTGGTCAGAACTCCTTTTATACAAGCCTTTCAGAAATATTACGTCTAGAATTTGGCTCAACCCCACATGACATCAACAACACTTGGGACATGTTCAAGCACAACTACAGACCGTGGCATGTTTTACGCACTACCACAAACACAGGACTGTTACAGATGTTAGTTCTGACTCTGAGCCCAAATGCAGTATTCAACAGAGAACCATTGCAAGAATGGTAGGTCTTCGCACAACTTCACCCAGGAAACAACACGGGTCTAGACAGTCTTGACATGTTGGGGAAACAAGATTTCGACATACACAATAATTGGAGCATACATGACGTTCCACATGATTTACAGATAACTGGTTCATCATTCATCGAGAGAGAGAAGGCAGACACAATTAACAACAACATACAAGCCACACCACCATCTTCCACACTTCCTTTGTCTCCAGAACAACAAATAGCTCTTGATACCATACTACACCATTCAGCAAACAAAACCCTTCTACCTCCACTAAGATTGATAATTCAAGGAACGAATGGCACAGGAAAATCATTTCTGATAAATAAAATCCACAATTCATTCACATCACCAACCACATATCCCTCACCTCTACTTGTGATTTCCCCTACTGGTGTTTCAGCATTCAACATCTCTACATCCACAATCCACGTAGCCCTGTGTATTCCAATCAAAGAACTGAAACCCCTTGAAAGTAGTGCATTATCATCTTTTCAAGAGTCTCTGAAACATATAGAATATGTTCTTATTGATGAAATGAGTTTCATCGGCCCAAAGTTACTAAGAAAAATTGACAGTAGGCTACGCGAAGCTTTCCCACACTTAAGAACATCTGAATTTGGGAAATAGATCAGTCATCCTCCTTGGTGACCTTGGCCAATTACCACCGGTTTTGGACAGTCCTCTTTATGCAAGTAATTCCTACGGAGCAACCCTTTGGAAGGGATTTCAGATCTTCCATTACATTGCAAACAATATTTTGGCAACAAGGAACAACCAATGCACAAGTTTCATTCCAGAAATTTACTGCTCCACATGCGAGATTCAACCCCTCTAATTGAGGATTGGGAACTCTTAATGTCTCGCAAAGACACACACCTAACTCAACAAGAGCTCAACATTTTTAAGGATGCACCACATTTGTTTGCAAAAAATGATCTGGTGGACTCCCACAACCTACAGATGTTGAAGGCATTGAACGTTCCGATTGCCCAATCCATTGCTGAAAGTAACAGGCGGACTGGACCAGGAAATCCTGATGATGATCAGTTGGAACACAAAGTTCTGTTGTGCAAACAAAAAAAATCATGCTTATTGCAAATCTATGGGTTGACGCATGCCTCGTGAATGGTGCCACAGGAACAATCACCGACATTGTCTACGACACATCAATGCAACCACCAACATTACCTTTATTTGTTGTTGTCAAATTTGATAGATACAATGACCCATGTTGGGATCCCTTCAACCCGTTACATATTCCCATACCCCCTATTTCGAGAGGGAATCGAAGACAATTGCTGATTAAAATGGCCTGGGGATTAACTATCCACAAGTCACAGGGACTTACTTTACACAGAGCAACCGTCGACATTGGAACCACTGAAAGGCAGGGTCTTACATTCACAACTTTCTCCAGAGTTCCCTCGCTTACAAATCTGCACATTTCACCTGCTTTTTCATTCGAGCGATACTCAAATATGACGCACATAACTAACACTTGGAGGAAGAAGGAAGGAGGAAGCAAGATTACTGTCATTCAACCCATCGTAAATAGATAGCCTCTGTTTTGATAACACCTCCACTACTACTATACTCAACACTTCTTGTATCCAAAGCAACACTGTCATGCTCAAGGGGTATCTAATGTAATCATGTTTATTGAAACTAAAATTTTCGACTAAAGGCTACCATTCATGATATAAAGTATTGCAAATGTATACATGTCTCATTTATATGTGCACGTAAATCTACTATGTATTCTGATATTGTGAAATATGATTTGCAACTTTAAATTTATGAAGTTGTAACAGAAATTATAATGTACACATACAACATTTCAATGTAATGTTTCATCTCATATTCCTACAATACGACTATCAATCACACACATTACCAACTGTACAATAAATGTTTTCCCAACAAAACACCAAGCCGAACAATTGATGCACAACTAACACAATAAACCTGAATTAAATACATACAACATCAACTATCAAAATAAATTAACTATCGAAAACGGTATCAAATGTATTCATGTACACATTTTGAACAAGTTTGAAACAACCTTCACATTAAGTTACACTTACGAAATCAATCACACCCCTAATCACCATCTACTACAAAAATAATATATATACCTCTAAAACAAATAAAATATACCGTTCGACGTTCACATTGCATGAAACACATGCGATTGCTAGTAATAATTTACATTTACATCTTAATAAACTACACTTATGGAGTTCTTTAGTTTGTTATTTTTTATATAAACCAAATTTGTTGTTTATTTGGTTTATATTGTTGCAACCAAATTTGGTCTCCCATGAGAATTCGTTCAAACAAACTTTTGTTTGAACATGGTTTGTAAAGCCTATTTAATAGGCATCCTTTGTAATGAAGTTTTGAATCGGAAGGTTGCAGAAACAAATCTCTTAATATTTCAAGATTGAAGGCTTAAAAACATTGATGGTTTTCCTGCATTCAGAGCAAGGACTGACAGAAGAAGCCCAATCAAGCTCAAAATCTGCACTAAATAATTTTGGTATTGAGGTGAAAATTTTATCCTCTATCTTCTAGTTGTAGAAAATTGTGTTCATAAGTTTCTGAATATCAGATTTGGATAGCTCGCCATTACTGATGTTGTTTCTGGTGCGATGTCTGGTAGTGGCGTACCGCAGGGCCATTCCTCCATAGATCATTAATTTGTATTAATATTTTGAGAGATCTGCTTAATGTTGGCGGTTTCCATGTTCTTGGCTTTTCACAAAGTTGGCGCTTCATAAATTATCTGATGTTTTGGTGCATAACAACAGTTCAAATCTTGTTGGCGTGGGTGCTTTTGAAGGTGTTGCCTTTTTCCAAAATACGTATCATTATTTTCCTGGGCGTTTTGAGTAGTGTTGGCGCATAGATATTTTGGTTAGTGTGTCTGGTAGCAGTAGTGCATAGTGCTGGCGCTTTGAATTTTTTCTCTGTTTAAGGCCGCCATCATTTACAAATTGGTGGTTTTCTAAAACCACAAAACCTTGAAAAATCACTTCATGAGAAGTATGCCCATAGTGGGCCAAGTGGCATCTTGAGAAGAATTTATCTCCTTGAGGTTTATTAAAAATTTTGCCCAAATTGTTTCTTCGGAGGAAAAATTATTGTGGATTTTTTTTTGTGAAAGCTCGAAGATTTAATTAAAATGGCAAAAATATTTTTTTTCCACAGGATATTCCTCGAACCCGCTGGTGGATCAGATGTATTTTTGAACCACCGAACACAACAATTTATCACATTTGGAAGCCAAAAATTCATCAGATTCTCCAGTCGAGAGGGCTATGGCGAGTTTTTCAAGACAGTGTGTCGGCTTTCACATCAGACAAGGATAAATATGCCTATGGATGAAAGTAAGATGAAGCTCTCTGTTTAATTGGTCTGAACGTATCCGACAACCTGCAGTTCTACATTGTCGATGCCAAGACTCCAAAAGTGGTATGGGACAAATTTGATATTTTGTTCAGTAAAATAAATGAATTTAGAGTACTCCAGTTAGATGCGGAGTTAACTTCATGCTCTCCATTAGACTTTCCATCAATAGAAATTTTTTAGGCAAAATTTAAGTTGATTAGAGCTCAGTTAAAAGTAGGTGAGAAATAAAAAATGGATAACGAATGCATTTTCCTTATATGTTAAAATTGAAGGTCCCTTATAATGTATTTGCTTCTACTTTCTATTCAACAATGGATGCCTCAGGTGATGGATTTAAAATTTCATCCTTTGAGCTCTTTTGTTTATCTCGTGAACAAACAAAATTATAGTCACTTGATGCCTTATCTAGCTCTAATCAAGGTAGTCATGCCTTGGGTGGAAAACACTCCTAAGAGTAAGTGGAAACCAAAGCCCAAATTTGGGCCTCCTAATAAAAACCACCAGAATTAAACAAGTCTCCTACCACCACTAAGTCAACAATTCTTCTAAATCAAAGAAGTTCTTCAGAAAAAATCATGTGTATGATACTTATCCATATTACAACAAGACCAACCACCCTGAGTACATATATTTTTTTGAGAATTAAGACATTGGAAAATGCCTTAAAATAACATAAGATTTTAGTACCATCTCCATCCTCTTCTAATACAGGGAAGGGGGGGAAAGCACTCTCTGCCATGGCATATTCTTCCACATTTGATAGTTGGATTTTTTATTATGGTTCTCTCAATCAAAGTTTGATTTGGTACAGTTAATATGTAGGATGGGTGTATTAATGATGTACTTCTTGTCCCTAAAATTTCTTCAAACTTATTGTCTGTTTACCAAATTTGTAATTCAGGAGATGGGACAACAATATAGTTTAGTCCAAACAATGTTGTAATTAGAGAGTTGTGTGATCCACAAGATGTAGTTACAACACAGGTATGGCTTACCATAGTTCACGCTTTTATGTGTTTGATAAATTTGAATCTAATACATGTGTGTCTCTCATTGCTCATGCTGACATAGTGAGCAAATTGTGGCACGAGCATTTTGGTCACTTGGATTATAGGTATTTGTAGCAGTTACATTCTCAACAAATGTGATTGGACTACCCAAAGTCTCCTGCAATGATGGTGCTTGTCCAAGGTGCATGCTTAGAATACAATATCAAGATCCCTTTCCAAAAAGGCAGGAAAAGACAGCAAAGGATCCAGTAGAGTTAGTACATAGTGATATAATGACTTTTCTAAATATGTCATTTTTAGGTGTTAAATATGTACTAACATTCATTGATGATTTTTCTTGGATAACTTGGGTATATTTATTTCAGTGCAAAATTTATTTCCTAGAAAAATTTTAGGGCTTTCAAAGCCTTAGTTGAAAAACAATAAGGAAATACCATAAAAATGCTCTGCACAGACAATGGGGGGAATATATAAGTAATGAATTTTGTAATTTTTGTATTAATCATGGTATTTTACACCAGTACACAATTCCTTATATCCCTCAACAAAATGGCGTTGTTAAGCGAAAGAATCAAACACTAAAAGAGAGATGGCCAATTACATGGTACAGTCCAAGAACCTTGCACCTAAGTTTTTGTGATGAAGCAATAAAGTGTGCAAATTATATTCAGAAAAGGATACCACACAATGCAATCCAGGGGGGTCACTCCTAAAGAAGCACAGTCAGGAGAAAAACTTGATGTTTCAACTTTTTGAGTGTTTGGAAGAAGAGCCTATGCATTTGTTCTTAATGACACGAAGAAATCCATGGAGAGAAAAGTAAAGAGCTCATATTTATTGGACATTGTGAGCATGTGAAGGCATATCATCTTCTAGATCTTACTACTAATGGTGTACTATTCCAGAGATATGTTCAAGTCAAAGAAACCAAAACTCCCATGGATCTTACTTTTGCTACTTCTCCACCTCCTTTTGTACCTGTACAAGAGGATGACATTGTTGATGTTGATGAGACATCTGTTGTGGATCCTGCACCCCCTCCTCAATCCATGCCTAAATGGATCACATCGACCTTGCAAGTAGCTGGTGATCTATTTGGTGATCCAAGTTATCTTCGTCGCACTATAGAAGAGTCTTTTGGTGTTACTGATCATCGTCCTTATTCTGGTATTGCTCTTACGAGTCAAGTTATTTCATCTGTCCTACGAATTTTTTTTGATGCCTCAAAGAAACTAGAATGAGATGATGCTATGCAAGAAGAACATTCTTTTCTCATGAAGAATGACACATGGTATTTAGTACCTATTCCTAACCTGGAAGAAAAAGTATTCTTATAAAATGGGTCTATAAGACCAAATATACAACAGATGGTTCTGTAGATAAGTAGAAGGCATGTTTTGTAGTTAAGGGGTTTTCAAAAGTCAAAGGAGTGGATTACTCTGAGACATTTTCTACTGTTGCAAAGATGGATTCAGTATGCCTTGTTCTCTCTATTATTGTAGCACATCGATGGCCAGTTTACAAAATGGATATGAAGAGTGTTATTTTTGCATGGTTCTCTCCAAGAGGAGATATATATGGAATAGCCACAAGGTTTTATGTAGGAATCTTCACTGTATAACAAGCACAAGTTGAAGGCATAGTTTGAGATGACAGATTTGGGATTATTGTATTTTTCTTCCTAGGCCTCCAGGTTCACCAGACTTCTGAGGGGATTTCTATTAGACAGCAAAAGTATGTTATAGGTCTACTTTACAGGTTCTCCATGGCTGATTGCAAGCCTTCTCCCACACACCATATCAATCAAGTATTGAGTTGACTGCTGATTGTAAGTCACCATTGGTTGATTCCAATTTGTATAGACATATGGTAGACTATCTCCTTTATCTAACACATACTCATCTCGACATCATTTCGTTTTAAACTTGTTTTTCTCACTTCTCACATGAGCCACATGAGATTCATTGGAAAATAAATAAGTGTATCCTATGTTATATTTAGGGCACATTGAACTTTGGCATTCAGTTTAAATCACTGGGTTTCCACATATATTGAGGGGGGTTTGTAGACTCAAATTCGGGCATATGTAAGGATACCCTTCACTCTACCTCTGGTTTTATTTTTGACCTTGGCTCAGGCCCTATTGCACAGTGATTCAAAAATCAAACAACTGTTTCATTTTCGTCTACTGAGGCAGAATACAGAGGTCTTTTTTGTCCTGAACAAGAGGCTCTCTATTTACGACAATTACTTGGTGAATTTGGATTTTCCTCAGCAAAATTCCACTTTTATTTAATGTGATAATCAGAATTCCATTCAGATAGAACGTAACCCTATAGAGCATCAACGATCAAAACACATAAAGATACACATGTACTTCATTCAGCAGTTGGTTCAGGATGGAGTTTGTACACTTGGATATTGTACCTATAGTTGAGAAGGTTGCTAACATCTTCACTAATCCCATGGCTTCTCCCCATTATCTTCAGTTGTGAGAGTTACTTTGGGTGAAGGAATTTGTACTTGGGGGGATTATGAGTGAGTCCTTCCTTCTTTTCATCTTCTATGTTTGTATCAGGTACCTTATTAGGCCTAGTAGCCGGGACCCTTTCTTTCCTTCTTTCTCCCTAATATTCGTTTAGGGAGGGTGTTAGTTTAAATAAGTTGATGTAATTGTTATTTATGATAGTAAATTCTAATTTACATTTACATAGATTGGTAAACTCATTTAGGGAGTTTTTTAGTTTGTTATTTTTTATATAAACCAAATTTGTTGTTTATTTGGTTTATATTATTGCAACCAAATTTGTTATTCAAATTTGGTCTCCTGTAAGAATTCATTCAGACAAACTTTTATTTTAACATGGTTTGTAAATCCTATTTAATAGGCATCCTTTATAATGAACTTTTGAATCATAAGGTTTGTAGAAACAAATCTCTTAATATTTTAAGATTGAAGGCTTAAAACCTTGTTGGTTTTCCTGCATATAAGATCTTCCTCCCAACATTGTTATCTACCACACCACAATTTATATTTTTCATGCATGTAAGAAAAAATGACAGAGAGGAGGATCTCTCCTTGTTTGTTGAGATCTATTACACTTGGGCCTATATATAGGTTGTAAAGGAGAAATATATATATATATTCGACACTAATTATTTAGTGTTGAATGTGTGTGTGTTATATTCAACACACACACACATTCAACACTAAATAATTAGTGTCGAATAAATAAATAAATATATACATGGCTCGTGCTATATGTTAGTGACACATTTTGCATGTTTTTCTAACAAATGATGTATATAAATGTGCAAATTTGACTTAATTTTCATAAGTATGGATACAAAATTATAATATATGCATTCCATTTTACTTTTACCTATCTATTAAATATTTTATTCATATTCAACTTAGTGCTTACTTGTTTTAAATATCACATGTTACTGAAGAGATTAAGCATTTGTAATATCAACAATCTATAATTCATTTTTAAATAAACAATCTATGCAAAAAGAAAGTGATGTTAAAGAAACTTACACCATATGACAAAAGTTTCAATTTGTAATAAGAATATGGTTATCACTAGAAATTAGGTGTATTAATTTTTTTTTCAAAACTACGAGCAATACTATACATTAAATTGATGATATAAACTGATTCAATAACCAAAAAAACAAATAGAGGATAATTTATATAATAAGGGTGTGTGTATGCCAAGAAATATTACCTCTTCTTGAGAGAAACTTCAAGATGCCAAATTTTTGCAAGTGCCTTTTTATGCACCTAGTTTGGTTTTTGGGGTGGGCCTACATTGAGAATTTAGTTGGTTGGAGATTGAATTTACGCAGGAAGAGAAATGCCAATTCCAAATAAAATTAAACATTCATAAGTAACTCAACTCAAAAAAGAGGTTGTAATGCATCAAAAAGTGTATGTAACTTGCTAAGCACTTCGTTTGATATGTTGGCATAGATTTACATTGACAAGTTAGTTACTCCCAGATTGAATTACACTCAGGAAGGGGATATGTATGTCTAACAAGCTAATAAATCTGCTTGAGATTTATTTCAACAAGCCAAATTTTATAAGTTCCTTGCCAAGTACTTGGTTTGATGTTTTAATGTTAACGTATATATGGCAATTTAGTTAACTCGAGATAAAAATTACGTGGAAAGGGCATGAACATTCAAAACACCATAAACAATCTCAAGTAAGTCACTAATCATGATTGGAATCCACTTGGGAGTGACATTACAATGCTAATAAATCTTACACTTCTATTTAAGAGAGTCTGCACTATGTCACAAAAGTTTAAGTGACTTGTCAAGCACGTGGTTTGGTATTTCAGCATGGACTTAGATTGATTGTCTCAGGGATCTTTAAAGACATCCCTTAAAAAATGTAGTTGGGATAGACCAAGATTATTTGGAAGTGAAATGTTGCCTTCGGTAGCATCCAATAGCGCACCTTAATAGGTGGGGATTGTCGGTTCCGTGCCATGAGGTTTTGATTACAAAAATTACTGTGGACACCGTGGCACTAACTTAAATTGATCCTTTTTTAGTGTATTACATTCCATGCCACCATAAGTACACCATCATGAGTCGAGAGAAATTGGGAGATAATTTTGTTAGAGGGCCCTGATGTCGTGTTGTAGGTTTAGAGGAGATATTCCTAGGTGCCTCAAAAGTTTTTTTATTTGTTGTTTTATTAGTGTAATTATTAAAATGTTAGTATGTTTTTCATATCTTTAACTTTAATTATAACATGAAATTAAATGATTTTTATAGTAATAGAGTTGTACTTTTGAAATTTATTTTAAAGTTAGTTTACATCATGTTACTTATGCTATAAAATTGTATGGAGTTAAATTTTTTTCATGTGGTTATTTATTGGATTACTCATTAATATATCTCTATAATAATGTATATCATACATTTGATTTCAGTCGCAAGGAAATTGTTGATATGTTCTTGGATATTATGGAACTAAGCCTAAAAATTACAACATGATTTTAATTATGCTTCATATACATATTTCCAATGGATTTATTCTCCTAATTTGTTAGAGGTTGAAAGAGAACATTACGATCTAGCTTTCTAGTTTACATTTTTTAAATAGCAAGAAGTACATTCTTTCGTGGCACACATTTTCTTCATTACAAGATATAAAATATGTGTTTACTTGGGGAAACAAGCATTGTATAATATCAAATACATTTAAGAGATCTCAAAGTGGAAATTTGAACCCTGTATATTAAAAAAAAATAAAAGATGTTATTGATGTGTACAAAGATAGATATGTTGATTCTAACATATTATTCATTTATGAGGGGAAATACATATTTGATGATTTTCGAAATGATAATTACTTTAAGATCCCACATAGTTGGGATTTTGACAAATCTTACGAGAAAGAGATAAAATTGTAAAAATGCATCTATGTACTTGAGTTAAACATATGGGGCCTCTAAAAAATTGAGGCGCTCATTGAAAACTTTTAAATTATTTATTGATGATTTTTAATTATAAATGAAACTTAAATTGCGATGTTCTTTTTCATTTCGAGTAAAATATATTACACATGTATGCTGATATTTTTTTGTTTTTATAGTACTAGGGCTAACATATATTATGCATAACAATAAGGTAAGAGAACCCAACTAACAAAATGGAAACAATTTTTTTTTAGTTTTTTTCTCACTCAATTATGTTTTTATGAGTAAATATATTATGGAAATTAGATATGTTGAACTAGATGAGCTCTTATTCATCATTTAAATGAACTAATCTTTAAGTGAACTAGATGGACTCCTATTCTATCAATCTAAATAAAATATAATAGCAACAATGGGTGGCCTCCAATTTCCCCTCAAAGATAAACCAACAACTTGAAACAAAATATATTATGAAAATTTGAATTATTACACTTGTTGGCATCCTATTATCCATTTGAGCTCAAAATAACCATGAAGAGGTAGGATGTGTGTCCTCCCATTCTCATGTAATGTAAAAACAATCGACATAACTGGAAAGATTTCTAATATGGGTATAAAAGGTAATATATTTACCTCCCATTTTTTAATTAAAACTATAAAGACAATAAATTTCCTATAATTTGTTTCCAATGTGAGTGAAAATTAATAGGGAGAATAGGTGCCCCCTAGTATACTCCATAATTCAATTAACTAACAATTGGAAACAATAATGCAATTATTGGAGACCAAAAAATTAAATGTTAAAAATCAATCACAATATTTTTTGAAATCCATAAATCAATATTTAAATACCAAAATTTAGTCGTAAAGAACCGGATAATGAACTTATTGAAAAAAAATCTTGGACTAAATTAGTCCAACTTTAATGAAATGGGGGTTAAACGAACATGTAATTCCAACCAAGGATATTAATGATTTCAAAATTGATTTACACGAATACCAAATTATATTTTTTTAACATAAGTGGGTATTGAATGAAAAAATAAGATTTTTCTTGAATAGATCACAGGCCTCTGTGAAACCACATGCGGAGAATTATTTTTAGAACCAGGAATCAAGAGTGAGTTGACGATAGTATAAATACAAATACTATTATGAAACCTAGAAACTAAGTTACAACAAAAATATTGCAATGTGAATAAATGGAAGCTTCGTTCTTGTCTAGTAACTATGTATGTCTATCCAACGTTTTTTTCATATTCCAGTGCATGACTCGTCAATTTTTTTTAAACTTTTTTTCTTGTCTAATCTCCTTCTATACAATCCTTTTTGAATATTTCATCTAATATTGGTCTACTATACCCCTGAGGAAATAATTTCTAATTAGAATTTGTTCAAAAATAGTTGCATTCCTTTGCATGCCATCCAATCCATACAAGCTCTCGGGAAAACATCAGAAAGTGAATGTGGCTATGATAATGAAAACATTCATGCTCGTGAAGAAATAATGAATGGTGGTTTTTTATCAACTTCGTTCGAGAAAAACAATAGGTCTTGACATCTTAGATACATTGTGTCACTAAGATTTGATACAAATAACAATTGGAGACTTTATAATGTTCCACTCCTTTAAAAAAAATTGGTCCATCTTTCATCCAGGTTAATATGGTTAACAATATTGTGCCAACATTCAATCACTCTACACATATTCTACATCTCCTTTTTTATTTGAAACAAAATCAGATTTTGATACTATTCTCCTCCACTTCTTGCAAAGAAGGCATCTCCCTACATTAAAAATGATTATTCAAGGCACCGTAGGGATAGGAAAGTCATATATCATTAATAATATCAAATCATGAATCATATCTACATCACCCACAACTCTTTCACCACTCCATATACGTGCCCCAGCTAGAGTGAGATGCATGGTTGAAATGGTTCATCGAATAGCCCATAAGGTAATATTCCCTTTAAAACAACAAATAATTTTTCATATATTAATGAATTTTGGTTTGACAACCACACGCAATACAGTTGGAGCAAGATAAATCAGTTGTGAGGTTGCAACATTGTCACCTATCTCCTCCCTCATTGTTTTATGCCACCTAATTGTAATATATTTCCTCTTTGGAAGAGAAAAGGATAATTTTAAATGTTCTTCCCAAGAATTTGTATTATAGTGTATTGAAGAGAATTTGGGATTTTTTCCTTGGATTTTTAACACTATTAAGAGTTAATTGCATTTTTCTGAGGATGTGGACACAACTCGTAGGGTTGGTGGATGGGTGGTTAGAATAAGTTCTAATTTTGAAGGCTATTCGAGCCAATGTTTTGTTATTGTTCAGTGAAAGGTGAGTGTTTAGATTTTTTATGATACCTAGATGAAGGCCCTAGTTTGGTATTTTGGTAAGAAACAAAGGTTGTGTGTTCCATGTAGTAGTGATGCCTTGGTGTGTTAGATGTATAGTTAATCTCTTTTGGGAAAACAATTGTCTCTATAACCAAAGCAAACCCTATAATTTGTCTCTATATGATTTGAGATGCTTCTTGTTAAGAGGAAAAGATCGTGTCCCAGTTCAAATTATCATTGTTCTTTCTAAAATAATGTGAAGGGTAACTCTAATATTTTGGGGGAAAATGCAAATATAATATAATGTAATAAAATTTAAAACAAAAAAATTATATTGATCAAATTTAGGAAGATTACATTTGATAAATATACTATTTTGTCAAATCAGGGGGGAGAAGAAAAAAGAGAGGGAGAGTAGAGACAACCGTAAGGGAGCAGAATGGAGAGACCAGATATCGTCATTGCTGCAGTTTTTTTTCCTTAGCTTCCATAATGCATCCAAAATTTCAGATCAGTAATTATCACATCCACATAATCTAGGGTTTACATGATCAGGGTTTTGTTGTAGTAGATGGAGACATTAAATAACGTCATCATGATGTTCTCTTGAGTTTTGACATCCTATGATAAGAAAAGGGGCACCAAAAAGGGAATTGTCATAGTCTCGGCAATGCAGGCACTCTTGTCCATCCTACACTTTACAAGGTGACATAGCTTGTGTAGATCACTTGTGTTTGTGGTAGCACACATGGGGTATGTGAGTTGGTTGTTGAATCCCACAAGAAGTAAAGCTCAAGGAAAGTAGTAGTTGAGCACAAGCGCATGGAGTCACTTCGAATACAACAATGCTTGTAAACTGTTTGACAAAAATCCTCTTCAATTGCTTGCTCTCGTGGATCGTGAATGTGGACCGCTTAGAAACTGGTGCACCTAGCTTCCAGTACCTACAGTTCTTATGTGACCCGTGCGGAGTCTGTACGACCTGTTGAAGCTGGAGAAAACAGGCAAGATATTTCTAACTTTTCTACTGTTATTTTATTTAAAATTATCGTGAAATCGAACCACTTTTCCCTTGCATTGATTTGTCAGTTGGATGTCATGATGGGAGATTTCCCTTTCTACTTGTTTCTTCTTGTTTTAGCTTTTATCGTTGACAGTATGTGGGTCGAAATGATGCATGTGCCCTCTCCTCTAAATGTTATATTACTCAAATGATAGAACTACATCTGTTTGTTTATGTATTAATTCTTCTCTGCGATTGAGTTGCAAGTTATTATGTTGATCAAGCTAGTATTTTCGATATCATGGAAGTAAGTTTACAATAACTATGAAACCCCCTTCCTAGCACCCAAGTTTGTCCTTGAAGTTTTTTGTTAGCTCCTTCGCAAGTCCCTTTGATAACCTTTTGGCATCGAGAAAGAAAGGTTGTAGGATTGTGTGAGCAATGCGTGGGCTAGCCAGCTTAGAGTTTTGGTATTAAAACTGGTAGAATAAAAGGGTTCGTGTGCAACGTGTTTTTCCGTCTCGCGTGTTTAGATTTCTATACTATCTTTCATCTTGTTTCTAGGCTTTTACTTGGTCATCCTCAAGAAGTACCTTGACCATCCCTATCAACTTGAACCATAACTAAATTTTCGGATCAACTAAGCTGGAGGGTTCATTGTGTAAATCCGGTACCTCGTTGACACTAGAATAGTTTGGTCTAATTCCCCCTCTCAGAATTATTGCTGATGGCGCTCTTCTATTTTTCCTAACTTGCATTATTTTCTCCCTTGTAATGTTAACGCTATTAATTAATATTGGTCGGTTTTTATGCACGTAATTACCGTAATAGTTTGTGATGGAAATTTCCTTAAATGTGATTAACCTTCGGGAAAAACTCAGCATTCATTTGATAGTCTTATGGATTCATAGCGGAAGGTTTTGTTTTGATAATGTCACTTAGAAGTTATGTTTGTATCTTTGTGTGACGGTTGACTTTGTTACCAAGGGTTGCCTTAAAATATGGTTGTTTCGGGAAATGGATAATTTATTTTAAATTAATCAAACATTAGAATTGTTGTGGAAGTTTGCTAATCCTTAGTGTTATAAAATTGTTGATGACATTATTGTATACTCTTGTTTGACGAAACTCCCTTCTTCTCTCGCGTGTTTGCTACTAGCCTGTAAGACTTTGACCCTTCCTGGATGATTAGTAAATCTATTTGTAGTTAATGGTCAAAACTAGTATACTATGTCTTCACTTCGAAACTTATGTTGTGTGTTTACTCTATTTGATTTCCGGTTTGAAACTCATTTATACATGACTTTTTGTGTTAAATTTTGGAAACCGTGTTTCCCCTTTCTTGGGTCAATCAACTGTTGTTCTTTTAGAAATGTATTATTTTAGCCTATGCGTTGGTACCTTTGATAAATTTCTAGATGGTTGGTCTATTTTTATCAAATCTCAATCTTGTAATTATTGTTTAATTACTTACTTGATGGGAATTCTGTTTTGCTAGATTGTTTGTTTTCTCCTTATAGGGCCAAGGGTCATTCTCTTACGATTGCTATACTTTCGTTGTTATTACTCCTAACTGAAGTACAAGGTCTTCTCCTTCTTTGATTGGCATGATGAAGACCTTATTTTAACTTGATGTGTTAATAGTGTTTAGAGGTTTGAACCAATTATTGTAATAAAGTGTTTCCTTTTCGTGATATTGTTAGATAATAGTTATGATGGTTTTGTGTAGCCTTATCTTGCTCAGTTCTCGTGAACTGACTCTTGTAGAAAATTTACTGCAGATGGATCTTGCGTGTAGAAAATTTGTTGCAGATGGATCTTGCGTGTAGATGAGGGATAGATTTGTAGACTTTTGTCATCAACCTCAGTTGAGAAGATCCTTTGCTCGAAACCTTTTTATGTTGATCAACTTTTGTTAACGTCCAGTGGAAAGTTTAGAAGAGGATTAATGTCTTAGTATAATGTATTGTGGACTTGTCATCTGAACTTTGGAAACCTTGCATTTTGTGCCCATCATTGAAATTATAAGAAAATTTGGTTATTGTTGTTGAGTGACTTTTTTGGAGTATCAGTAATTTAAGAATTGATGTAATCTTGTTTTGTTCATGTAAATGAGTGTTGCTACAACCTTGCCTTGAGAATAAATTTTGAGTTAAACCTTGATATGACTTAGTAATAAAGTGTCATAAGTAAACTAACATGGGATTGTATAATACTTCTGGAAGTTAAACTAAAAGTTTCATTCAAATAAAGTAACGTAGGGGTCACCAACTTGAGAGCAATAAATTCTCTAGTAAACAAGGGCGAGACTATCATTGCAAGTAAACTTTATAACACGATAACCCTAGCTCCTCTAGTGAACATTATTCCTTTTATGGTAAAATTTGTAAAATGACCCTAAGGTGAAATGAACTGTTAATTGTTTGAAGATGATAAGATTTAATAAGCCAGAGAAAACAAATTGGAGACCTCGCCATCTTTCTCACCGCCATTTGGAAAGTAAATTTTTACTCCTTGCTAATACTTCTAGCGAAGCCTAAGTAAAGTTGTTAATTCTGGTTAAGAGCCCTAGCTTCAATTTAATACTGGCAATAACTAATGAGGTCCTAAAAATGTTTCATCTCGACCTTCTCCCTCTAACCCTTTTTCAAGGCACCTTGTATCTCTTCTCTTAAGTGTGTTGAACTTAAAACCATGTTGTCTTGTGGGCAAGAATGAATCTTAGTAGCGTTAGTGGTGAGCAGATGGCCTTGTGGAATTTAAATACTTCTTTTTCTTGATAAACGAATTAAGAAAATAAAGGTCATAATAGAGAAGATTTAAAGATAATTACTCTGTGTTATGAATAAACTTAGCTTGGTAACATGAATTGTACGAATCATATCTTGAGCCTCCTTAAAAATATAAGCTAAGAATTTCAAGATGTCCTTTTAAAATAAATAACCCTCAAGAATATCTCATTGTGGTTGGCCCTAACTGTAAGTGTGTTCTGTGATTGGACTTCTATGTTGTCTTGTCAAAAAGAAAAGTAAATTGACCTTGATATGTGTGAACGTTTCTGTGCTGCCTTTATGGCCATCCTTGTATCAAGTTGTTCACAGTGTTAGTTGTATACTTGGTGACGACATGTTGCATCATGTTATGTGTCAAGCAAGGAAAAAAAGAAGTTATCCTGTATTTCACTGTGTTGTTTGTGTGTGTGATTATGGGTCGTTACACTACCCAACACTAGATTGTAATTATAACCTATCATCTTCTTGTATATATTCAAATTCTATGAAAATAAGAGGATACATTTAGTATTCATTGTTCTCATCTCCTTGGTCATTTGTTTTTAATATTGGCAAATAGTTTTTTGAAAGGGACTATACCCTTGAATACAAAATAAGGCCTATAAGCCAGAATAAGAGTGAGGAGCAGAGTAGCTATAGCACAGTTCAAGAGTTACAACAAAATTCAACATAGCCCAGAAACAGCTACACAGACAAGACTTAACAGCAAAACAACGGCAAAAAAACAGCAAGCCGACAGCCAAGAAACAGTAATATTAACAATAAAGAGCAGTAGAAGTATCCAGGACTACTTCTTGGCCGCTTGATCAATACTGATCTTGACTTTTTTCCAAGCTTGAAATAATGCACAACAATGCTAGGAAAATTTGTATTGCAGCATCCGTCTTATCGAGCTCCTCTATGGTTCTCTTGCTCTCTTTATCATTTCCCCAGAATTTCGCTGCCGGGACACCGCTTAGATTTGATTTCTACTACTTGGCATGAGGCCATTCCATGAATCTTAAGCCTCGATGGCCCTAAAGGTAAGGACAAAAAATATTGTACACTACTAAATACACCATAATGTCTGTGTGCCTGTCCCAAGTGCGTGTGAGTCGTAAGCGATGTCTATATTGTAATCATTCCCCTTACACACAGTCTATACACCAATGATATTTAGATTTGGAGAGGAAACAAATGATCAATTGTCTTCAGGAAATGGAACCATCACTAATCTAGGTATTACTAATGTAAAGGAATGAGTGCTAACGGGTTCTTCCTAATTGAGAAAATTTTATGAGACTCCTTTTATAGTGGTAATCTCTCCATTGAGAAAAATACATTTTTATTGAAATATTTCTTGATAAAAAAAACCGATGTAGAGAAATACGTAAATGATGAACTAATAACTGAATGATGGAGGTGGCGTCATTGAGACAAGTTAGATGTATCGCTTATAGCCAAAGTTGGTGACAGTCTAAAAAATCAATCGATGTGTTTTTAACAACGGAAACAGATGTAAAATGCAATATCCCAGAGGTATGTAATTGTTCCATCATTTAATTATATAACTTTAACTAGTCATTGAAAAATACTAAGGGGATTTGAGCATGTAAATCATTATTTCTATCTTTTTTCCCACCAGCCATCCTTTAGAGGGACTTGGAAGATGGCAAATTTCATGAAATCTAGGCCGAATCAAGAATTCAATTGATGATGATCTCAATATCTTGGATCCCGGGATTGTCTCAATCTAACTTTTGAATTTGCATTGTCCTAAAATACCTACCACTATTGATGGGGATGAACTTGCAAATGAAAGCATGTAGTTATGGAAATCCATAATGCTAAAGATAGTAAAATATTTTTATATTTCAATGCCATCCCAAAGGTTGTACGGCTTGAAATTGTGCACCTCCTCAGCATAATTTCAGAAGTAATGAAAACTTTAAGTTGTTCCAATTGGTCATCGTCCATTCATTCGGAGTAATAATTCTTGCTTTATGTGTATTTTGTATTGTAAGAGGGCATCTAAAATGATGCACAAAGATTTTAACATCCAACATTTTGAAATGGTTAGGACAAGCCCATTGATCACGAACAAATTCCTTCACAATTTTGATAGTATCTTCTATGAAATTGAAATGTCCTTAAAAATATGAAAGAGCTTTGATTGATTATGACAATAAAGGGAGAAGTGGTACTACAAAAGGTGATCTTCATTTTCTAATACATATTTATGACATACTCTACATAAGTCATTTGGTGTATAAATTCTATTGCATTCCAATGGGAAATTTATTAAGCATATATTCTATCCTCTATTGAGAATACCCCAAGTTGTATTTATCTTGATAATACTATGAATTACGATTAGGACAATCATAGGTACAAATGATAGTTTGACTAAGATGATGGATTAGACTTTACATTACATGTAGGTGCATGAATCCATGTCTCCATATTCCAACCATATAGGATGAGATGAAATGACGGATGGTCATCCTTTATGGACGTGATTATTGTATTTTAAGAGGATATGCGTGGAATATGCGAATACACCGTGTTTGTTAAAGAGGGGAAATTTTGTCAGACAATTAGGCTTTTTTTGGTTTACGTGTCTATTGAGGTGCCCCTTCATGAACTACCAAATAGTGACATTTATCATGTATCCAATCTGAAATTTGGATCCAGGTATAGGCCCATTAGGCAACAAGTACTTGTGTTGTTTTACCTTCAGATGAGAAATGTAATATTACACGATGATGAAAAGGATTGATCAATATAAAGCTTGACTTCATTCCATTAGAAGAAACTGTATCTCCATTTAATTTACTCCTCTATCACTTATCTACAAGAAACAATATCTAATGCCTTTGTATTTATAATTCTATGGACTTGGTGAATTGGTGTTGATGTCCCTTGACTTGAGAAGTTGAGAACTTATGTTTCAGAGGCTAAGTTTATGATTTCTGAAACACTCAACATAAATAGTCATCTGATGTACTTGAAGCTTTTTACCCATAGATGTGAGGGAATTTAAACGTTGCAAATTTTGCTCTGAATTTGATTCAAAGCCTAATACCACATTGTGTAATGATTTCCATCGAGTTGAACATAGAGACCATTGCAAATGCAAAGTCAGAGGTGGAAGTAAAGTTACTGCTACAAGACTCTTCTTTATTGATGTTTGATTTTTTCTATAACGATTAGCCAGGTTGCGTAATGTCACACATAGAATGTCATATTTGAGTATATCAAAGTGATCGAAGGCCTTAAGGATGCGATAAAATATGACATTCAAGCCATACAAGATGAGTACCCAAGTTTAGAACACTGATTGAAAAAACTTGCATCAACTAGAGAACTGGGGCCTTTGATAGTTTGGAGCGAATCTCCTCATCTCCTTTGGCATTATCATTCTAGGGATTTAGAACACATTAAGATTCTTGATGTTTTCTTGAAGCAATTCAAGATTTAATTGTTACATTCATTTAATCATTGCAATTTCCTCAATAATTTATTTTCAAAATTTTGGAAGATCTTGCTAAAGACACATTAGATGATACAACATATGATTACATTGTTTCAACCAACTCTTTTTAACCGTATTTTGAGCATAAAATACTTGAGATGACCATCAAGATGATTACGGAAAACAATTCACACCCAAAAGGATAGTACACTTTTCTGACTTTGACAGAAGATCATAAAAGTCCAACCAAATGATACTCTCATAGCTAAAGATGCAAAATACAATTTTGGATATATTCTTGAAAATTATTGGAATGAGAATCAGACATCCAGCAATTCTTAAATTATATTTTCAAGGAGATTCACACATTTGATCCCCACAATTCATGTGTACCAATCTAAATGTAGTTCCTATTGTACACTGGGTCAATCATCTTTAAATGGTCTCTATTATGACATTTATTCGTTTAATAGAATGCTTGTAATATATTTGAATAATTTAAAATTCCACAAGACCATCTATTCTTACTTGAAATTTACTATGTAACTCGTTCATGCCCTTAGTGATAACATTGGTTCACGTTCAACAAACTTAAGTTGAATAATATAAAACGTTCTCTTGGATATAGTTTTATTAAGAAGGTCAATTGAATTCACCCTAAACATGTTTTTAGTATTTTACTGAAGCACAATATTGAAAACTTGAGGTTTTATCACCGTAAAAATTAACGCTTTGACTTACGCTATCACCGAAAGAGCTTATCAAAATTCAACTACTTACTGTTAAATATGATAAGGATGCATCCAACCAAGTAAGCTGCACAGGAATAGATGCAACTCATTTTTTGTTCCAGCTCATTATATTCCAAAAACTCTGACACCTATAATGTTGACAGTGACAGGGGAACCTGCCTATGCACGAGCATCACATAGATATAATGGTAGTGTTCACTAGTCTATGCTACGAACATACAATAGATAAAAATGGGTGCATAGTCTTACAATGATACATTCTACTTCGAGTAGATTCAGCCATCGCCATTGTTCTCAAGTAAGGGGGCTCTACATTTATTCAGTTAGGGGCTGAGATATATATATATACTGTGATACAGTTAACAGATATGAGTGGGTAACCGGACTCCATTTAATTTTACTTATATCACATCATTACAAGGTGTCAAAGCGTTTCAGACTTAGACACTTCCATTGCTCAAAATCCAGGTTTTACAATACTGGATGCTAATGTAATGATTGGCAGACCTGGCGGAATTCCCTCCTGTGGATGAAGTTACGGGAGATTTGGAGAACAAGTTTTCTGGGGAATAGTTTTTGAATTATGTTCTACCATTTAGTATGTGCTTCGAACATACCAAGACAATGGAGAACCATCCTAAACTCCTTGCATGAACTGTGTACAAAAATGTACAACGCATTTTGGAAACTATCTACACAGAACTTCATACTTTGAACTGATGAAAGCTTTGGCACTCTTGTCCTTTAAGATACTCGCATAATCCATTTGCACAAATATTTACTAGAGTCAGTTCGCTAGAACTGAGCATGATAAGATATAAACCTCACCTAATAATTTATGCCATCTAGCATTTAAATAAATGAAAGTTTGCAATACTCCTTATTAAATAAATTTCTAACATACATTTAAAACTTAACTGCACATCTCATGATAATACATTTCATACTCATTAATGTTCACTTCCTTAAGATCTGCTTACATAAGAACACAATTCCAAGTGACTAGATATACAACCTTAACCATGCAATCAATCATACTTAAATTACAGTAATAATAATAATGCTCACCTAATACCCTCGACCTACTTCACATATATAAGTATCCAACAATATTATCTTTTAATTAGATAAAAGCACCAACGACATTAAGTTTATATAATAAATACAAGTATCAATCTTTTATTATTCATCGATATTACCCAAGTATCAAACGTTCATAGATAATCAGTGTTATGTAAGTATAATTTGGATATTTATCTCACAATTTTAAGAATATACTTATGTTATCAAAGATTCCACCAATCCACAAGTTCATATATTATTTAGGTATCCTTTTGGTTGCTTATTCCATGTCTTTATATGTTTCTATTAGTATAAGGGTCCAACTCATTGGAATGAGTTACGATCAACAATATTGTCATATTTTGCTAATATGTCAAAGATACATTTGACTAACTAAGATAAGTAAGCGTGGTCCAAGCCACTATAATTACAAGTATCAACATTATCTCAACTCCCAATTGAGATGCAAGTATCAATTTTTAGCTAACATAATAATCATCGTAAATGCTAGAAAATATTCCACTCGTTAACCAAGTATTGAAATAACATATTTATCCTTATTGGTTACCTGATAACATAATATACCCTGTTATATAATTCAACCTCCACTTGCATACCCCAATTTATGGGTATTAATTATTGTTCTATAAAATGAAGTTAAATAATTTCAGGTGGACTTATATCCTTATTGTCATACATGGTATGCACAGTCCCATTATGGTAGCTGTCACCTTTACTTAAGGATATGCATGACTCCATTTTAGGGTAGTTATCTTAACTTCTCTATTCATCTGTTTCCCTACCAAAAAGTCTTTCGAAAAGCTTCAAGGTCAAAGTATAAGATAAATTTATAATTTCATATTTCAAGCATTTCCTGAATTCATATGCATGAGGACATCACATATCAATCAAACTTGAAGAATGTCAACATTCATGAGAGTTCGATGTATCCAATATTAATTTAACCAATTCAAAGATCCAAGTAGTGCCTCAAAATTAAGCCATAGAATTATCCACACAGGATAATGACTTGTGTGCTTAACATATTCGTAAAGGTCATAAAAAACCCATTAATGCATGCTTCAGGAGGGTTCCAATCTAATAATAAGCTCATAGTAATAATAATAGCAGAGGGCCTGGTGAGGGGTTTTCAATAATCCCCAAGGTAAATGATAATCGAATGACTCAGATGGAGCTATCTAGAAAGACCAATAAAACTAGTATGACTCTTCCCAAATAGAAGCCCCCAATCCTAATGGGAGTTTATATTATTATAAATCCCCAGTAAAATACAAATACAGTCATATCAGAAATTCCATTTTTCAAGCCATGTTCTACATAATATAAATGATACAAGAAAAATTATAAACCTCATTCACACTCCATAATATTTTCTACAGAAACCATCATTCAAAGGAATAAACAAGGCAAAAAGATAAACCAACATTATGAGATCAGTAGGCAAGAATCGATGTAGAGATTTCTTCTACTCAAATAGTAAATAAGATAAACTATAAAGGAGGGGAGAGACCAGTTCATGCAATTATGATTAAAAGTCATTTGAAACCCATCTCTTTCTGAGCATCTCTTTCAAGAAAGAGTCAATATATGTAAATGCATGTTATATAATATCCAGAGTCCAAACGCTATTTATTTAGTAAAACAAAAACACATCAACATTCCAAAAGAAACCCACATCTACAACAATTGAACAAAATTGCAGAGATTGATTTATCCAAATGCTAAAGGAAATAAATCATTAAGAGAGAGGGTTAGTCTTATCATGCCTTTAATGTGCTTCCCAAGACCAAGACATGCTGAAACAGGACCTGCAACAACAACCCAAGCCTAATTCCATTTTCTTCAAGCTCGTTGGGCACCCAAAACATCGATCATCTTCACGTTGGCACACGCAGGAGTTCACGGCCAGGGTGGGTGGTCTAAAATACTTGCCAACATCCTCCCAATGCGTGTCAAAAGGGAAAGTTACAGCGGAACATGGACATCCATCCAGTACAATGGAAAATCCACTTTTGGAGCCCATTTAAGAAGCTTCCGTGCCTTGGTTGAATCGCCTCAAAGATTATCAACCTCCGCTCTAGGCCTAAAATACCTGGGATCTATATTGACATAATCCTTCCAATTCAAGTCCACATACCCAAACGCTTCTTCCAAAAATTCCTCGACAGTTTGGCTGTCATCGGTGGCAACAACATAGTCATCAGGTTCATCCTGCTGTAGCATGAGCCACATTGCTTCCACATAGTCCCCAGAGAAGCCCCTATCCCTAGAGGCCTTGAGATTGCCCAAATAGAGCTTGTTCTGCAACCCAGTTTTGATCCACCCCACAGCCTTGGTGATCTTTCAATAATTACATCTAAAAGTAACTTGTAAAAATTTTAATATTCCAATAGAACTCTTTTTAACAAACGACATTAAGCATTCTATAGATTGAAGGGACGGAAGACGAAAGAAGAAGAAAGGGTGCTAAAAAAAAAAACTTCGCAAACAGGGTAAAAGTCACCTAACAATAGAAAAGGGAGCTCAATTTGGCATTCAATGACACACAATAGGACAAGGACGTAACAACGAAATTCGATGCCGAACAGGGCATTACATTTATTAATTTCTAATTTCTTCACCAATTTAAGGACCTATAACCATTAAAGAAGCTTAGGTTTGGCAAATATCAAATATATTAAATTAGCACAATTATTTTCGTACTTGTATAGAATTTATTAATTTGATTGTGTAACTTTTATTTTCTAGGCTCAAATTGTCTTATTTTCTAAACCTAGGTTTCAATTGTGATGATTGTTTTTATATTTCCTATAAAGCAAGATATTATTTTAGAACACTAATTACATTTAATCTTTTATTCATTTATTCATTATTTTCTTATATCAATATCAATGATAATTAATTCAATCGATTTTAATTTATTATTTATATTTAAAGTACACCTAATTTCATTGTATTAATGGATGTAATATATTATGTTAAGGTATTTATAATTTTAAAAAAATCATTATTGAAACCTCTATTAGTATAGTTTATCTTTTAAAATAAATGAGTAATGGATATATACAATTTTTTTTGATTGAGCACCTCGAAGGGTGTCGAATTGGGCACTGAATTACATAGATTAATGACATCTCTACTTAAGTTCCCGAGGGAATATATGGATTCAACAATGCAAAGTAAGCGGAGAAATCAATGATCACCTTCACTTAAGCAACTACGAGTAAGAGGGATCGACGCCATCAAAATCACCCAGGGCACAATCGTGTCCTCAACCATTTTGACTTTCCTTGTCATGGGGTCTCCAGAATTTGCACTCAACAAAACTTGATCCATTGTGGGCTCATTGAAAACCATACATCAACACTAATAGACCAAGGGCATATATAATTTAGAACATGTAAACTAAACATCAATAAAGATAAATTATATTTGAGATGAAATAGATACATAATTTTCAATACTTATATTAAGTGAGACTTCCTAATCCTACCTTTATTTGATTACCTTATCTGTAAAATAATAATTTATATCCAAAATATTTTTAATTAAAGTAAAGGAGAGATTTTTCGATAAATTTGTCTCCCAATCAACAATTTAATCAAAATTTTACGTACCCATTTGTTTGTTTCATAGTAAAGCAGATTATCCGAAATCCCAATAAAACCCTCATGTCAATTCAAACCGACATTTTCATCATCATTACTAATGGTATCATATGCATATTACCATACCTCCCATGCATTTGTTTCGTGTTTTCAGCATACCAGACGTTGTGAATGCATCCTGAAATATATCTAGGAATGGGAACATGATTGAATACGTGGCATTTGTTCTTGAGCGATATGTCACTTTTAATCTCTATATTTCACTCCATTCCAAAAGCCACGAAGCATAACACACATCTTATATCAGTCAATTATAACCTTCCACTTTCTCGTGTATTTACAGGATAAGATATTGTTTTCCTTGGTACTAAATGTTGCTGTAGTTGTATGTCTCATTCACGAGGTCATCTTAGTAAAGGTAATTATAACAGCCATTGGCTACCCTCCACTGAAAATGCACCCATGTATGGTGCCTTGCCCGCCATGGATGGTGCCTCCCTCCTACATGGACCATAAGACATTCACCCGGAATCTTGACGTCACGCCGGAAACAGGGGTGGGGACCACACAACGCTGGAGTGGCTAGAGGAGGAAGATATTTACGTTGACCTAGACGCCAGCTGTCAAAAAAATTTGAATTATTAATCTACGTGCCCCTTCTCCCTGCACGCCAATGAGTGCCTCGAATCATACCCACCTCCTTCGAATCATACCCAAACCTGCATTTGAAACGACGTATGTCCCTGATAACGAGACGAGGGGAAAAGAGTAAGACCACAGTTTTTGAGGAAGAAGGCGAACAGAGGAGAGAGTCTATTTCAGCGAGCCATTAGAGGAGATCGTTGCAGAGGACATCGTTTGTTGCAGAGGAATTCAAGATTCTATAGTAAGTTTCAATTTCCCATTGTTCATATCCTTCAATAATGCATTGATTCCACTACTTTGTATTATAGGATGAGGTTTTTTCTTTCCCATTTGAGCCCCCACATTGTGGTTTTGCATTCTTTTTAGCGCAGGCACCTTTCTTAAAAATATCTTCATCCCCTGTAAAAGCTTATACTGTTACTAGTGTTGTTGATGATTTTGATTGTAAACTTCTCCTCTAATATTAAGATATTGCTATTAGACTTTGTTGTTATGAGACTGGAATATCTGTCTGATTTTTAGATACATTGCAATGTTCACTGTAAATTCTTCCTTATGTGCATTCATTGATTTTGTATGAATTTCTTATTTTGCACTTCCAATTGCTGTTCTCGGTGATAAATTTTCAGTAGAAAAATGATATTTATAACCCTTTTTCCATTTTAAAACATTTTAAATGGTGACTTTGAACAATATCATGGTTGTATATAAAAATAAACCAAATTATATATTCCTAAATATCCTTTGATTTTCAATGTCAAAATACCTGTGACTAGAGTCACCTGTGTGTAATGGAACGTCCCTTCATAGTGGCCGCAAATGTGAATAGATGACTAATTATTTTCTTTGGTGTAGAATAATGAAGAAATTGGTACCCGTCTGATGCCTCCAATATGGTTTGCAACAGGTTGAATGTTAAATGTTAAATGTTAGTGTTTTAATGGTTAGTGGTTAGGCGTTAAGTGGGTAGGCGTTTGGATGTATCAGCTCACTTGCCTCCTTAAATACATGACACCCCTTGCAGCAGCACCCTGACAAGAATGGATACAACATCCTTCGTACATATGAGGGAGCCGTTTACCTCCGGTGATTTGACTAACCTCCGGTGCCGGTTTTTTGCTACCAGGTCATGCCTTTTGAATGCGCATGTGATGGCAAGCATGGTAAAAAAAATGGACTCCACACATACATGGGTGCATTTTAAGTGGAGGGTAGACGGCTCCATTATAACATGTGTGATTAGGCTGAAATAACTTGTATTTATATTCCTTTTTATTGAAATATAATTCTAATCGTTTTCACCACCCTCGGAACCTAAGGCCTACATTTTTTTTAAAAAAAATTGCATGTTCATATCTATGAAAAGTGACTTAATTTCTTTTCAAAAAACTTTGAAGTATCAACTTTGAAAATATGGTAGAGTATCGAATGGCCCTTGGTCTATTGGTGATGATGCTCGCTCCCATAGAACCCATCAAGGATCAAGTTTTGTTGAGTGCAAGACTTGGAGATACCCGAAACATGAAGAGTTGAAATCGTTGAGGCAAGGATCATACCTTGGGTGACTTTGATAGTGTGGATGCCCCTCACTCATAGGTGCTATGTTGAAGGTGAGCACTAGTATGGTTGTATACTTACTCATAATTGTCTATGTAAAACTAGTGCCTAATTAAACACACACCATAATATAAAAAAAATATAGAAAGTTGGGCTGGTTCACATATTTTAATATTTTGGAATGTTTTCCTCTTCTAATGGTCTAATTCGTGTCCCTTTTCAATTATTATATTGATGTTCCATCTTACACTAATAAAATCCCTCTTTCCAATTATATTTTTTAATCTGATTTTAGTGCATCATATTGATTCAAGCGTGGATGGCGTGGGTTGGCATAGTTGTGTAGCACCAGATGGAATGAAGGTAATGTATGGGAAAATAAAGCATTTCACTGACATAGGAGGACCCTCCAATTGTTCCTTGCACAATAATGCAATCACTTTATCCTTGCACAATAATGCAATCACTTTATTTCAAATCAAAGGCGTTAACGACGGGAAACCTGACTTAATGCAATCACCACCAATTGTTCTCTACCTGTTAATTGATTGAATATCTTGTACGGGTGGGGTCTTTTATCCAGGGACTCCCCTTATTAAAGAACTTGCAGATCACAATTTTATCCCAACTCATCTCCTGTTTTTTATTGCTACCAATACCAATGGCCAATCCCTTCGGCGCGCACTTTGCCCTCGCCATTTTTCCCATTTTGCTTGCATTGAGTGCAGCCATGTCGGAGGACATAATTAGGAAGCCCTACATTGTTCACATGGAAAAGTCCATGAAACCCCACCAATTTATCCTGCACGAGCACTGGTATGCTTCGCTCATCAATGAGTTAACTGGCAAGGCGATTGACATAATCAGTATGGGTTGAGTCAGCCATAGATTGGTAGAATTGCAAGTTTGTTTATGCTTGATTTGAGAATTGGTGTATGTACTTGGTATAGATTGGTATCAGAGCCTAGTCTCTATACATTAGAGCCTGGTCTATATGTAACAGAGCTTTGAAATCAATAAAATTTGCAAGATTATGTTGTGTTGAGTTTCTGTCTTGAGATCTGCTGTATGATCTATCTTTCTTCATTTGCGAAATCAGATTATACCTCGTAAGACAGGGAAAGATGCGAGCCTCCTGCTTTGTAAGTCCCCGTGGATGTGCGTAGTTTTAGGTTGAAGGCCGATACCGTAAGCCCTGCTGAAGAGTTGCTTATCAGTACCAGTTATGGAGTTCGAAGATCATACCAGTGCTCATGAAGAACATCAAGATTCTAATCTTGTAAGTTTATTTGATGTCTTTCCTGTAAATTCTTCTATAGATGTACAACACGAATCAGACCCTTTACTGGCATGGAAATCGCCTAAGATCCCATATAGCCAAGTATATGATTAATTAACTACTTTCCATTTAATTGCTGCTACTACATTGAAAACCCGAGAGTCTGTTATTCAAGTATCTCAAACTTCTGCTCATGAATATGATATTCCTTTGATAGATCCTACCTATATACAATCCCTTAAAAAGCAAAAGACATTTAAGTTTGCCCATATAGGTTGTGCACAGATAGGTATTACTCCAGTTTTCCTGCGTGGTTTAAATGCTTATGTTCTATGCGGCTTAATGGATTTACGTTTTGAAAGCTTTAAAGATTCCCTCTTAGCTGCTATACAAATTGGTCTTCATGATGGCCCCATATCTTTTGAGGTCTATCCAAACTATCCTGTAAGCCTTCAAAAAGAAGACTTGCTAAAGCAAGTGTTGCGTCTACATCTTGCTACTACAGGTCTGCATATGAAACCTGGTGCTTGTCCCTTAGCTATTCATTACAAGATTATCTATCGTCTTTTCAATACAATGCATCATGCAGTCAAGCATGACATTTCTAAAGGCATCAGTGTGGTGAGTCATACTAGTCTAGAAATTTAAAAAATAGAGCCTGAGCTTATATCTTGGTCCCAGATTAGAGTTCTAAAAGAATGGACCCTATCCAAAAAGTTTCTTGAGAAAAATCAGCCTAAGTTAGAAAATGCTACAGCTATAAACGAGACTAACTCTAACTTAACTTTGTCTTTCAGATCAAAGAAATCCATGTCTGATATGTCTAGATCTAGTTCATTTAGATCAGATACTTCTGTTTTCTCGACTGCTGAACCTTCAAGAAAGTCTCTGAAAGAACAAACTTATATCTGTAGCCATACTAGCTTAATCCATGATCCAAATACAGATTATCTTTAGTGTAAAGATTGTGAGCAAATCATAAAAAAAAAATATGTCCCCTCCAATGGTCCGACCACTAGTATGGCTTCTAGAGAAACCCATATTTCTCCATCTTTTCCATCTCTTGAAAGTAGTGACGTCTTGTCATCCGATGAAACCCAAAAGGCCATCTTTTGGTATCAGAGAACCGTTGACAGACATGTTGACCCTTCTGAGTCCTCAAAAATGTTAAACTGGACTAATAAAGCTATCAAGTCTATACATGAACGCTTACAGTCACAAGAGTCTATCTTAGCCGAAACGGAAAAGACATTAAAAGCCATAGAAATTCATCAGAAAGGAGATATATCCTCTGCTCTCAGATTGTTAAATACAAAATTTGATGATGTTAGTTCTCATATGAAAAAAGTAGATAAAAGTCTTAAGAATACTACTAGATATCTATCCACTTGTCCAGATATTCCCAAGATTGTATCCAGAGAAGTCATTGATGCTGTTCAACCCCTCATTAGTCAGTCCGAAGACACTAGAAAAGATATTGCCTCTAAGTTAGGTACTACCCACAAGATTGTACAAAATAGTTTACATCAGTTGCATGAGTCTACTATAGAATTGAGTCAGAAAGTTGATCAAGTCTAAGAATCTATCAGTCCTATTCCTGAGATAGTCCCTCAGATAGAAAAGATTCTGGATAATACAAACAAGCCAGAAGAGATAGAACCAGATTGGTCCCAGAAGGTGTCCTGGATAAAAGTTGCTGATCTTTTAGGATCTTCAAACCATCATAAGACTGTTCTACTAGAACATAGTCCTCTGTTCATCACAGATAAAAAGAATCCAGATAAAGGATCAGTTAGTATGGCTAAGCTTCTTCCTGAAGAAGCTGAAAGTATGTTTTTAATGGAAGAAACTTCTGGAGCATCAACATCAGAGCCACTTCACCATACTGCAAGAACTCAAACCTTGCAGCCCAATTGGTACAAGTTAGATTGCTCATCTCCTGAAAAAGTAAAGGAGTTAATACATGGAATGATTGGATTGTCTAATTCTCAGCTTTTGTTGTATAAAAAAGATCCACATACTATAGCTGAAGTCATAGCAAATGGATTTGTTGGAATAATAAAAGAATGGTGAGATGTTCACCCACATAAAGAAGAAATACTAGCAGGAGGATATGCTGCATTAACAACTGCTCTCATTCATGAATTTCTTGGAGCCATTGATAATGATAAACTTAAGCTTGATTTGAGAATTGGTGTATGTAGAATTGGTATATGTACTTGGTATAGATTGAGTGTTCCTCTTGTACCAAAGTCTGGATAAGGATGACGTCCCATCATTATCTAGAGTTAGATGTTGTCTTGATGGAAAGAGTTAATGATCAGGAATTTGAAGGAGGTGACCAGGTGCAGGCAGATGTACATTCATTGTATGGTGAATATAGATTCTTCTCCATAATTGTCTAGTTGGATGAGCATGATGTCCCTTATAGGATTAGTCCTAATATAATAGGATAACTTTACATACCAAGGTATTTTACAATTGATTAGAATATTTCTAACAGTATCAGGTTCTATATTGAGCAAAGGATCTGCCAAAATTTTTAGTAGGTAGATATTTAGATAGAAAATACTTAAAATGATTGACAATATACTACCTGTCTGCTGGAAGGCTTGACTTGTTCCATGCATCATTTTCCATGGGATGTCCTTCGGGCCAAAGTTTGGAAAATTCAAATCTCCACAATGTGCTTGGTCTTGGGACCCGTTGTCTCAGCTAAATCCCTTCTATTGGAATATTATCAGGAGGAGGTTCAACATACCTTGAGTGTCTCCATTTCCACTGTAAAGTGAAAAAAACCATAGTTTCTTTCCTGGTATGAAAATATGTGGTTGGAATCTCAGGATCAACAAATCTGGATGCCACCTCTATCATACTATAAGGAGATACAGAAATAATTCCTCTTGACAACAACAAATTTTGTGCTTCATATGACATCTCGTTGTCATTTCTTTTTAAACATTCAAGGTTTTTGTGACATGTAGAAGTATTCCAGAACTGATTCTACAAACTCATGGATGACCTGTGTAACATTTAGATTCTGTGAATGATTTAATTCTCTACTGGAAAAATCAGCAAGAGAATTATCTTTTCCTTTAATATGTTCAATTTCAAAACTTAAATTGTCAAACAACATTCCCCAATGTTGAATCCTATTGAATGCAGTTTTATTTGCAGGATCTCCATTATTAAGTCTAGTTTTAAAATCCTTTAAATCAGAGCGTAAAACAAAGTGCTCATTCTAGATAAAAAATAAGAAAGCTTTTATAGCCTTCTTAGCAACTAAGATCTCTTTATGTGCAGAATGGTATTTCAACTCCGATCCTTGAAAAGATCCAGATGTGTATCTGCATGTCTTTTCATTTCCATTATCCTTTTTTTCTATCAAGACAGCTCCCCAATAATTTTCACTAGCATCTGTTTCTATAATCTTTAATCCTTGTACAGGAAAAGACATAACAGGGAGCTTTTGAACTTGTACCTTTATTCTTCGCATAACCCGTGTCATCTCATTTGACCAGCTGGGTGCATTCTTCTTCAATCTTTTATTTAGTAGAATCCTATCTGCACCAATATTCTTATAAAAACCAGCAACATAATTAATACAACCTAGAAATCTTTGTAACTGATTTCTCTTTGAGATCTAATATGGGAAATCTTGAATTTTTGACACAATATGAACTTGCATTTCTATTGATCCATCCTTAATTTTGATTCTTAGGAAATTCATTTCATCTTTGAAAATCTTCATTTTTGTTGGAGATAAACACAAACCATTTTTATAAACAGTTTCATAGAATTTCTCTAGATGATCAATATGCTCTTTGGGAGATTTAGAGAATATCAATATATCATCAATATAGACTATCAAAAAGTCAGCTAACTCACCAAAGATAGAATCCATTTTCTTCTGAAAGATGGATGGAGTAGTCTTCAATCCAAAGGGAAGAAATTTCCACTCATATTGTCCTCTAGGGACTACAAAAGGTGTTTTGTAGGTGTCCTTTGGTTTTAAGAATATCTGCCAAAAGCCACTCTTTAGATCAAACTTGATGTGTACTTTAGATCCTTTGATTCTGGATAGCAGACCATCCTTAGCAGGAATAGGATGCCAGACTACTTTCATGAACTTGTTCAAAGGATTGTAATCAACAACAAGTCTTTTCTTTTGGCAGATCTGTTCACTTCTCTTGTTTACATAGAAAGCTGCACATGCCCAAGGAGAATTAGATTATTTGATGAAACCACCTTAGATCAGCTTTTTTATTTCTTCATGACACTCCTTTCTTTATGAAGGAATCATGCCTTTATGATGTGCCTTGATCTTAGGAATGATATCATTCCCTTTATCATCTTTTAGTAGCTGTAAATCTAGTGAATAGATATGTTGTTTTCTTTCAATAAAAGAATGTGGATTATCTGAACAAAGATCTCTCTTAATTTTACCAATAATATCATCAATATTACCTTTACATAAGGCTATTGATTTGTGAATCCATTCATGATTGCATTCTTTCTTTTTCTCTGGTAAAGGAATTATTGTTATGAAAGAATACTTTCTAGGGATTTGAACATCAGGATTGAATAAAGATATGAAATCCTTATTTAGACTGAAAGTACCACAATTCTGTAGAGCATCTACTCCTATCAAGCAATCATATGAAAGCATGTCATGCTGATAAAACTGTAATGTTCTTTCATATCCTTATATTCTGATAGGAACATATGTTGTGTATATAGAGATAACCTCTTTCTTATCAAAATTTATTTTCAAATATGTCTCAGTCCAACAATCAGGTGGTATGGCTCTGGTTCTAAGAAAACTTATGCCTGCTCCAGTATCAATCATTGCATCTATAATAAGGCTTTATATTTGGGATGCAAATAGTAATAGTAATAAAAGGATTTTGAGCTCCTTTTATAGTGCATACCTCTGTATTGATTTCTTCTGTTGGGACAGATGTTTCTACATCTTGATGCAGTATTTGTTGATAGGCTTCTTCAAGGAACTGTTCATATCCTTCAGCTTCCTTCTTCTCTCTGTTTTCTTCTTCAACAAGTCTCTTATATTCATTTGTAGTTTTAGTAATGACTTTCTGTAAAAAAATCTATTCTATTCCTTCTCCATAGTCTCATTGTTTCAGGTACTGGAATAAAAACATCTGTGTTAGAAGTAGTTACCTGAAATTCATTAGCTAGATCTTCTTTTGGGAATAGAAATGGAAAGCTCCTTTTTGGTGGAGAGTATCTTTCTCCTTTGTCACGACCTCTTCCCCTATAGGGAGTTTGTCTTTGACGAACATGTCCTTGTATAAGAGGCCTTGAGGTAGGTGATGACCTTTGCTGGAGAGACCATCTTTGTCTTTCTTCTTCTTCTTCTTTTCTTTCTCTTGCTTCATTCTCAGCTTTGACTTGAATTGTATATTTTATTTAAAGTTCTCTGACCTTTTGAGAGAGAAAATTCTTCTTAGCAGTGTCCCATGGGGGACAATCTTCAAATTCACTTTGCCTTAGCTCTAACTGCTTGAATATGACTTCAAAAGATACATGCATCAAAGGATGAGGAAAACTAGCAATCATATTTACAAAAGAAGGAAATGAATTGTAACCGGATTTAGTACTATCTAAATCAGACTCAGAATGCTCTATAATATTTACTTAAAAATCCTCATTTGAAGAGATGTAAGAGATATATGATGAATAACAATCAGAATCAGAAACTAAGCAATAATCCTGATCTGTTATGCCTTTTCCTGTCAGCATATTTATCTTTGTCTTACCTTTATCTATATCTTTCTTTGAGCATTCATTTGCATAGTGCTTTCCTTTACAGATAGAGCAAGTAGGTATAATTTTTCTTTTCTGTTATGTTTGTGGAGCCTATTTTCATGTTAGAGTATGGTACACCTTCCATGTGTTACAATCGGGTATTTTCATGGGTGGTTCATTAACCCATGGGTAATGGGTAACCGTTATGGGCTATTTTTGGGCCCATGTTTTTTCGGTACCCATTGTTTTGTAAAACCGCCTCTTCGGTTACCCATAGGTTTATGGGACAGTTTTGTTTTTCCCCATTGTTTTGATACCCACGGTTTTGTAAAACTGCTTAAGCTATTGTCTATTTATATGGTGATATGCATATGATAGATATCACAAGAAAATGTATTGCAGATGTGTTTTGAATTCGGGTTTGAATTCTGTAGAGTTTGTTGAGCATAGCTCCAAACGGATCTGGGTATTGTATTGAGAGAGTGAAGGCTTGTAATAAAATATGAGCAAGTGATTCTTGGTGGACGTAGCCCAAATTGGGTGAACCATGTTAAATATTGTCTCTCTATGTTGTGTTATTTATTCTGCACTTTTATTTGAGATCTGTAATAATTTCTGCATATTAGTTTCTACTGTTGCAATTCTGTGAGGGATTATTCTGCATATTTTTATCCCTTATTTCCTAACATTTTCCTCCCAATATATTTCTTCTTTATGAAATATTGCTTTCTATATGGGATTTCTTTATGTCTGGAAAACTTATACTTTTTCTTATGCTTATACCGACCCTTCCCCTTTGAAAAAGATGAACACTCTTTATAGGGCTTCTTGACCTGGAACTTGTTCTAAGGTTTACAACCAAAAGGGTCAATATCTAACATTTGACAGAATTTAGTTCCTAAGGATGTTTGGGCCTTAGCAGCTTCTTTACGGTCTTTTTTCTCTTGACAAAGATGAGCATTCTTCTCATCTATGATCTAATTTAAAGCACAAAAACTCAATTCTTTTGTACTTCAGCCATGCATGACTTTCTTATATTCTGTAGCAAAGAAAGTAGGAAAAGACTCTATGTAACGAAGTCTCATAGTAGGATCATTTATGTTACCAGAATTGTAGTATAAATTTTGCATATAACATTGATATTCTTTAATCCTACTCATGTCACACAATCTGGCTCTTAGAAATAAAGAAGTATTCTTAAGTTTATCATTATCAATGGTTCCAAGAAATTCATGAAAGAGAGTAGCAATTAATGCAGCATATCCTCCTGCTAGTATTTCTTCTTTATGTGGGTGAAAATCCCACCATTATTTTACTATTTCAACAAATCCATTTGCTATGACTTCAACTATAGTATGTGGATCTTTTTTATACAAAAAAAGCTGAGAATTAGACCATCCAATCATTCCATGTATTAACTCCTTTACTTGTTTAGGAGATGAGGAATCTAACTTGTACTAATTGGGACTGCAAGGTTTGAGTTCTTGTAGTATGGTGATGTGGCTCTGATGTTGATGCTCCAAAAGTTTCTTCCATTAAAAACATACTTTTAGCTTCTTCAGGAAGAAGCTTAGCCATACTGACTAATCCTTTATCTGGATTCTTTTTATCTGTGATGAACAAAGGACTATGTTCAGTTAGAATAGTATTATGATGGGTCGAAGATCTTGAAAGATCATCAACTTCTTTCCAGGACACCTTCTGGGACCAATCTGGTTCTATCTCTTCTGGCTTTTTTGTATTATCCAGAATCTTTTCTATCTGAGGGACTATCTCAGGGATAGGAGTGACAGATTCTCATACTTGATCAACTTTCTGACTCAATTCTATAGTGGACTCATGCAACTGATCTGCAAACTATTTTGTACAATCTTGTGGATAGTACCTAACTTAGAGGAAATATCTTTTCTAGTGTCTTCGGAATGACTAATGAGGGGTTGAACAAAATCAATGACTTCTCTGGATACAATCTTGGGAATATCTGGAAAAGTGGATACATATCTAGTAGTATTCTCAAGACTTTTATCTACTTTTTTCATATGAGAACTAACATCATCAAATTTTGTATTTTACAATATGAGAGCAGGGGATATATCTCATTTCTGATGAAGTTCTATGGCTTTTAATGTCTTTTCCATTTTGGCTAAGATAGACTCTTGTGACTGTAACCGTTCATGTACAGACTTGATAGCTTTATTAGTCTAGTTTAACATTTTTGAGGACTCAAAAGGGTCAACATGTCTGTCAACAGTTCTCTGATACCAAAAGATAGCCTTTTGGGTTTCATCGGATGATAAGACTTCACTACTGTCAAGAGATGGAAAAGAAGGAGAAATATTGGTTTCTCTAGAAGCCATACTAATCATTGGACCATTGGAGGGGACATATTTTTGTTTTATGATCTGCTCACAATATTTACACCAAATTTAATCTTTATTTGGATCATGGATTAAGATATTATGGCTACAGATATACTTTTGTTCTCTTAGAGACTTTCTCGAAGGTTCAACAGTCGAGAAAAAAAAGTATTTTATCTAAATGAACTAGATCTGAACATATCTGAACATATCAGACATGGATTTATTTGATCTGAAAGACAAAGTTACGTTAGACTTAGACTCATTTACAGCTATAGCATTTTCTAACTTATGCTGATTTTTCTCAAGAAACTTTTTGGATAGGGTCCATTCTTTTGGAACTCTAATCTGGGACCAAGATATAAGCTCAGGCTCTATTTTTTTAATTTCAAGACTAGTATGACTCACCATGCCACTTCCTTTAGAAATGCCATGCTTGACTGCAGGATGCATTATATTGACAATACGATAGATAATCTTGTAATGAATAGCTAAGGGACAAGCACAAGGTTTCATATGCAGACCTGTAGTAGCAAGATGTAGATGCAACACTTGCTTTAACAAATCTTCTTTTTGAAGGCTTACATGATAGTTTGGATAGACCTCAAAATATATGGGGCCATTATGAAGACAAGTTTGTATAACAGCTAAAAGAGAATCTTTAAAGCTTTTAAAACGTAAATCCATTAAGCAGCATAAAACAGAAGCATTTAAACCATGCCGGAAAAGTGGAGTAATACCTATCTGTACACAACCTATATGGGAAAACTTAAATGTATTTTGATTTTTAAGGGATTGTATATCAATAGGATCTATCAAAGGAATATCATATTCATGAGCAGAAGTTTGAGATACTTGAATAACAGACTCTCGATTTTTCAATGTAGTAGCAGCAATTAAATGGAAAGCAATTAATTTATCATATACCTGGCTATATGGGATCTTAGGAAATTTCCATGCCAATAAAGGGTCTTATTCGTGTTGTACATCTATAACAGAATTTACTAGGAAAGACATCAGATAAACTTACAAGATCAGAATCTTGATGTTCTTCATGAGCACTGGCATGATCTCTGAACTCCATAACTGGAACTGATATGCAACTCTTCAGCAGGGCTTACGGTATTGGCCTTCAACCTAAAACTGCGCACATCCACAGTGACTTACAAAGTGGGAGGATCGCCTCTTTTCCTATCTTACGAGGTATAAAATTATTTCGCAGATGAAGAAAGATAGATCATACAGTAGATCTCAAGATAGAAACTCAACACAACAGAATCTTGCAAATTTTATTTATTTCAAAGCTTAGTTACATGAATACCAGGATCTGATACCAATCTATACCAAGTACATACACCAATTCTACATACACCAATTCTCAAATCAAGCATAAAAAAACTTGCAATTCTAACTCAAACTGAAGCCTTACTAAACAATCCTTTGATAAGAAATCTAGACTCTACTAAAACAGTCCCACTTCTCTCATGTAGTGAATGAGTCTCAACATCTCCTTATATAGGAATGTGATAGGCTTCTCACTGTATGGATGGGAACCTAGAAACCAGGAACCGGTAACCTTGGTAAATAAGAAGATTCCCACTAAGAGAAAAGTGGGAAAAGACAATTGATTACATGCCACTCAACATGACACCTTTAGATAGTGGGGGGAGGTCCACCATGCTTTCGAAATGATTAAAGTGGAGTCACTTCAAATTTTATTAAACTGATGACAATAATCCTGTCATCATAGCTTTACGGACTGAAATGGACTCTAGGACTATTGTCACGATCCAACGAGCAGGAAGATTCTTGCCAATCTCTTCTTTTAGCATAGGAATAAATTTAAATATAAAGTTATCTTAGAAATGTGTTTTTTGATGTGATAGTTGTTATTCAATGTATATATTAATATTTTATTATTTTTAATGTTGTAATGGATATAGTTGAAGATTAATGAATTAGGAAGAATGTACCCTCATATAATACCTTAGATTTAAATTCACTTTGCTTCATGCTTATATAAATTCTCTATTAAGTTTATAGATATTGTATAAATTATAATTAATCATATCCATCAAAATTTCAACACCTTTATAAATTAGGTTGTGTCTATTTCCAATAGTTTACATGTTTCTACATTTTATCCACGTATCTGTTATGGCTCTCGCAATTAAAACATTTAACAAAATTTCATTCTTTGTAATAGGTTGGTGGATATCCACATGCCAAAAAATCTATTAATTAGTTAACAATTTTATAAATCCAACTATGAATGAATTTTTTTATAGTAATTATCAAAGTTTAGTTTGAAATCACCATCTCTATTGTGTACATCACCTTATAGTATCCTTAAACAAAGAAAAGAAACGATGAGAAAACTTATGGAGAAGGTATGCATTGTTTCCACTCCTAAAATCAATAAGAGAAGACTTGAAAGTATCACTAACAACATTGGTTCAAATTCAAATTAGAAAAATTGTGGTGCCCCATATAAAAAATAAAAATAAAAATAATAAAGAATTAAGAAAAAAAAATAAAGTAGAACAAAAAGGGGGATTAAGGAGTTGGTGGAGTGAGTTAATTGAAAATGGTGGTGGAGGAATTAATGTGCAGGTGCATATTAATGGAGACGCGGGGGGGAGTATCATGTGTAGAAGACATTTTTGGAAAGGTATGGTTGCTCCTTTCTAACCTATCATTTCCCTTACATAATAATAATTTAACTTTATTTTAGATCCAAAGGCATTAACAAAGTTGAAACCCAAGTTCACATTGTTAATTTTATTGTATTTGATGGTTGCAGCGAGGCACTGTTTGATGAAATGAAAGAATGAGACAACTTGTCAAGAAATATGAGTTTGGAAGTGTATAGAAGACATGGGTTTCCTCACGAGATAGTCACATTGTTTCACCTATGCAACAAATAGTTCTCCAAACCAATCAGTTTACAATTTCCTACGCACTCCTGGCCTGTGCTAAAATATGAGCTCTCGAACAGGGTATGGACATCCATCAAAGCATAAAATATAGAGGAATATTTATCATATGTTGTAGTTGTGGATGCTCTAGTAGACGTGTATGCAAATGTGGAACCTTAAACAAGGAAATCAAACTATTTGATAGAATGTTTAAAAAACAAAAAATGTGGTTTTGGTGGAAAACATTGACTGCAGAGATTCTGTGCAGGGATTATAATAGAAATATTGAAAGAGAGCATTGAGCATTATTTGTTTTTTATATAGTCATGCTTTACAACATTCGAACATGCAAAAGGGTTGTTTTGATAGTCTAGAACTTGTGCAAAAGACTAATTTTCCAAAATCAATGTCCAGAACCCTGGGGAGGATATCCCTCAGTTAAATATTGTAACGCCCCACAAATTTCTAGTCTTAAAACAAAATAGAACTAATAATTTAATAGTCAAATATACGGTAATATATATATATATATATATATATATATATATATATATATATATATATATATATATGTTTTAAAAGGATTTGCACGGTTAGACATTTCCACAATTAAAAAATTTCTTGGTTAAAGTCTTTCTACACAAGCTTGTGAAAGTTGGAATTAAATTAATAGTCAAATATTATTAATTTACTTCCTAAAATATATTTAGTGTTTAAAGCATCTACTAAGCTCCATTAGTTTAATTAGTTATCATGCACCAAGATTTCTTTATTTTCTAGCACAAAGGTTTATTTGTTTTTCCTAGCCACTAAATGGCCCCATTCACCCCATTACTCATGTTCTTTTTTTTATTTAAATTATATTCCCACAAAATACCTTCCACTTAAGTGAGGTAGGGTTTAATTTAGGCCATTGGATTGAGTCTATCCTATCCCTTAGATTTGGGTTACCATAAATATCCTTATGGTTCTCTTTTTTTATTTCTATTTACCCCAAACAACCTCATTTGTTTTTTTTTGTTTGCAAGTTTGGAATAGGAGGAGGAGAAACCATGATAGAAAGAAATGCAACCATGGAAAAATTTCTCTTGGTTTTAGTTGTAAAGGGTTTACTAATGTGAGATTTCTCTTTTGCTTGATATAGAGATCCCACCATGGACCTGTTTTTGTTATTTAATGAAAACATTTTTTTTAGTTCAACAATTGGGGAAAAACCCACTACTACAAGGAGGGGTGTTTAGAGACATTAATTAGAGAAAAAAATATATTTTTGTCTGTAATTAATACACCCTCCTACTTTTGTATCTAGCTAATGCCTTAAATATAACAAATTTTAATTAAAAATACTCTTTCTTTTGTAGCGGCTTGCAAAGCGGGGAAATTGCGGGAAAATGAATGTGAGAAAAATGGAAAACTGCATTGGGCGGGAGGGGATTTCATTCTCACATGCAGCTGGTGAGGATCTTAGGCGAGGAGGAGGAAGAGCAAGTATCCGCTAATGATCCATTTCTTTTTCCTTAGTTTATTTTTTACCTGTTCCTCATGGTTCAATCCTGGTAATGTTTTATTGAGGATTTATGAGGATTGTTCACAGAAATGGCAAGAGTTTGGTTTTTGGGTTGGGCACGTTGTGTCAAAGGGCCTTTGAATATATGTAAATACTATAGTCTAAGTGTCGAGGGCTTTTGATCAGACCCTTGAATAGTTTGGTGAGGCGAGATCTCTTAGACCAACGAAGCCCTTGATAATTCCCACCACACTTCTTCTACTCTAAGGGAAATTCTTGACATAGGTAACTAGAGATCCCGTGTTGGAAAAATTTTGAGGATTGGATCCTATGTAGATATATAAATACATCTTCCATGGCTTGGGCTTGGAAATCCGTTGGGTAACGGACAGTCAGATCATCAAATAGCCCGTGATGTTCATGACAGCTCCTATGTCTAGAACCACCTATGGAGGAGTGATCTTGTTGATCAACCCAGAAACTAATCCAACATTCCCTCCTAGATCCTTGAAAAACCCAAGCATGGTCAACGTTTCCTAATCATAGCCTAACACATTTTTTATTTCTTCAAAATATATGCTAAATACATCTGTCCCTCCTGCGAGGGACATGATCAGGAAACATATAGTATGGATCTGAAGCATGTCTCTTTTGTGTCCTCATATGCTAATGTATAAGGAGGTTAATGAACTTGTTTTCGGCCAAAGGTGGAGTTGAAACACTAGCAATCACATAAGATTTTTGAGAATTCAGTTTATTATTTGTCTCTCTTTAACAATAAGCCGAATCATAGAAAAGGAAGAAATTATTTGGTAAATATTTGCTTATTTAACTCAGGAAATAACAGGTTCAGGAATTTAATCCCATGTAGAACTGGAAAAACTCAACTTTCTCACACACTGAAAGGTCTGAGAAGGAAAAATAGAGCAGGGTTCTAATAGAGAAGACCAAAAATTTAAGAAAATTTTCTAAAAACTCTGTCCAGTCTGTCATAATTCTTTATATTGACCTAAACAGATTAAGATTTCTCATACTTGCCATGTATTCCAAATATTGGAGGATATTTTCAAGTCAAAGCAATGAAATAAGGAGGTTTTAATTTGGAATCCATGTTTGTTTGGTTAGTTTAACATCTTCTATCTCAGATTTTAACAGACAGCCATGTAGAAAACTATTTCCTTGCATGTTTCTTCTGATTTTTCTTTATTTTCACATGTAAAAATGCATGAAGTGACTTAAAAAGTGTTTTTTAGGGTTCTAGTGGATCTTTTCAGGTGTTAAGTAGAAAAACACTATTAAGAATTGAGTCATGTACAAACATTATTCTTAAAACCCATGCTCACTGTCATGTGACAATGGAGACACCATCAACTAGGGTTTAGAAACCCAAAACCTAAATTATAGGTGTTCATGTCTGTTTCATAGGTGGAATGTGATCTCGCAAGCATGTTAAATGTGATGAAAACCATAAAATAGGTTTTTTTGTGTGTGTAAGGACTCAATTATATGTTCTTTTAGGTCCCTTTTGATGTCTAGTAAATTTCAATTTCCAAGTCTTTGATCCCTTTTCACAATATATCCTTCTTCTATCCAACTGTTCCACTTTTTACATGCCCACCTTAGGGGATTTTTGCACTTAATTCTCATTTTGATGATTCACTTGACATTCTAAGCTTCACTCAGAGAACCCATTTGGATCTAGTTCAGGTTAATATAGTTTGAGAAAGACTCACTTTGCAAAGTTTCTTCCAAAGCCTCCTTTCTAGCTTACTAAATAGGTTTGCTTCAACAATTACTTGACTAAGAACCAAACTGACATGAATTAAGGGTAATATAGGTAGTTTTGGGTCTAAAAACATCTAAATTATCTAAGAGGATTATCACAAGTCTATAATTTCAAAGTTTCACTTCTTATCTTACCTCTTATACCTCTTCCTAGTCCGCTTTACCTCTTATTTTAGTCAACTCTGTGATGTTTCAATCACCAAGATAGCCTTCATTAAACATAGACAAAAAACTACAATCTTTGATCTCTTCAAACCTTCATTACAATATTGTTACAGTGTTTTCAGGTTTACCTTTGAGTCTTGTTCTTTGTTTATACCCTAATTCTGTTAGCCTTCCAAATACGCACCTATACCCTAATGTGAACATGTCATATTGCAGATATGTTGAGGGGAATTGCACATATGCTGGCCAGAGTTTTCAGGCCTCAGAGAGCACAACTTATTACAATGTGAGACCATTTCAAACAAAGGAAAAATCTCTTTGCACGCTTGATTTTTTATTTGCAGTTGTGGGAGCCTTCGTGCCTTGCCAAATCCCTGTACAAGCTTAAATTCTTGGATCCATCTGAATCTGTTCCTTCTCAGGTACAATAGCTGTAAATTTCAGTACATAAATGGTCACCCATGCAAGAATGGTCTGACAGAGAATGATCAGGACCCTTTTCAAGCACACATCTGAAAAATCACATTGATCATTGGCATCCACAAATAGAGAGACCTTGTTTCACTTTTGCAAGATCTACATCATCTTTTAATAGCAACATTTTCACCTCTTCATTATCACAAAAATCTATAGTATTTGAATAAGTTATTGTTCTCAACTGTAAATTTTTATAACATTAAAACTATACTAACAAGGACACACATTAAAAAAACCTAAAAATAGTTTGAGTTAGAATAGTAATCCAAATAAAGTAGGAAGAATCTAATAGAAACCAAGAAATGCTAGGGTAGAAAGCAGGTTTTGACTCAGTGTATTACTGCTCCTTATAATAAAAGTTTCCATTGGAATCCTCAATCAAATGAATACATTGAAGTAGGTTACAACAATAATTTTTGAAACATGGATGCATGATAGATGATTATGAAGAAAATATAGATGATATATTCTATAATCTACATTATAATCATGTATATATGAAACATTGAAATTTTAACCATCTTAAATGATGAATATTTAGAACTTCAATGAATGATGTTAAGAATTTCTCACTTGTTTCTTGGAATGTTGACAAAGATGACATTGACAATTTTAATTTTCTTGTTTAGTTTTAGGCCCTTTCCTTATTTGAGACTTCATGTTAAAGCTTGAAACTCACGTGGGAGTTTAATGAGATCTAATTACATGTCTATCAATGTTGGTCACTTATAATCCTTCCTCTTACACGTGTTAAACTCAAACACAGATATCTTAGCATGGAAAAACATGACTAGAGTTAAGATGCAGCTACTTATTTTTGGAGGAGAGCATAGGAAAAGGATTAGGAATTAGATGGAGGGTGAAGAAGAAGGTCTGAGAAGGAAAAATAAGAGCAGGGTTATAATAGAGAAGACCAAAAATTTAAGAAAATTTTCTAAAAACTCTTGTCCAGTCTGTCATAATTCTTTATATTGACCTAAACAGATTAATATTTCTCATACTTGCCATGTATTCCAAATATTGGAGGATATTCTTCAAGTCAAAGCAATGAAATAAGGAGGTTTTAATTTGGAATCCATGTTTGTTTGGTTAGTTTAACATCTTCTATCTCAGATTTTAACAGACAGTCCTGTAGAACACTATTTCCGTGCGTGTTTCTTCTGATTTTTCTTTATTTTCACATGCAAAAATGCATGAAGTGACTCAAAAAGTGTTTGTTAGGGTTCTAGTGGATCTTTTCAGGTGTTAAGTAGAGAAAACCTATCTTAAGAATTGAGTCATGTACAAACATTATTCTTAAAACCCATGCTCACTGTCTTGTGACAATGTAGACACCATCAACTAGGATTTAGAAGCCCAAAACATAAATTATAGGTGTTCATGTCTGTTTCATATGTGGAATATGATCTTGCAAGCATGTTAAATGTGCTCAAAAACATAAACTAGATTTTTTTGTGTGCGCAAGGACTCAATTATATGTTCTTTTAGGTCCCTTTTGATGTCTGGTAAATTTCAATTTCCAAGTCTTTAATCCCTTTTCACAATATATCCTTCTTCTATCCAACTGTTCGACTTTATAAAGGCTCGCCTTAGGGGATTTTTGCATTTAATTTTCATTTTTATGATTCACCTGACATTCTAAGCTTCACTCAAAGCACCCATTTGAATCTAGTTCAGGTTAATACAGTTTGAGAAAGACTCACTTTGCAAAGTTTCTTCCAAAGCTTCCTTTCTAGCTTACTAAATAGGTTTGCTTCAACAATGACTTGACTGAGAACCAAACTGACATGAATTAAGGGTAATATAGGTAGGTTTGGGCCTGAAAACATCTAAATTATCTAAGAGGATTATCACAAGTCTATAATTTCAAATTTTCACTTCTTATCTTACCTCCTATACCTCTTCCTAGTCTGTTTTACCTCTTATTTTAGTCAACTCTGTGATGGTTCAATCACCAAGATAGCCTTCATTAAACATAGACCAAAAAATACAATCTTTGATCTCTTCAAACCTTCATTGAAATATTGTTACAGTGTTTTCAGGTTTACCTTTGAGTCTTGTTCTTTGTTTATACCCTAATTCTGTTAGCCTTCCAAATAGGCACCTATACCCTAATGTGAACATGTCATCTTGCAGATATGTTGGGGGGAATTGCACATATGCTGGCCAGAGTTTTCAGGCCTCAGAGAGCACAACTTATTACAATGTGAGACCGTTTCAAACAAAGGAAAAATCTCTCTGCACGCTTGATTTTTTATTTACAGTTGTGGGAGCCTTCGTGCCTTGCCAAATCCCTGTACAAGCTTAAATTCTTGGATCCATCTGAATCTGTTCCTTCTCAGGTACAATAGCTGCAAATTTCAGTACATAAATGGTCACCCATGCAAGAATGGTCTGAAAAAGAATGATCATGAACCTTTTCAAGCACACATCTGAAAAAGCACATTGATCATTGGCATCCACAAATAGAGAGACCTTGTTTCACTTTTGCAAGATCTACATCATCTTCTAACAAAAACCTTTGCACCTCTTCATTATCAATTTTTTTTATAGTATTTGAATAAGTTATTGCACTCAGCTGTAAAGTTTTATAACATTAAAACTATACTAACAAGGACACACATTAACCAAGCCTAAAAAATGTTTGGGTTAGAATAGTAATCCAAAGAAAGTAGGAAGAATCTAATAGAAACCAAGAAATGCTAGGCTAGAAAGCAGGTTTTGACTCAGTGTATTACTAGCTCCTTAGAATAAAAGTTTCCATTGGTATCCTCAATCAAATGAATACAATGAAGTAGGTTACAACAATAAGTTTTGAAACATGGATGCATGATAGATGATTATGAATAAAATCTCGATGATATATTCTAGAATCTACATTATAATCACATATATATGAAAAATTGAAATTGTAACCATGTTGAATGATGAATATTTAGAACTTCAATGAATGATGTTAATAATTTCTCACTTGTGTCTTGGAATGTCAAACAAAGGTGACATTGAAAATTTAAATTTTCTTGTTTAGTTTTAGGCCCTTTCCTTATTTGAGACTTCATGTTAAAGCTTGAAACTCATGTGGGAGTTTAATGAGGTCTAATTACATGTCTATCAATGTTGGTCACTTATAATCCTTCCTCTTACATGTGTTAAACTCAAACACAAACATCTTAACATGGAAAAACATGACTAGAGTTAAGATGCAGATACTTATTTTTGGAGGGAATTAGATGGAGGGTGAAGAAGAAGGTCTGAGAAGGAAAAACAAAGCAGGGTTCTAATAGAGAAGACCAAAAATTTAAGAAATTTTTCTAAAAACTCTGTCCAGTTTGTCATAATTTTTTATATTGACCTAAGAAGATTAAGATTTCTCATACTTTCCATGTATTCCAAATATTGGAGGATTTTTTCAAGTAAAATCAATGAAATAAGGAGGTTTTAATCCAGAATCCATGTTTTTTTGGTTATTTTAACATCTTCTATCTTAGATTTTTACAGACAGTCCTGTAGAACACTATTTCCTTGCATGTTTCTTTTGAGTTTTCTTTATTTTCACATGTAAAAAATGCATGAAGTGACTCAAAAAGTGTTTGTCATGGTTCTAGTGGATCTTTGTTGGCGTTAAGTAGATAAAACCTCTTAAGAATTGAGTCATAAAAAAATTATTCTTAAAACCCATGCTCACTATGCTGTGATAGTGTAGACACCATCAAATAGGATTTAGAAGCCTAAAGCCTAAATTATAGGTGTTCATGTTTGTCTCATCAGTGGAATATGATCTCGCAATCATGTTAAATGTGATCAAAACCATAAACTAGGTTTTTTTGTTCGTGTGAGGACTCAATTATATGTTCTTTTAGGTCCCTTTTGATCTCTGGAAAATCCAATAAGATGAGAAGACACCCCCTTATTGGCCCCCGAGCCCCAAAAAAATACCAATGGGGAGTGTAATGAAACTTTAACAACCTTTACAAAATGGCTTCCACAAAAACATACAACCCACACAACATACACCACATTCAAATGGACATATTCAACAATATTTACAACTTTCTCATTAAACGCATAGGCTTGACATCAAGAAAAAAGGAGCAAGGAATATGGGAACCAATCCCTTTTTCCTCCCAAGTGATGTAGGCATTTCTACTAACAACCTCCATGTACACAATACAAAACAATCAATGACATCATTATCTCTCCCCTAGTAAATATGCAAAAATATGTCCATGTTTTCCATTTCACTCCCCATAGGTGAAACTCCTAATAACACTCCCTCCAAAATGAATTCCTCACATCTCCCTTTTCCCTTCCCAATGGTCCCATAATTCCTTCTCCCATACCCTTCTTAAGGAAAACTACTAAACCAAAAAAAAAAACCACATTCACAACACTCATACAATATTCAACAAACACAATTATTACATCCAAATGCGTAAATAAAAGAATGACAATTGGAGAGCCTACCTCTCCATCAAGCTCCCAAGAGTTTTCCCTCCAACAAGCCTTTAACACCTTCAAGCTAAAAATAATCCAAATTGCATCTCCAAAAAGCTCCCAATTCCAAAAGTGCAAGAGAGAAAATAAAACAAGTAACCCAAAATCCTTCAAATTCAATCAATAAATAGAAATGGGATGTGAGGATGATGAGGGGGATCCATGTAGGATGCCACTTCATTATTCATTCATTCTATCACACAAGTCAAACACCATGCCTAAAACAATAAATGAACATGTAAGACTTATGACATGCCCAAATAACACTCCAACTTGCACACCATGCCCTTCAAGGAAAAATTAATTGTGATAAGTAGGAAAATGCAATTATTTTCACTTTTTACACTCCAAAATGCATAAATAAGCCTAAAATTAACTCCCCATACCATAGGTATGGTTGTTGGATGAATGTAGGAGGCATGAGACAAGCTTATTTTGTCCCATAAGCCTCTAAAAAAGTCTCCCAAGTCAAAATCCGAATTTTGAAGTTGGGGAAGAGTACACAACACAAATCTAACTTATATCTACAATATTTCAAAGACGATCTACTCTCATAATTATCTAGTTGTCACATCCTTATTTTAGTTAACAAATTAAGATGGATTAGCTAATTAAGACACATTAATAATTGTTAATAAAGTGACTAAGATTTCTTAATAATTAAATACAAATAACACAAAATTAAAAGAAGGGAAAACATTACACCCCGTGACCACACAAGTTAGGTCACCTCCCATGGGAAACATCCTAACTAGGCATGCAATAACACAACATAAATATTAGACATAAGTTGTCAACTTTGGCCATGTTGCAAAACACCCAACATTCTTCTGTGGTTGGTCCCCTATCGCTTTTTAATGCATGATATAATGTCCCTGCAAACACAAAAAAAACCTCTCTGGCCTCACGACCGTATCAACAACATTAAGAAATAACATATACATATACATATACATATACATATACATATACATATATATATATATATATATACACACACATATATATATATATATATATATATATATATATATATAGATATATATATATATAATAGAAATCAATAATCCTCATCCAAAATTAAGTAATTCTATCATCTATTAACATATCAAATAATTTGATTCTAATATCCATGAGATCATAATTCTACTCAGAACTTCCAGAGTATAATGTGTCAGTATAAAATTTAAATAATGCAAATCAACATATATCAAGTTGTCTACTAGTGTCATCTAGTGTATCATAATCAAAATGTGAATCACACCATATCAATAGTCCAAATACCTGCATAGTCTAACATCTACTACCCAAAATATAATAATCAAAATGTATAAGTATCAATCCAATAGTAGTATCATCATAATGAAATTTGTGTCAAAGAGAAGTGGGCACTACATCCCCCTCCCCTTAGACTCGACTTCCTCCTGGAAGTCACTTAAATAGGTGTGGAAACTGGGCCCGTAAAAAAGTAGCATCCTCCCATGTGGCTGCAGTCTCATCATACCTATCCCACTGGACTCACAATTGGTCAATCTCGCGGCCTTGAAGGCCCAAGGTCCTACATTGTATGATGCGCACGGGATCCAAAGTCACCTGCCCCTGCTCCCACACCTACAATACAGTCTAATCCAATACATATGAGGGATCTGGAATGTATCTCCTAAGAACAAAAACATGAAATACATTGTGGAAGTGAGATAAGATTGGTGGAAAGGCTAGACGATAAGATAAGGGACCGATTTGCTACAAGATCTCGAATGGACCCACGAATCCAAGAGCTAACTTAGATCCTTTTCTATAATGGATAGGGCTGTTATGAGGTTTAACATGAAGAAACACCTTCATTCCCACCTCATAGCTACGGTCAAATCTCCTGTGATCTGCATATTTCTTGTCTATCATGTGCCTCATGAAACCTCTATCTGATCAAAACAATCTGTTGTTCTATGTCCTGTAACAAAGTAGGCCCGAGAAATACTCTATCCTCCAATCTGTCCCAACACAGTGGCATCTTGCACTCCTTTCCATAAAGTGCCTGAAATGGAGCCATACCAATAGAACTTTGAAATTTGTTATTATAAGCAAACTCCACCAATTACAAATATTCCTCCCACCTTGACTGATGGTCCATGATGTACATTTGAAGCATGTCCTTTAAAATATGATTTTCCTACTCTGTCTGTCCATATGTCTCTGGATGATATGTTGAACTGAAGTTGATACTCGTACCAAGGGCATGTTGCATGGTAGTCTAAAAATATGACGTGTTTAAGGGATCACGGTAACAAATAATCTTCTGCAGAATCCTGTATAGTCTGAGAATCTCATCTAATTATATTCGCGCCACTGCATTAGCTATATAGGTGGTCTTCAGTGGAGAAAAATGAGCCACTTTTATCAATCTTTCCATCGTGACCATGATGGAATCGTGGTGGTATGTCAAATTCGGTAGCCCTACTATGAAATCCATGGAAATTGTGTCCCATTTCCACTCTAGTATGGCATGCGGGTAGAGAAGGCCATTTGGATCTTGATGCTCGACCTTCACCCTCTAACACTGATAAAAATGCAACACAAACTGAGCTACATCTCTCTGAAGACCTCTCCAATAGTACAACTGTCTCAAGGAGGCGTGCATCTTCTTCACCCCTGGATGGGATAAATAAGGTGCACGATGAGCCTCTTCCAAGATATCCTATCTCAAACCTCCATCCCTAGGTACATAAATCTAGCCTATGTGTCTGAGAAGTCCATTTGAATCTAATATAAATCCATCAAACTTCCCCTCAAGGGATCTTTGAGACTCAATCTCTGCTCTAGCTGCAAGGTAGAAGCTGTCATGTTGAAGCTGTCACAAAATATTGCTCCACAAGTCTCTACCCATTGAAGTATCCATAACCAAATGTATCCATTGACTCAAAGCATCTACAAAAACATTCTCCTTCCCCTTCAAATGATCTATCACCACGTCATACTCACATAACAACTCCATCCAATGCCATTGACGAGTGTTGAGATTGGGTTGCGTGAAGAGGTGACATAAGCTCAAATGGTCTGTCCTTAGAATGAACGTCCTGCTAAGAAGGAAATGACGCCAATGCACCAAAGCATGCACCAATTCCGCAAGATCAATGTCATGAGTCAGATAATTGAGCTCATAATCCTTGAGTTTACGAGACTCAAAGGCAACTACACGGCCTTCCTACATCAAAACACCTCCTAATCTTGCCAAGGAAGCATCCGTAAACACAAAAACATCCCTCTAAGGATCTGTAACTACAAAAATCAGTGTTTTCATAAGGAATTCCTTTAATGAAATGAATACTACTAACATCCATCGAACCAAACAAACTTCTTCCCTTTCTGCTGAAGGGAAGTGATGGGGTGCGTAATCCAAGAGAAGTCCTGAATAAATTTCATGTAGTACCCTGCCAAACCCATGAAACTGCGTACCTCGGTCACATTGGTTGGCATGGGACAATCCATAATAGCTCTAATATTTGAAGGATCAACTACGATACCTTCCCTAGAAATGATGTGACCCAAGTACTGAACCTTTGACTAGAAAAAGGAACACTTCTCAAGGTTCCCGTATAGCTGCTGCTTACGAACACACTGTAGAACTTGTCGAAGGTGCTCCTTGTGATCCTCATGCTCCTCATGTGTACGTGAGTATATCAAAATGTCATCAAGAAACACAAGAACAAAGTGATCCAAAAATTTCCTGAACACCCCATTCATCAAACTCATGAATACAACAGGGACACTCATCGGACCAAATGGCACCACCATGAATTCATAGTGGTCATATCTCATGCAGAAAGCTTGCTTGTGGATATCTTCCTCCTCAATCATCAGCTGATGGTATCCTTACTTAAGAGATATCTTAGAAAATATAGTGCCCCCTTCATCTAATCAAATAAATCATCTATCTGTAAATGGGGGTAAGGATTCTTGATTATTACTTTGTTGAGCTACATATAGTCCACACACAAATGTAGAGATCCATCATTTTTCTTCACAAAGATCACTGGTGCACCCCAAGGACATACAATGGGACAGATTAGTCCTTTCTAAAGAAGGCCCTCCAACTGTAACTTGAACATAACTCAAGTGTGGTCATCCTATATGGTGCGCGTGAGATAGGATCCACCCCCATAACCAAATCAATACAAAAGTCTATCTCACGTGGGGGAGGTAACCCTAACAAAACACTAGGAAAAACATCTTCTTTTTTTTTCAAAATGGGGTGGTAATCAAGTGACAACCCTGTCACGCACACCATTTTAGCTACACAGTGGATATGGTGTGAATAAATATGGGTCTCCTAACTCCAACAATCACTGACTCCACTCCCAAATGATCTACACAAGATATAACCTTGATGTAACAATAAACTCTAGATCTATGTGTAGACAACCAATCCATTCCCAAGATAACTCCATATGAACCCAAGAGAAGGATACAAAGATCCAAAGTCTTGGTGAAGGGTCCTAGGTCCACTACACACTCCTTAACTAAGGAGTCCACTGAGAGTTTGGCTCCAGAAGCCATCTGAACATCCCAACTAAGGCCCTGCCTAACTTCCACCAGCTTACATCACTTTACTAATGATGAAGAAATTTAAGAATCTAATGAACTTGAATCAAATAAGATAGGGGTAGAAATACCACCAATGCTTCTTGTGGTCTCAATCACCATTCCCTGGTGCTCTTCCTGGTGATTCTTGACCGCAAAATAAATCATGTGGCTCCTGGCCATGTCACCAACTATAGGCTCAGAAACAATTGCCTTACCATGATTAGCATGGTTTTGAGGGAACTCTCTCCAACGATGACCATGTACACCGCACCCGTAGAAACTACCTAGTCCTCTCCATTGAAAAGATACTCCTCCAGGTGGTCCGGTAGTCTGTATTGTAGAATCTGATGATCCTTCCATAGAGCTTTGTGGGTGTTGCGGTGGAAGTACTCCTGATGACTATGTGCGAGGTGGATCCTGAGTCTTTTTGTCCCCCCCAGCTGGATTTCCCATAGTACAAACTCTCGAAGCATCACGACACTATGGAGGTTGAAAGGGTGGTCGAGTTTGTTGCTGATGCTGAGGAGGAGGAGGCCTAAAGGAAGACTATGCTGAAGTGTGTTCGCAATGAGAAGGGGGAGCTGATCCACTCGACCTACTATCCTGCAACTGTTGTATGCAGTTCCTCACTCTGTCTCGAGCCTATTGAGTCTTCCCCCTTGTTTCCTCTGCAATATAGGCCTTATCCACGGCCTCTGATAGAGTCTGTGGGAAATAAACACTTAATACCCTACCCAAGTCTACATTTAGGCCCCTGATGAACTTATGAACCATAACCTTCTCATCCTACATGTAGTCCACATACTGAAGAAGATCCAAAAACCGACCCTCATACTTTGCTAGCATCATGGAGACCTGTCTCAGATCATGAAAATCATCGATCCGCTACTGGATGAATCTCCTAGATATGTATCTACTCCTAAAACACTCCTCAAAGAGCTCCCAAGTAACTGTCTCAGAAACTACATAGAGATTCTACTCCTCAGTCATCCACATAACTCTAGCTTAGTCTCTCAGAAGGTGGATATCAATACAAGCTTTCATTTTTCTAGTACAAGGACACAACTTAAAGCATCCTCTCAAGCTAATCAACCATGCTTTGGCCTGAAATGCTTCCGTGTCTCTTGCAAAATGTGGTGGGTGTAACTTCAATATCTCTCTGATGTGATCTGTCGCTTGTGACTGTCGGTCCTTAGGTCCCTCTGCATGAACATCCCTCAACCTTTGGATCTTAGATCTGTCTTTGTGTCCCAAAGCTCTATCTCTGTGCTCTCTAGGTGGTGACTCATGTCCAACTGACTCCGCATGGGAGTACTCTACCCTATCCTTGGCACTATGACATGACGGTGCATGAGCCTCCACTGATGGCTCTCCATTTTATTTGCTAGGTCACCCTCCTAAATATCCTCCGCGTAAAGTGACGTTAACATCATGTAGTGTCTGTATTATCTGAGGCAATATAGCTGTTACTGTCTGATATGGGGGTGGTAGATCTAGGTTCACGTGTAAGTACTCCTCCTCTAGTCCACGCCTCCTACACAGACCAAGAAGGGAGTTAGTTTATCATCATCTAGGATTTGTTTTAGTTTTCTAAGTTTTATATGTTTTAAAACATCATGCAATGTTCTGTGTTCTAGGGTTAGAGTTGCACTAGGTTTACTTGTTGCGTTTCGTGTTTCCAAGTGTTCCTAGGGTCAAGGCATTGAACCCACCGCTGTGATACCAAGTGTAATGCCCACAAATTTCTACTCTCAAAACAAAATAAAACTAATAATTTAATACTCAAATTTATGGTAATAATTTAAAAAGATCCACAAGGATAAGTAGGGAAGAAGATATCCACGGAAGATTGTTCGTATGCACACAAATCTGGAAATGAAGAAATGAAATACACAGATATCCTAAAACGAAGAAATGAATAAATTCGTGCACAGTTACTTCCTCCAAATTCTTTTCCAAGCAGATCCATAGGGATAAGCCAAAAAGAAAATATCAACGGAAGATTGAATACTAAGAATAAAGAAATTGTAAATTCTACCTTTTAAAATAAGTGAAAAGCTTCTATTAACTTTAACAACAATATCCTAAAATGAAAGTTTTGAAGAAATTAGAAGTGCATCCCCACCCTGGTTATTGTAGAACTGTGACAACTTCCAAGTGTGGTGATGATCCTTTTGTCTCCTCAGCTTCCTTTCCAGAGATGAGAGTCCAAGTGATCTAGAGAATAGAGTTGGCTAGTTGTAGAAGAAATCAATAAGACGTCGGAACAAAATGGTTGCAGGAAAACTGGTCACAAATGCAAACAGGAAGCAACAAAACAATGTACTGAGTTGTTTGTGTACTTCTTGGCAAGATTTTGGCAAAGTAATGGTGCAATTCAAATAAAAAATCTCCAACCCATGCTACGGGTAAAAACTTGGTTTTTATAGAAAAATGATAGAGAAGAAGTCTAACACACTCGACAATCAAGAAGTGTCAAATCATCCCAAAGAGAGGCAGTCAACATTCTAATAATAATAAACAAAGAAGAGGAGTTCCATACGTATCCAACAAGCTAAAAATTAGAAGAAATGGTCAAGAAACGAGTGAGAAAGACACTCTCAAACTTGAGACATGGGTACAAAACACACAGTTCATATTTTCAGATAAATGCGCACGGAACTGCCGATTTGTGCAGACCGGCGGTTATGGGACCGCCGATCTAGGCAGACGTGCGGTTGCGTAACTGTCGCGGCGGTTGCATTACTTAAAGTCACATCAACCTCCCAACAAGCAAAAAATGGCTCGGAAAGATAGAAAAATCTAAGACAAGGAGAAGTAAGGAAAAATAAGCATGCTAAGAGAAAGGGAAAAGGATATGGACTTCATCGTTTGTTTTGGAAAAGAGAAAATCATCATCGGAGACTTTTACCATACCGCCGATGTGGCACCTGTGCAATTTTAGGTGCGTACATGCACCAAGCCATGGTCTATATCTAGACTAGTGTTCCATTACACCTTGCATGAATGTTTCTTCCCCCGAGTTTTATCTCTACAAACCACATATTAGGCATCAGCTTCCATAAACCAAATCTACTATTTTGAATAGCTTTGGAAACATTCTTGAATGTTTAATCAAGTTTGTAGCTATTTCCTTACTAATTCACATGCAAACATCTTCACTTTTCCATAACGTAAGTGTTAGGGATAGATAATGGACCTTTCAACCCTCTAAAATATTATATATTGTTGTCGAATATAATTAGGAGAGGATCTTTGATGCATAGGCGGTCAATTCTTTTAGATAAGATCACAAACCTATGTACATACTTATCACAAGAAATATGACTTCTTGTCCACATTAATTTTATTTAGAGACAAATTATGTAACCTATCTCTATATTTAATAAAAAATAGAGACAACATAATCTTCAAATATGATGAATGCTAAATCAATCTTTCAATGTCAGAACTACAAACCACTTCATAAGTTTCAGCAAACAGAACTACAAAATGCCTTCGATTGACCCAAGCTAATATTGTCTATTTCGTAGTTGCTCCCTAAATCCTACTACACTATTCAAATGAAAATAATAAACAAAATGATAATTTTGTAAATACATTAGAAATACTTTCCACAAATTGAAAAACCTTGGATAATGTATTCTATGTAAGATGCAAATGAACAGGCAAAATAAGCAATTCCTATATTTTAGATTTTCTTATTAGCACTTTTGTGTTTGCTTTCGAAAGTCTGGAAACTATTGATTTGCACTGTATTTCTATAAGATTGCAATAACCTACACCAAAAAGCAACAATTAATTGTTATCACCCAAAAGTGGATTACACAACATGAAATATTGTTTAATAGTTTAGTGCTTAAGACTGTGTCCGGTCACATAACTCAATATTTCTTCTAAGTAGCTACATTAATCCGGATTAATCATTCAACAATAAATGTGAAGAAAAATCTACTAATGTCCCCAACATGGTACCCTGCCAAAAAACAGAGTTACAAATTTTGGTGAAAACAAATCAAATGACTAATTAACAAGTGGAAATCCCATCCAATGGAATACCGTAATGATAGGCAGAGAATCTCCCTTAAAATGTTATAGTGCCTGCAAGGACTACGTTGAGTAAAGTATATAGAGAAATCAAAAGAGAGTGCAAGTAAGCATATTCAGTACCCTTGGGCCTTTAAAGTTCAAATGTTGTTTTCTTTCACATTGAATTATTGTTTTCTGTCAATGAAGACAACCTCGGATGTAGCTATATGAAACCTTTTGCCATCATCAAACATATAAGCATATGGTATTCACCATGGCATTTTCTCAACACCTACAACTATTTAAGGATCTCCCTCGCTACTACAATAAGTAAAAGTTACTGAATTCAAATTTTAAAAATCACTTCATATCTGAAGGATATCTATTCAGAATAGCCTAGAAAACTCTTCTTATAGAAACGCTATACATTTAGTACACTGCGACCAATGAATTTAGACATTTTCCAAAGATCTATTGATGGAGAGAAGAATTACAAACCAGAAAAGCTAAATATTTGTCTGAATATTCACTCAATGTGCTATACACAATAAAACCTCAAAAACTGCGATATTTATATCAACCAAACATCTGAAAGTATTTACAATCATAATACATGTCCACATCTCTAGCCTTGGCCAATGCTCAAAACGATGGTCCTCCTTTGCATTAAACCTTGAAATCAATTTATGGGGAGAAATGTTAAAGGAAAGAGAATTCATAGGTATTAATCATAGACTTTACATTACCTGCCTCAAGTACATGACACATATATTGCACAGAAAAAATCATAAAAAGATAACCTGTAAACAACATAAACAAAAACAGGAGATAATATGATCAAAAAAATATGTTTGGATGCAAAAGAATACCAAGCACGTAAGATTTATGCATTAGTTTTCAAGGATCCTAAGTGTTGAGACTATATAAAATCCAATACAGCTGCTTAACTATATGCAAAACTATTAGTATTTGCTACTTCTATTGATACATTACTTCATAGCTCAATTGAAAACTAATTCACATTGTCTTCGGTGTGAAACAGGAAGATGGAAAAGACCTAAAGAGGCATGGGAAGAGAGAATCTGTGTCTTTTGCGCGTTTGGGGCAGTGGAGTCAGAGAAACATTTCATGTTGGAGTGTAATACTTATAATGACATTAGCGCCCAGTTTGCTAACATGGTAGCTACTGCATCCTTTCAAGATATCTTCAGCAAGAATATGGTTGAAAAAACAAGGGAGCTAATTATCAAACTCACCAACAAGTGATCTAAATGTCAGAAAGATCTTTCGTAGGATCTGTTGTCCCATAGGCTGTCTTTGGTAGCCTTGTGGACGTTAAAATATCTTGTTCTTCTTCTTCTTCTTCTTCTAACCTGGGCTTTATTATAGTTAATTTCAAGATGTCTGAGCCAATGTAATTCCAACTTTCAAATTGGTTTACATGTTCTTTACATTATGATTAATTTATAGCCTTCACAATGACGACATCAAAATTAATTTAAACTTCTAAAGAGAGAGTTTTAAGGTCAAAGAGTTCCTCAACTTTGATGCCATAATCCACCAAACAGGTCTCTGCATGGCACAAAGCTTACAACTTAGGAAATTCATTGTATTTCAACAGAATACCACTGTTAGGAAATCTGAAAATCACAGAAAATCTGAATCTTTACACAGCAACGAATGCAAATAAATTTTGAACCATGAGATATGAAACTATCTACCACTTATGCAAATTTTTCATACATGTTATTACCTCTTTACATGTTTTTCTTCATATATTTTTATGAAGACTTTTCTACGGATAAAAAGACTGAAATGGCAGGGCAAGGCTGATCTAAGCATTGAATATTACCATTTTCTTATGCAAGAGTTATAAAATATTCTACAGGATACGAGAACAGGAAAAAGCACACATAAGTTTTATAAACCTCCATCCCTTCTTGTTCCCATGTGAGACCTGGGCCATTGTACATGTTTTACATTAGTCATGTACAACATTTGTCTGGATAAGAATGAGGTATACTTCATCGGCATCAAAGTTGACAATCTCCAATTTTAATGTGAAAAGGGAAGAGAGTTGCATCCTGAAGAATGAAAAATCTTTAAATTCAGAAATCTGAAATACTCTTGAGTTTATGGAAAAATGAAACAATAACATGGGCAAAACGTTTAGAAACTAAGTACGAGTAAAAAGATCACGTTTCAGACAGAAAAGAAAACATTTAGGACCTTGAATTAGTTAATGGTAAGTTGGGAGAAGAAATTAGAAACTAAATCCAATGAAAGAGCTATATTTCATTAAGTGTTGGCTACCAGACAAGGGCATCAAGAATACAGATGGATCAAGAATAATGACCAAACTCTTTCAGTAAGTCAGTATTTACCAATGCATATAAAATGAGCTTGAACAAAATAATGTCTGGGACTCTGACCTGTTACAACCAATAGAAGTGGAATTGGATAAACTGAATCTAGAATGGTAAATAATACATATACATGGAATGCAAGACCAATTACAAAAGTCAATGTTGCAGAACAACAGTGAAGGCGGATATACCTGTTCAGTCCTAAAGTTTGGTATCTATCGTTCAACCGCATTAAATACCCCAAGCTCTGTGTCTGAAGTTTCTGGTTGCTTGTAAGCTTCAAAGGCATCGCATCGAGGTACAAGAGGGTTGGATATAGGCTGATTTCAATCCTATGATTAATAACACAACAAATTCAATGTCTTTCCAATCCTAAATTATAAAGATGATTAACATCAGGCAAGCAGTATCACTGTACATAAATGGTTTTATTTGAGAACTATATACTATCAATGGCTGCACCATATAAGATACCGTTGTCATGGCTTTCTAAACAAAGGAGGAAAGAAACACCAAACAGCTAAAAGTCATTAAACTTTTAAAATTATATACCTCTGCCACTACATTCACATCTAGTTTTCCCTTTGGTACTCTGATCCTTTTTTTTGCACAATTATCTCGTTGACTTCCCAGATAATTTAAGCTCGTCTGTCTTCAACATATTCCTAAATGTCTTCTTCTTCCTTCTTAGCTTCCTGTTGATCCTGTAAAGGCAAGATGAATTATTGATCGAGTTGCAGGGTTGGAAATGTGAATGTAATACACACAACAGTTCCATCCTCTTCCCCCTTCCCACCTTGAAAATAGATCTTTTGTGTCTTCTAGGCGTGTCATTGAACACAGAAGAAATGCAATTTATCCAAAGAATATCGCTTAATAGTATGGATTGCTGAAGGTTGGAGTCTCGAATATTATAAAGGTGTTGGAAATTCAATAAAATACAACCTATGACCAACTCTTTTGGAACCATATTTCAGCCTCTCTATTAACTCTAGCATTAGTAAACAGCCCTCAACCTTATGCTCAACACATATTACCAAAACATGCAATCTCAACATTTAAATAAAGAGTAAAACTTACAACATATAATCCAGCGACTATATTGTGGCACAATTAGGCATAGGATGGTGAAACAACGGTCCTGTTAACCAAACTACTAAAACAGGATTAAGATCAATCATGATCACGCTAAAAGAGTGTATCAAGATCATTGACAGAGTAGCTTTTCTTCAATCTTGAAATAATCATTAAAAAACTGCTTACAAGAAAAACACATAAGGCTCACAATCATAGCAAGCCCAGCAGAGGAAAACACAAATCTATCCAGCATATGCTGTCATGCAAATATTTATATGATCACTCAATACAGGCTGTGATCATAACAGCCCCTGCTAAGTTTTGCTAACACGAGGTCGTGAGCTACACGAACCCTCTTGACACACAATAATCACATGTGTCTTATACAGTGAAATAATTTATCATTGTAACACATATAATGCCAATATCAACCATTAATTGAAAAGTATAGCAACAATCGATTGAAAAGTAGACTCCCCTGTAAACTCTGTATTTGACATTTTCAGCACAGTAAATCCGTGAATCACTCTACTGCAATCTGCTCACTCCCAAGAATGTCCAAAAAGAAATTGCCGGGCGCAGTTTACCGCTTCGTGATAAAGAGCTCGGAATCATTCCAATCCCTTATATCTCTGATGCATTCAACTTTCCCACGTGAGAATTATTCACAAAATATGTGTTGGTTTGACACGGTACACCTTGTTACAGTGCCAGCCTATGTTTATAGATTAGCAATAATCTCTACAAGAACATTGTCCATTTTGAAATGATGGAACCGACGTGCATCTCTCCGAGAAATTTATCTTGCAAGAATCTTCGAGATAAACTTAATTACAGTTGCGGCAGTCAACACATACTCATTGATGTCTCCAATAGTTGTGTCAGGGGCATGTTTAATTATAACCTCATATTCTTATGCGCTCTACTGTCACCAAGCAAACACATATCTTCAACAATCATTGGAGTCCATGAGACCATATTTCTTTCAGGCATTTTGTCGAACAGTTGACATGCTTTGTGCATGGTTTCATATTTTCCAAATATATCTTCCAGGGCACTTGCAATTAAAATATCTAACAAAAGTCCCTTCTCCATAATACTTTGGTGGATGTCAATACTCTGTTTCAAAGCTCCTAATTCAGCACAAGCTGGGAGTATACTGGCAAACATGAATTGATCATGTTGGACAAATGTTGGTTGAATTTGGAGAGAGAGTGTGAACGCTACCTCAAGATGACACCGTCTTCTGTTAGCTGCAATTTTATGATATTCTATAACAAAAGAATCATCGATTTTTATTTGTTAAATTCAAACACCCAAAAGAAACCTGAAAATTCTCCCACTCACTAAATTTAAAATATAACTATATGGACATGATTGCTTGGAATTACTATTCCATTACAATAAGGAAAATGTCTTGTTGCAAATGGGTTGTAAGAGCCACTTAAGGTTTAGAGAGGAAGATCCTTGTCATATAAATGTGTTTGGACTTCCACTCTATGGGAAGATAAAATCTTAAATGTACATTTTTTTGAATCTCTCGCTTCCTTCCTCTTAGGCATAATTGGATAGCTTGGGAGGAAATGGTCCCTTTTCTTCAAGGACACCATTAATGTCTTTGGCATGATTTGAGTATTCCCACTTCTAATTTTTGGTGGAATTGGATGATTCAATCAAATAACTTTCTCCTTGTTGTCCAACCTGACTGCAACGCAAAATCCCTTGCAAGAAAAGACATAAACACAATTAAAGACGCGGAATAAAAATACTGGTAGTTGGCTCTCTTGGAACATGCTACACCATATGTTTAATTTGTTGACGAAACTTAAACATGTCTATACCATACCTATACATCTTATTCCACCTAAGATTCTCCTTAAAATCACAAACAACCCTTCAAGCACTTGGAAGGATCGGTGCAGACCAAACCAAGCTACCATCAACACACACATACCAACGGTTTTGTATCAATTGATTTAGAACTTGTACTTGCTTGAAGTCTCTCTTAATACCAATTGGTCTGTCCTTCTCTAGTTCTCAATGGCAGCAAATGGCCTACACGATTCGACAATCTCCTATTGAGGCCAAAAGTCAACTATTGGGATGGTGAATTCAGCATATGAAATTTCTAGTTGCTCTCACTTTATGCACACTTGGTCTTGATACAGGTAAATGCACTTTATGTTGTGCTCTTGAAACCATCCCCCATCTCCTCTAGCATTGTCTATCTCTCTCTCAACATTGTTCTTTTCTCTGCTCCTCTCTTCCAGAACCCTTTCCCAACAATTTCAACAGAAAAACGTCTTGCTTAGCATTTTCTCCTCCTCCACCCTCGTTGATCTAGAACATTTGCCAACTGATTTTCATCTTTCATATTTGAGAAAATCGTTGCCAACAAATATGTGGTGGGAATAGTAACATTCCCGTTGTTAAGCAAACTCAAATTTTGTCCTTTTTATTTTGCAAATGTATCAATTCAACATTAAAGATTTAGAGGTGTGTGCTACAATCCTGCGGGATAAAGGAACACCTTCAAGTTCTGCTACCAAACAATACTTTATAGAGATACATTGATTCTTAGTTTCCTCTCCTTTTATGATGGTTTTTTGTATAATGATTATGTTCTTGACTTGTCCCTTTGTGAGAGGCCTCCTGGCTATTCTTGTTTAATATTTTGACTTGTGTATTTATATTATTATTAATAGATGTATTTTTTTTTAAAATTATTAATAGAATTACTTTTTATATATATAGAAAATGCTAAAAGATATTTGATTTAAAATAAGGGAGATGGGCCAGTTGTTGTAACCCTTAACTTCCAGGGGTCACCATAACACATGGATGCCACATAAGCACACAAAACATGTTTGATGTATTGCCCACGCTCCCACAATTGCCGAAATCTATTCTCCCCAAAAAAATGCATCACATGCTTAAGACTGATCCATAAAAAAACAACACACACATGCATGTGCTTGCATCAGTGGGATCTGCGCACATCATTCATTTCTTATTTTTTTAACAAATTGATTTGAAACCAGAAAGGGGCATGTGGCAGGTAGTAGGCGAGTTGGTGGGGAACCTACATTTGAAATGTGCAGGTCAGTTTTCAACCAAATCAAAGTCATAAAAGAAAGAACTAAGTCCTAAGTGTCATGCCACGTGGCCGTAGATGACATGGCAGCGGATGACATGGTGATTGGGATAGTCGGTTTGATGTATGTGGTGCATTTTGTGGGGAGAATAGCCTTCGCCCCCACAATTCTCCAAAGTTTCTTGCGTGGATTTATCTTGTTTGAGTGCCACGTTTTTGCAATAAATTTACACTTGATCGATTCTACTTTGTTTTCAAACGGTTACCAATAATTGACAGCTAGGCACGTGGTTAAATGTGGTTGCATGCGATAATGTAGATGCGCAACGCCTGCAAAATTAATATGGAGGGTTTTTCGCTCCCCGCGGCATGTTTTATTGTTTTCTATAGTTGAAAAACTTGCAAGTATTTCCCTGTTCAGCCTCTAAATGGGCTTGTGAAGGATGGAAATCTAAGTGTTTTGTTAACTCGGATTTTGGGCATGAGATTTAATATTGGAATGAAGGGTCTCTGGCATCGAATGTGCAATAATAGGGAATGAGTGCTAGTAATTTATAGAGATTGGTTTTTTTGTAATGTGGAATTTTACATTGTTTTTTTTGGATTTGTATTCTTCTAATTATATTAAGAGTTCTAAAAACAACAAAAGTTTGACCTAGCCAATGTTTTTGAGAGGGAGCAACAACAAATCATGTCGTGGGGAGCTATTTAAAGCAGTGGATATGTCAATAAAACACCGCTTTCAATTTCATCACATTTCTAACACTTACAAATTATGATTTCATAAAGTAATAATGCATTCTCAATTCTTTTCATTAAATATATATGGTATCAAAATAACAAAAACATGTTGACTTATTTAGATGAGAGATATTATCATCTTTGAAGGCAATAATACATTTTGGGTTCTTTTCATTACATAGTCTTTATCATTGAAATAGAAAAAACATGTTCTCTTACTTAATTGATACAAACTATTATTTTTTAATGCAATAATGCATTTTAAGTTCTTTTCATTACATTGTCTTCATTGTTGATATTAAAAAAACACCTTATCTTACTTAGCTGCCATAATTTATGGATTGTTTTATTGATTACTTGTGAAGTCACACCTTCAATTACAACTTAGGCTTGAACTATCAAGAATAATTATTTCATTTGCAGATGTTATCATTTGAAGTTATTCTAACATTTGTTGGATGACCCATGGTGGAATAGGAAAACCATAGATGGTTTGAACGATTGTATTTGGAATCAAACTTGGTTTCAGAAGTCTATGGAGATCATTAGTATGACTAGTTGTATCATGGTGATAATTAGGTGCCTGAACTTTCAAGAAATCTTGTAACCTGGAATGATGCATGGGAAATGGAACATGTAGATTGTTGAATTGCATTTTTTTTTCTCTAAGAATTGTTCTCTAGAAATTTCTTTCCTACAATTGTTACTCCCTCTAATGGAAAATGGTTTCCTTCTTCTACAGTTCCATTTCCTTTTGTTGCTGAGATAATTCCCTTTCATTCTCACCTGTTGTCTTTCAAGTCACTTTTGTAGATCCATTTCTTTCTTCTCTTTAAGGAGTTGTAATCTTTCTTGTTTTTTTGCTCCTTTACAACGAACATTTCCTTCTTTTTTCCTTGGGAAATTTCTTTCTTTTATTACTTCTCCTCAAATAATTCTTTTTTGTGTTTTATGTTTCCTTTAATATTTGTACATAGTTATCATATGTCAATAATTTTGAGCTACATCCCATTCAATGTGCAACATATGCCTTACCCTGGGAAGAATCCTAGAAAACTTGCATTGACAACCTTATATAAATTTCAAGTTTATTCTATTGGGAAACACCATATGTGTTTGTAATACCACTTTCAACATCGGTTTGAGTTGTATCTTCCACATCTGTGTCCTTATCTATAACCTCAATGCCATTTGAATCAAAATAAAAATAAGGTTTTTTGGGTTAAGGTTGATTGGCATGGAAGGTAGGGATAGACTTTGGTGCTTAGTGTTTCCAATTTGATCAAGTCCTATATCTTTCATATGCTCTCTCAACCAAGTAGGTTGTTCTAGTAGAATTGGAAAGGAAAGATCAATCTCTTCTATTCTTATGTTTTCAACATTTCATAGAATGGGTGGCATGGACAATCCTTGGTCCTCAATATTCACAACTTGATTTGTTTCAATGTATTTCATTTGTGTTGTACTATTTTTTGTTTCTTTTATCACTAGTTCTTCCAACCCTAAGTTGTTTACAAGATGTTCAACTGCTTCCACGATGCCATCCTCTCCTAAATCATCAAAAAGTGGTGCAGCTAACACTATTGAAAAACTTAGAATGTTTTCAACAACATCAATATCTATGATGTTTTCATTAGCATCATCATTCTCATCTTATCATGAAAAATTCTCTACTACATTTCATATCATTATGCAAGGCATCTAGATTAAGTGGCCATATATGTGTTCATCTAAATTAAACTCAAATATGTGTAGGTCACATGGCTTTTGTTACTGCTTTACTACCTAATGTTGCAAAGTCTGAACACTTGACATACTGGTCCTTGTTTTGGGACATCGAATGTGAAAGTTTTTAAGTTTTGAAAGGAGAAAAGACATTATCATCTAGTTCTTGCAATCCACGTGTAGTTTGTGGTGGGAGTTTCAAGAGATCAATACCCATTCTCTTCGCCACTTCTATACTTAATGATGCCACATGGATTCTGTTAGTATCCAAATTTGTCCTCCTTTTTAGTCTGAGCAGAACCATAGATATGTCATGAAGCTTAAAGATAGATTAGACCATGTTTTATGTCGTTGGTAGCCGGGGATATGGTCTAGCTGGCACTAATGTTTGTGGAGAAATGGATAACACTCCAATAGGACTTGATCTTGTCCTAGTTGTTTTAGGTTGTGCCTTGTAACCAAGGTAAGAGAACCTATTTTGTAACCTTGTAATGGTGAAGGAGATGAAGATGTCCTTCTCTTTGCTTGAAATTCTATGATGGAGACCTTGATGAAAATATGATCAACACCCCAGATCTAAACTCTCACAAGTTGTCACTTCTCAAAACATGGGTATGTTCTCAAAACAAGGCAAAGGTTACTAGGGACATTGGAAATCCTGATCTGTTATGCATACTTTTGCGAATGGATTTTGATCTTTTGTGAGTATACAAATGCAAATCATGGATAGTACATGATAGGATCTTTGTTGTTTATATGATTTTGGTGGGGGATTGACAAGACAAACTGGGATATATCAGATCTTTGACAACCTCTACAATACTTAGAATAACTACAAGATAAAATGCTTCGAATAATTAGGACATTCTTTCAATCAGAAGAGGCATAAATGGAAGCCCAGGTAGCACTCTTCACATAATATTTGAGAATTAACCACAAAATCTTGAAGTAAAGAACTCAATTAAACACAAAAATCAATGATCAAACCACGCGTAAGGTACCCCCAAAGGCTTACAAGAAATCTCTATAGTCAAGGAAGGTAAAGTGATTTTAAATTTGTTTATCTCCTTATTAGATGAAGGCTCTTCTGAGTATGAGATTGCTAATGCCACTAAACTATTAACTAGAAATGGAGATTCTGTGTGATTTCTAAAGGTCCTTTCAATGCAAGATTTCAACAAGAAAAATGAAAACTATTTGCAGGCATTACAAATGATAACATACACCATATTGCCAAAGAAAACACAGATTTAATTCAAATCTTGTTAGATTCAACAACAAGGGAGAGTTACATGAACAATCTCAGAGATGTGTGATGGCTATACACTTGTAACCAACTCACATACATGAATTTCCAACACATGAGACATTAAATTGGTTCTTTGGTGGATTTCTCAGAAAATGAGCTTTCTCTAAGAATTTGCTCGTGATTTTCAACTCCTGACCTTTTACAATTTCTCCAAAATGCAGTATATATTTCATGCCACATTGGAGTCTTCCTTCCCAAGCAAAGAATATGCTATGGGATCAAATTTGTTACAACAATTCTTCATGACTTAATGATAATGACACCAAACAGAGAAACAACTCGTATGTTGCTAGGTATGCACAAAAAGTTAAATCATTACACAAATTCAGATCATTATCCACCCCAGGGGCACATTTTTTATCATTGAGGCTTGCAAATACCCTTCCACTCATCATTTCACCTTTTAAAAATACTTATGCAATTTTTTATTTTGTCATTTCATGTGTTTTCTCGGGATGGGGTAAAAATTACATCAAAAGTACCATAGATCAAAGAATTAGGTCATGAAAATTATGCCAATGTTCTCAGAAGGTCAAGAAGACACAAAATCATATAAGATTTGTTGAAATTTGATGCAAAAACGTGGTTTCCAAGCTTCTTGGAGCTCCCATGGTGGCCAAAACAAATGGATGCATAGCAACCGTCGATCTCATCCATCTTTTACTATTAGCCCTCCACGTGGAAGGCACAATCCAAAAATAATCTCAAAATTACCCTTTTTAAACTTTGGATAAGGCGGGACATGTGTCAAAAAATAATTGGAACCAAAATTGGGATCATTTTTGACTTTTCCATATTTTTTGGAAAAATGGAAAATTTTGACCTTTTTCTCCGCCCCTCCGCCCTTGAAATTTGGAGCTGACACGTGGCATATGGTGGGTCCCATTGAAATCGCGCTTCAATTCTACGCATTTTGACTTTTTTTGGAAATTGGGAAAATTTTCACTTTTTGCCCCGCAGGCGTACACCTCCAATTTTTTCCTTCGCCATGCGTCTCCTTATGATTTGCTAGCGGGCCAGTGCATCAAATTTTTATTTTGAGTGTTTTTGGCAAAAGGGAAAAATTTCCTTCCTACCTCCGCCAGCCTGTTGACCCACCTTGCCCTCTGCCACACGTCCATCTCTCATTAGCTGAGGACCCACGGGCTTAATCTTCATTTTACTCCCTTTAAGCCAAGGGAAAATTTTCACTTTTTTGCCCTGCGGGCCCGTGCCTCTGAAACTATCCCTGCCACATGGCGCTCTTCTATTTGTTGATGATCCAAGTCTTCCTTTCTTCCTTCAAACCTCCCTTACGAATTTTTTAAAATCCACAAACTTCAAAGTTGACCCACGCCCCCCTTTGACCCTTAAAATGTTAAACGTGTCCACTCGTTATTGGCCACGGGCTTTCGGGCCAAAAAATTTTACTTTAACCTTTTTTTGAAAAAGGGAAAAATCCCCTTTTCCCTGCGCTAGCCCGCTGGGAACCGCTCTGCCCTAAGGGAAAAACTTTATAAAATTAGAGCCAAAAAAATCTAAATCCCCCCGCAGCCCGCACTTCCGTTTTGACACCTTTAGGACACGTGTCCTCTTGTGATTGGCTGCATGGCTTTCAGCCAAAAATTTCCTTTAAACCTTTGAGCCAAGAAACACAAAATTTCACAACTTTTCCACCGTCTGCATGCCCTTCGTGCCACGTGTCCTCTCCCTATTCACTGCGGGCCTTCGGGCCAAAATTTGATTTTGAAAGTTTTGCATAATGAAAGAAAATTTTCCTAAGGAAAGCCCACCACCCGCTAATCCCCTCGACTAATGAAAACATGCCACGTAGGCAATTTGGAAAAAATGGGGCGTTGGGCCCGAAAATGCCCCTTTTTGCTTGAAAAAGGTGAAAAATGAAAAATTAGAGTGCCTCCCCGCCTTTCCTCTGCCAATTAGAAACCGCCACATTCGCTTTGATATCTCAGCCATAATTTGACGGCTAAAATACGCCTGTCTGATCATCAAAACATAAAAAATTCCAAGGATGCCCTAGAATTCAATTTTTTCACCAAGGATGGCAGATTTTTCGATTTTGAATCAACTCAAGCATGATTTTACAATATTTTTGACCTTGGGATTGGGTTTTCAAATACAAACAAGTATGAATTGATCAAATTCAATTTTTTACACGATTTGGCAAAGGGAAAAAACACATAGCTTGTGAAATTGGAAAAAAATAGGGCACAAAAGGGACAAAAATGGAATATTCCTTTTAAACCAGGGTAAAACAACAAGTTTATGGGCATTTTTTGAAACATTCAACCAGGGGGGAGAAATTGCATATCACCAATTTGAGAAATAAGACATTTTTGAGCAAAATTGGACATGAAAAATTAGGGCACACTATGCAAGCTCAGAAATGGCACCAACAATGGCTCTTGCTTGGGGATGGGCACTCCCAGTGAGTGTCACAAGGAAAAAACGTAGACCAAGTGCCAAAATACCATTGGGCAAAGGACTCACAAGCCAAAATCACCAAAATGGCTGCCAAGAACAAAGGGAAAACCACAAACCACCAAAAACAAAGCAAAAACCAAACACTATACAATTGTACAAGCTGTGCATACCTCAAATTTGGGGATTAATCAAAGAAATGTTTTAAATGTATGCCATTAACAGGGAGCTCCAGTAATTCCCCATCTAGATCTTTGAGAAAAAAGGTATGTTCACCAATCCTGATATTAATGGCATAAGGGCCCATCCATAATGCATCAAACTTTCCATGCTTGCCCTTGTCTTCGTGCCTACTATCCCACAACAAGATTAGATCTCCAACATTGAAGGCTCTAGGAGTGACCTTCTTGTCAAACAATCTCTTCAATTTTTCCCTAAATTTGACATGCCTTTGATGGGATGCTCTTCTCTCCTCATCAAACTCAATAATCTGATTAATCCTTGATTCATATGGGCCAAACTCTTGATCTCCCAACTATTGGGAAAACTGAAATGAAGATAATTGTAGATGTAAGAGCAACAAAGATTGAGTTCCATACACCAATTCAAACAGGATTTTACCAGTTGCTCTTTTAGGAGTTATTCTATCAGCCCAAACTGCAAACTTCAATTGTTCTCCCCACCTTTTATTGTTCATTTCCAAGGTTCTTTCAATGATCTTTAGCAAGTTCTTATTACTGGACTCAGCTTGTCCATTCCCTTGGGGGTTATAGTTTGAAGAATAAGTCAGATTGATTCCATATTCATTGCACATTGCCATTAAAGGTTTGACTCTAAAGCACATGGAATTATCAGATACAATATTGATTGGGACTCCAAATCTACATATAATTTGATTCAACAAGAAGTCCGTAACTATTTGGTTTGTTGCTTTCTTGGTGGGGATTGCCTCTACCCACTTTGTAAAATAATCAGTGGCTACAAGGATCCATTTATGGCCAGCACTAGAAGGGTCCGAAATCTCACCAATGAAGTTCATTCCCCATTGTTTTAAAGGGGCCTCAATTGATACAGGATGTAAAAGAAGGGAGCCTGAAGCTTTCAGTCTTCCAGAGAAACACTGGCAACTATCACATTTTCTAACCAGCTGGGTTACATCTTTAAAAAGAGTAGGCCACAAATAACCAGCCCTCAAAATCTTATGTGCTGTCACCCTTCCAAAAAAATGCCCTCCACAAACTCCCCCATGGAAATCAACAACTATCTTGGGAGCTTCATCTTAAGTTGTGCATTTTAAGAGGACACCTTCAGGGTTCTTCCAAGCCAGCCCAAGGTCTATGATGATATATTTTTGAGAAGCTAGCTTTAGGGATCTTTTCTAATTTTTATTTAAATGAATAGGACAACAAAGGTGTCTGAGGTAAAAGATTATATCCTTGTACCACTCAGAACTCACCAATTTCCCAAGAATATCTACCCTTTCTTCCTCTAGCTGATTCACTTCCACATTCTACAAGTTGCTCTCAGCCATGAGCTTAACAAGACCCAAACCTCTTACCAACTTTGTGGTTTGTATGTCCATATCATACTCTTGTAGTTTGTTCACCCACCTACATATTTTTCTTGAGATCTCCATCTCTAATAAGATGTCTTTCACCATGGTTTGGGGAACATAGGCAACAACTTTTGAACTGAATATATAAGGCCTAAAAACTTTTGTTGCTTTCACCAAGGAAAATGCTTGTTTTTCCATGATTGTATACTTTAGCTCAGCCTTGCTAAAGAAGGCAATAGGCCTCTCAGCTCCATTCTAATCCTTTTGTAAAAATACAGAAGCAATGGTATATTTAGAGGCAAAATAAAAGATTTGGAAAGGCCTCTTATAGTTTGGATCTGCCAAGACAGGTGCATGTTTGAGTGCCTCTTTGATTCCTTCAAAAGCTTGAATGGAAGCCTCCTCCCACCTGATAACTTGTTCCTTTTTTAACATGCTTATGATTGGAAGAGTCAGCTCAACAAAGTTGGAAACAAACCTTCTAATAAAATTGATTTGGCCAAAGAAAGATTGGATGCCTTTCTTGGTTCTTGGGATAGGTACTTTGCTGATTGCTTCCACTCTTTTAGGGTCTATCATAACACCATCTTTTGACACAATGTGACCAAATAGCTTGGCCTTTTGCACACCAAAATGACACTTATTTGGATTAAGAGAAATTCCATACTCCCTACATCAGATCAACATCTTCTCCAAGTGCTACAAATGATCACCTCTCTACCCTGAAAACACAGTCACATCATCTTGGTAAACTGGAATAAACTCATTGATGTAACCAGCAAAAGCAACATCCATTGCTCTTTGAAAAGTGACACCAGCATTCCTCAAATAAAAGGGCATCCTAACAAAAACATATGTTCCCCAAGGAGTAGTGAATGTTGTCTTAAGTCTTTCTGATTCTTGTACTACCACTTGATTGTATATGGAGAAACCATCCAATGTAGAAAGCAACTCAGACCCTGTCACAAGCTGCAACATATTTTCCATATTCGGCAAGGGATAGTTGCCCTTCATGGATACTTTTTTTAGATTTCTAAAATCCAAACAAAGTCTAATGTCTCTATTCTTCTTTCTGACTGGCATAAGGTTTGCAACCCAAGATGAATACCTTGTGGGCTGAATGATACCTCCATATCTCAACTTCTTCAACTCTTCTTGCATTTTCATGGAGAGAATTGAATTAATTTGCCTTTGGATCTGTCTAAATGGCTTAGTATTATCCTCAAGAGGGATCTCATGTTGAAACAAGTCTTCTCTATATGCTTTCAGCTCTGAATATGACCAGGCAAGGCAGTCTTGAAATTGTTTCAACAATTGGAGGTAGGACTATTTTACTTCCTTGTTTAAACTGCTACCTAACCAAACCTTTCTTGGTTTTTCCTTTGTTCCCAAGTAATTCTCTTCCACATCCCTTGAGGTAGACATGTTTCTATTTATGATGCAATCAACATTGTTGAAATTTGACTCAAGTGCAACAAGACCTCTAGGAATGATATTTTTTTTCAATTGGACGATATCTTTTCCAAACAAAGTCTCTCTCCCTTCATTCATGCATACCATTAGCTCCCAATCAATATTATCATATGCAATCTCACCTTGGTTTTGCAATAATATTTTCACTTGAGAATCATCATTAAACACTTGCCAATGCTTGATGTTGTTAGGGACAGCTGGCCTAGTTATCACTTCAATGTTGTATTCACAATAAGGTGAAACGGTGCAATTCCCAAATCTAGAACCCAAAATTGCCAACTTATCAGCAGCAGAATTAAGACCTATATCATGGTAAACAAAGTTAAAGGAATAAAAAATTTCAATTAGATCCCAAACTGCATGCTTATACTGTTTCATACACTGATATTTTGTAGCATATAACTTCCTTACTTGTTTAACAACCAGCTCTGAATCCCCCTTTGCAACAATATCCTTCACTCCATATTTCCATGCAATTCTTAATCCCAACAACAATGCCTCATACTCAACAATGTTGTTAGTACATTCAAAATTAAGATTGAATGAAGAAACAAATTCTTCCAAGCTAGGAGAAATCAGAATTACACCAACACCATTTCCAAATTTGGAGTAAGCTCCATTAAATGGCAAGGTCCAAGGAGAACATACCTTATCAAGGCACTTTGACTGATCCATTTTATTTTCTTTTCCATCAGCAAAACCAATGAAATTCTCAGCATCTACATCAACAAGCAACACTTCATAGGAAGCATTGTTGGGATCTTCAATTAAGTACAACATTTTATTTTCACCATAAAGTTTGACAAGGCTACCATCAATGGGAATGGTGGCAAAAGACATGTCCATCTGAACACTGCCACCAACAATTGCAACCCATTTTCTTGACAAAAGAATACCCCATTTGGCAAGGCATTCAACAATTACAACATCAAGTTTCAAATTCTTTCCCGGATAGGCTGCAAGTTGCACTACCAAACCCTTCACACAACCAACTCACCGACACTTCCCTTGAATCCATGGTAGTACACTTCCCATAGGAGGCTATCAATTTGATATCCAAATCATTCATGACTTCTAGAGGCATGAAATTACATGATGCACCGAAATCAAACATACAATTCTGAAGTAACCTATCTTTTATGAGAAAAGTTGTAAAGAATGGATCAACATTCAATTGGGAATCAACCAAGGATGTTCCCAAATATACCTCAGGAGCCTCCCCAAGATCCTCCAGTGCTGGTGGTGTTTCAAGGTCATCAATGATTTGAGGAGGAGTCTCAACAACATTTACGTTTCTGCCTGGAGTGATCTTCTCTTCCTTTAACCCCAAGTACTCAAATGCTCTCTTCTTATGCTCAGGAATTCTAAGCAACTCAATGATTGGAACACTCACTTTAATTTTCCTCAATACTTGGGCTATGTCATAGGAGACATTCTTTAGCAAAAAAACATTGGAAAGGAGACAAGAAGATTCATTAGATGGCACTGGATTCTTGGCAGCTTGGGCATGAGGAGGACTGTAATTTTTTTTTGGGACAACAAAACTTTTGACAAGTGCTTCTCTCCTAGGAGCTTCTTTTGGAATGCTTGTGAGCAAGGGTGTTTTAGGTTTGGCTTGAGGCCCAACTCCTTTAACAAATTTTCTTCTAGTATTATACTTTTTCTCTTGACTAACAACAACATTCATTAACAACTATCTATCTTCCTCCAAAGGGATACCATGCCATCATATTTCTTGATCATCAAAGCTCTTAGATATTCAAAATCATTGCTAGTAATTTCAAAGTCCTGAACTACATATACATCATGAGTTTGAGAAAAAGAAAGAAGTGGTACCCACTATATCCAATCCCAAAAGGTTGCAGTAGTCCTTGGACTTATAACCTCTGTTGATGTTGCTGCTTGTTGTGAGCTTGAAGAGCTGCCCACCATGCAAGTGTCATCATCAATTCCATCCTCATTATCTTCTTCAACAAATTTCTGGTCCACTTCACATGGAGGATGAGGAAGAAAACATCTATCACACCAATCCATATCACCAATTTCATCAACAACAGTAACCCTGACAGTTAGAGGGTTAAGAACCAGTCTACTTACACGTGCTTGGGGTTGTCTATTTCCCCCTCCCATGGGTCCTTTACCTCTATCATCTTGTCTTTGATCACCCCTAGGATTATTGCCAAATCTATCTTGTGCTTGTTGCCTAGGCTGACCTTGTGAAGTCTGCCCAATTCCCTTCTCAGCTCTTGCCAGCTTGTATGATATTTCTTTGACAGCCCCTGCCAAAGTTTTCAAAACCTCTTCTAAATCAACACCTTTGCTAGCTTGAGGTTTTTCAGGGTTTATCAATTTTACACCATCTCTCTTGAGAGGTTTCCCAACAGCCTTGATATTGTTTTGAATTTGAAGTGCCATGGTAAAATCTTGTCTTAGATTGGTTGGGTTCTCGTCTCTTAGGTAATAGGTTGCCTTCTTATCAAATGCATCTGCATATTTGATTAAACAAGATTCATCACAAGGCCTCAAACCAACAGGAATTCTTCTCAATGTTTTATTAAACCTTGTATTGAAATCATGGACTGTTTCATTTGGGTTCTTCTTGATATTCTCAAACTTAGACAAGAGGAATCTAGGATCAGTCTTGTCTCCATATTGCAACCTAAATGCATTGTTCATTTTAGTCCATGAATCAATAGAATTATCAGGTAGAGCCTTGTACTAATCCCTTGCATCTTCCTCCAAGGTGTGGATAAAAAAATTTACATACACATCCTCAAAATCTATCTCAAATTCCTCCATCATGTTAACAAAAAGTTTGAGATGCTGATCTCCAGTTATAGCATTGTTACCTTGAAACTTTGGTAACCTATTTCTCACATTTTGTGGGACAACATTTGGGTAACCATCCATTCCTCTAAAATTTATAGGACCAAAGGTGTTAACAAAAAATGGAGGTCTAGGATGAGCCATATTGTTTGGTGGGGGTGATCTTGGAGGTGAAACAAGTTGATGAGGAGTGAGAGGTATTTGGGGAATGGGAATGAAAAATTCAAGACAGATCTCTCTTAAGGGCTCTCCTTCTTTATGATCTCTAGAAAATTTAGAAAATACAGTAGTAGATTTAGGAGCAAGCCTTTCAAATGCATAAGAAGGTCCCTCACCTGATGTGGAATTCAAATCAGCAATAAGATTGTCTAAATCAGATCCACTTGAAGAAGAATTGCAGTCATCAATAACAGGTTGCTCACTTTCAAACTCAACAATGGGGATCTCCTTTCTTGCAGCCAAATCTCCCACAACCTTCCACACTCTTCTTCCCTCTAACTCTGAGCTTCTTGAATCTATAAACAACTTCTTAGCAGAATCCTTAATGAAGAGAGATCTTCTTCCTTCCAATTTTGCAGGGATTAGCAACACAAAAGTAAATGATAGAAAGGTAAGACAACTCGTATTTTTAATATCAAATCAGCATGGAGTCACCACTAGGGATTTTCACCCTAGTTGTGCAAATGCACTAAATACTCTTGTCAAATGTTTACTAGCACTAAAAAAAATTGTAGAGCCTCATAAATCAAACATTTTTCTTCTTAAATCAATCAATCACAATGCTACCCAAAGTGTATGAACTGCTAAGAAAAGAAAAAAGGGCAGACAAAACTTGAAACCCTTGTTTAAAACTTGCAGATATGAAGCATAGAGTGATAATTTAACAATGTAGCAGCTCAAATACTTGAATACACAAATGCTCAAACCCTTCAAAAACTCCAAAAAACACCAAGAAATCCCAAGAAGTCCCCGACAACGGCACCACTCGTGTTGGTATCCAATTTTGTTCTCCTTTTCAGTCTAAGCAGCACCATAGATATGTCATGAAGCTCAAAGAAATATTAGACCATGTTGTATTTCATTGGTAGCTGGGGCATATGGTCTACCTGGTACTCAAGTTTGTGGAGAAATGGATAGCACTCCAATAGGACTTGATCTTGTCCTAGTTGTTTTAGGTTGTGTCTTGCAACCAAGGTAAGAGGACCTATTTTGTAACCTATGTAATGGTGAAGGAGATGAAGATTTACATTCTCTTTGTCTTGAAAATCTATGATGGAGACCTTGTTGAAAACATGATCAACACCCCAAATCTGAACTCTCACAAGTTGTCACTTCTCAAAACATGGGTATGTTCTCAAAACAAGGCAAAGGTTACTAGAGACATTGGAAATCCTAATCTGTTATGCATACTTTTGCAAATGGATTTTGATCTTCTGTGGGTATACAAATGCAAATCAGGGATATTACATTATAGGATCTTTGTTTCTTAGATGAATTTTGGTGGGGAATTGACAAGACATACTGGGATATATCAGATCTTTGACAACCTCTACAATACTTGAAATAACTATCCGATAAAATGCTTCAAATAATCAGGACATTCTTTCAACCAAAAGAGGCATAAATGGAAGCCCATGCAGCACTCTTCACACAATCTTTGAGAATTCACCACAAAATCTTGAAGTAAAGGACTCAATTAAACACAAAAATCCATGATCAAACCACACCTAAGGTACCCCCAAAGGCTTACAAGAAATATCTGTAGTCAAGGAAGGTAAAGTGATTTTAAATTTTTTTATCTCCTTATCATATGAAGGCTCTTCTAAATATGAGATTGCAAATGACACTAAACTATCAACTAGAAATGGAGATCCTGTGTGATTTCTAAAGACTTTCAATGTAAGATTGCAACAAGAACAATAAAATTTATTTGCAGGCATTTAAAAAGGATAACAAACACCATATTGCCCAAAGAAAACATAGATTTAATTCAAAACTTGTTAGATTCAACAGTAGGGGAGAGTTACATGAACAATCTCAGAGCTGTGTGATGGCTATACACTTATAACCAACTCACATACATGAATTTCCAACACGTGAGACATTAAACTAGTTCTTTGGTGGATTTCTCAGAAAATGAGCTTTCTCTCAGAATTTGCTCCTGATTTTCAACTCCCAACCCTTTACAATTTCTCCAAAATTCATTATATACCTCATACCACATTAGATTCTTCCTTCACAAGAAAAGAATGCCATGGGATCAAGTTTGTTACAACAATTCTTCATGACTTAATGAAAATGACAACAAACAGAAAAACACTTACATGCTACCAGGTGTGCCAAAAAGATTAAATCATTACAAATATCTAGATCATTACCCACCTGAGGGGCACATTTTTTATCATTTAGGCATGCAGGCATCTTTCATTCATCATTTTTTACCTTTTCCCCTTTTCAATTTTACCTCTACAACTTTTGATGTTGACATTTCACCTTTTTTTCTCGGGCCTGAGCCAAAATTACATCAAAAACACAATAGATCGAAGAATTAGGTCGTGAAAATGATACCAATGTTCTCAGAAGGTCAAGAAGACACAAAATCATATAATATTTGATGAATTTTGATGCAGAAATCATGATTCCAAGCTTCCTAGAAGAAAAATGGTGGCAAAAAATGAAAATACACAACAATTGTCGATCTTATCCATATTTTAATCCTGGCCCTCCACGTGGAAAATTTGGACTTAGAAATAATCTTGAGTTACCCTTTAAACTTTGGATAAGGCCGGACACGTGCAAAAAAATGATTGGAAATCAATTCTAGCTCATTTTTGAATTTTTGACATTTTTGAAAACATTGAAAAATATGACCTTTTCCTTTGCCTCTCCACCTTGTAAATTTGGAGCTGACACATGGAAAATAGTGTGTCCCATTGAAATCGTGCTTCAATTCTACACATTTTGACCCTTTTTGGAAATTGGGAAAATTTTCACCTTTTTCCTGCGGGCCCGCACCTCCGATTTCTCCCTCACCACGTGTCTCCTTGTGATTCGCTAGTGGGCCAGCGCATCAAATTTTTATTTTGAGTGTTTTTGGAAAAAGGGAAAAATTTCCTTCCTGCCTCCGTCGGCCCGCAAACCCGCCTTACCCTCTACCACATGTCCAGCTCTCATTTATCGAGGACCTACAGGCTTAATCTTCATTTTTACTCCCTTTACGCCAAGGGAAAATTCTCCATTTTGTCTCCGCGGCCCCGCGCCTCAGAAACTATCCCTGCCACATGGCGTTCTTCTATTTGCTATGGATCTAAGTCTTCCTTTCTTCCTTCAAACCTTCCTTACAAATTTGGAAAAATTTAAAACTTACCACGGGCCCATCCTCCTCTTTTGACTCTTAAAATGTTACATGTGTCCACTCTTTATTGGCCACGAGCTTTCGGACCAAAATTTTTTACTTTAAACCTTTTTGTGAAAAAAGGCAAAAAGCCCCTTTTCCCTCTGCCAGCTCGCCGACCCGCTCTGCACCACCGTGCCGCCATGTGTCCATCACCGATTGGAACAGGGGAAAAACTGATTTGAAACTTTATAAAAATTAGAGCCTAAAAACTCTAAGTCGCCCCGCAGCCCGCACTTCCATTTTGACACCTTTAGGACACGTGTCCTCTTGCGATTGGCTGCAGGGTTTCGGACCAAAATTTTCCTTTAAACCTTTGAGCCAAGAAACACAAAATTTCACAAGTTTTTCCATCGTCCGCATTCCCTCTGTGCCACTTGACCTCTCCCTATTCACTACGGGCCATTTTACGAAATGAAAGAAAAATTTCCTAAGGAAATCCTGTCACCCGCCAATCCCCTCAGCCAATGAAAACATGCCACATAAGAATTTTGGAAAAAAATGGGGCGTTAGGCCCGAAAATGCCCCTTTTTGCTTGAAAAGGTGGAAAATGAAAAGTTAGAGCTCCTCCCCGCCTTTCCTCAGCCAATAAGAACATGCCACGTTGCCAATACCTTCTGATGATGAATTTGATGGGAAAATGACACCCATATGACTGTCAAAATGTGAAAAATTCAAGGGATGCCCTAGAATTCAAAATTTTCAACAAGGATGTCAGATTTCTTGATTTTAAATCAACTGAAACATGATTTGACATTGTTTTTGACCTTGGGATTGGATTTTTAAATACAAACAAGTATGAATTGATCAAATTTGATTTTTTACACAATCTGGAAAAGGGAAAAAACACATAGCCCATGAAATTGGAAAAACTAGGGCACAAAAGGGGCAAACTTGGAATATTCCTTTTAAACCAGGGCAAAACAACAAGTTTATGGGAATTTTTTGAAACATTCAACTGGAGGTGAAGAATTTTAGACCATCAATTTGAAGGGTAAAACGTTTTTGAGCAAATACATGTTTGGAAAAATTAGGGCAACATGGTGCAAGCTCAAAAATGGCACCAACAAAATGATCAGGACAACAAAGGTGTCTGAGGTAAAATATTATATCCTTGTACCACTCAGAACTCACCAATTTCCCAAGAATATTTTCCCTTTCTTCCTTTGGCTGATTCACTTCCACATTCTACAAGTTGTTCTCAGCCATGAGCTTTGCAAGACCCAAACCTCTTACCAACTTTGTGGTTTGGATGTCCATATCATACTCTTGTAGTTTGTTCACCCACCTACATATTTTTCTTGAGATCTCCATCTCTAATAAAATTTCTTTTACCATGGTGTGGGGAACATAGGCAACAACTTTTGAACTCAATATATAAGGCCTAAAAACTTTTGTTGCTTTCACCAAGGCAAATGCTTATTTTTCCATGATTGTATACTTTAGCTCAGCTACTTGTAAAGCCTTGCCAAAGAAGGCAATAGGCCTCTCAGATCCATTCTCATATTTTTGTAACAATATAGAAGCAATGGTATATTCAGAGGCAAAATAAAAGATTTGGAAAGGCCTCTTATAGTTTGGATCTGCCAAGACAGGTGCATGTTTGAGTGCCTCTTTGATTCCTTCAAAATCTTGAATGGCAGCCTCCTCCTACCTAATAACTTGGTCCTTTATTAACGTGATTGTGATTGGAAGAGTCAAATCAACAAAGTTGGAAACAAACCTTCTAATAAAATTGATTTGGCCAAAGAAAGATTGGATGCCTTTCTTGGTTCTTGGGATAGGTACTTTGCTGATTGCTTCCACTCTCTCAGGCTCTATCATAAGACCATCTTTTGACACAATGTGACCAAGCAGCTTGGCCTTTTACATGCCAAAATGACACTTCTTTGGATTAAGAGAAATTCCATACTCCCTACATCTGATCAACATCTTCTCCAAGTGCTGCAAATGATCACCTCTCTGCCTTGAAAACACAGTCACATCATCTTGGTAAATTCTGATGAACTCATTGATGTAACTAGCAAAAGCAGCATCCATTTCTCTTTGAAAAGTGGTACCAGCATTCATCAAACCAAAGGGCATCCTAACAAAAACATATGTTCCCCAAGGAGTAGTGAATGTTGTCTTAAGTCTTTCTAATTCTTTGACTACCACTTGATTGTATCTGGAGAAACCATCCAATATAGAAAGAAACTCAGACCCTGTCACAAGTTGCAACATATTTTCCATATTTACCAATGGATATTTGTCCTTCATGGATACTTTTTTTAGATTTCTAAAATCCACACAAAGTCTGATGTCTCCATTCTTCTTTCTGACTGGCACAAGGTTTGCAACCCAAGATGAATACCTTGTGGGCTGAATGATACCTCCATCTCTTAACTTCTTCAACTCTTCTTGCATTTTCATGGAGAGAAGTGGAATAATTGGCCTTTTCCTCTATCTGAATGGCTTAGTCTTGGCCTCAAGAGGGATCTCATGTTGAAACAAGTCTTCTCTATATGCTTTCATCTCTGTATATGACCAGGCAAGGCAGTCTTGATATTGTTTCAACAATTGGAGGTAGGACTATTTTTCTTCCTTGTTTAAGCTACTGCCTAACCAAACCTTTCTTGGTTTATCCTTTGTTCCCAAGTCATGCTCTTCCACATCCCTTGAGGTATACATGTTTCTATTTATGATGCAATCAACATTGTTAAAATTTGACTCAAGTGCAACAAGACCCCTAGGAATAGTGTTTGTTTTCAATTGGATGATATATTTTCCAAACAAAGTCTCTCTCCCTTCATTCATGCATACCATTGGATCCAAATCAATATTATGATATGAAAACTCACCTTTATTTTGCAAGAACCTTTGCACTTGAGAACCATCATTAAACACTTGCCAATGCTTGATGTTGTCAGGGACAGCTGGTCTAGTTAGCACTTCAATGTTGTATTCACAATAAGGTGAAACGGTGCAATTCCCAAATTTAGAACCCAACACTACCAACTTATCAATAGCAACATTAAGACCTGTGTCATGGTAAACAATGTTAAAGGAATCGAACATTTCAATTAGATCCCAAATTGCATGCTTATACTGTTTCATATGCTGATTTTTTATATCATATATTTTCCTTACTTGTTTGACAACCAGCTCTAAATCCCCCTTTGCAACAATATCCTTCACTGCATACTTCCATGTAATTATTAACCCCAACAACAATGCCTCATACTTATCAATGTTGTTAGTGCATTCAAAATTAAGTTTGAAGGAAAAAGCAAATTCTTCCAAACTAGGAGAAAGCAGAACTATACCAGCACCATTTCCAAATTTGGAGCAAGCTCCATCAAATAGAAATGTCCTTGGAGAACCTACCATATTAAGGAACTTTGAGTTGTCCATCTAATTTTATTTTTCATCATCAAAACCAATGAAATTGTCAGCATCTACATCAGCAAATGATACTTCATAGGAAGCATTGTTGTGATCTTCAATTAAGTGCAACATTTTATTTTCACCATAAAGTTTGACAAGGCTGTCATCAATGGGAATGGTGGCAAAAAAACATGTCCATCTGAACACTACCACCAACACTTGCAGCCCATTTTCTTGACAAAATCATACCCTATTTGGTAGGGTAGTCAACAATTACAACATCAAATTTCAAATTCTTTCTCAGATAGGCTGCAAGTTGCACTACCAAACCCTTCACACAACAAACCACTGGAACTTCCCTTAAATCCATGGTAGTACACTTCCCATAGGCTATTGTTACCTTGATATCCAAATCATTCATGACTTCTAGAGGCATGACATTACATGATGCACCTGAATCAAATATGCAATTGTGAAGTAACCTATCTTTTATGAGCAAAGTTGTAATGAATGGATGAAAATTCAATTAGGAATCAACCAAAGATGTCCTCAAATATACCTTAGGTGTCTCTCCAAGCTCTTCTACTGCTGGTGGTGTTTTAAGGTCAGCAATTATTTGAGGAGGAGTCTCAACAACGTTTACATTTCTACCTGGAGTGATCTTCTCTTCCTTCAACCCCAAGTACTCAAATGCTCTCTTCTTATGCTCAGGAATTCTAAGCAACTCAAGGATTGGAACACTCACTTTAATTTGGCTCAATACATGGGCTATGTCATAGGGGACATTCTTTTTCAAAACAACATTGGAAGGGAGACAAGAAGATTCATTAGATGGCAATAAATTCTTGATAGCTTGGGCATGAGGAGGACTGTAATTTTTGTTTGGGACAGAAATTTTTTGATAAGTGCTTCTCTCATAGGAGCTTCTTTTGGAATGCTTGTGAGAAAGGGTGTTTTAGGTTTGGCTTGAGGCATAACTCCCTTAACAATTTTTCTTCTAGTATTATACTCTTTCTCTTGACCAACAACAACATTCATTAACAACTTTCTATCTTCCTCCGAAGGAATACCACCATCATATTTCTTAATCATCAATGCTCTTAGGTATTCAAAATCATTGTTAGGAATTTCAAAAGCCTGCACTACATCTACATCATGAGTATGAGAAAGAGAAAGAAGTGTTACCTGCTTTATGTAATCCCAAAAGGTTACAATAGTCCTTACACTTATTACCTCAGTAGATGTTTCTCCTCCTTGTGAGCTTGAAGAACAACTCACCATGAAAATATCATCATCAGTACCATCATCATTATCAGCTTCATCAACCTGTTGGTACACCTCACATGGAGGATGAGGAAGAAAACATCTATCACACCAATCCATATCACCAATTTCATCAACAACAACAACCCTGGTAGTTAGAGGGTCAGGAATTAATCTACTTTCATGTGCTTGGGGTTGTCTATTTCCTCCTCCCATAGGTCCTTTACCTCTATCATCTTGTCTTTGATCACCCCTAGGATGATTGCAAAATCTATGTTGTGCTTGCTGCCTAGGATGATCTTGTGAAGTCTACCCAATTCCCTTCTCAGCTCTTGGCAACTTGTATGATATTTCTTTGACAGCCCTTGTCAAAGTTTTCACAACCTCTTCTAAATCAACACCTTTGCTAGCTTGAGGTTTTTCAGGGTTTATCAATTTTACACCATCTCTCTTGAGAGGTTTCCCAACAGCCTTGATATTGTTTTGAATTTGAAGTTCCATGGTGAAAGCTTGTCTTAGATTGGTTGGGTTCTTGTCTCTTAGGTAATAGGATGCCTTCTTATCAAATGCATCTGCATATTTGATTAAACAAGATTCATCACAAGGCCTCAAACCAATAGGCATCCTTCTCAAAGTTTTATTAAACCTTGTATTGAAATCATGGACTGTTTCATTTGGGTTCTTCTTGATATTCTCAAACTCAGACAAAAGAAATCTAGGATCAGTTTTGTCACCATATTGCAACCTAAATGCATTTTTCATTTTATTCCATGAATCAATAGAATTATCAGGTAGAGCCTTGTACCAATCCCTAGCATCCTCTTCTAGTGTATGAATAAACAATTTGACATATACATCCTCAAACTCTATTTTAAAATCTTCCATCATATTATCAAAAAGTTTGAGATGCTGATCACAAGTAATAGCATTGTTACCTTGAAAATTTGGTAACCTATTTCTCACATCTTGTGGACAACATTTCGGTAACCATCCATTCCTCTAAAATTTATAGGACCAAAGGTGTTAACAACAAATGGAGGTCTAGGCTGACCCATATTGTTTGGTGGGGGTGATCTTGAAGGTGAAACAAACTAATGACGAATGAGAGGTCTTTGGGGAATGGGAATGAAAAATTCAAGATAGATCTCTCTTAAGGGCTCTCCTTCTTGATGGTCTCTAACAAATTTAGAAAATACAAGAGAAGATTTAGGAGCAAGATTTTCAAATGCACAAGAAGGTCTCTCACTTGATGGGGAATTCAAATCAGCAATAGGATTTTCTGAATCAGATCCACTTGAAGAAGAATTACAGTCTTCAATAACAAGCTGTTCACTTTCAAACTCAACAATAGGGATCTGCTTTCTTGCAGTCAAGTCTCCAACAACCTTCCACACCTTTCTCCCCTCTAGCTCTGAGTTTCTTGAATATGTAAACAACTTCTTAGCAGAATCCTTGATGAAGAAAGATATTCTTCCTTCTAGTTTTGCAGAGATCAGCAACACAAAAGTAAATGACAAAAAGGTAAGACAACTGGTATTTTCAATATCAAATCAGCATGGAGTTGCCACTAAGGATTTTCACCCTAGTTGTGCAAATGCACTAAATACCCTGTCAAATGTTTGCTAGCATTGAAAAATTTGCAGAGCCTTATAAATCAAACCTTCTTCTTCTTCTTAAATCAATCAATCACAATGCACCCAAAGTGTATGAACTTCTAGGAAATGAAAAAAGAGAAGACAAAACTTGAAACGCTTGTTCAAAACTTGCAGATCTGAAACATAGGATGATATTTTGACAATGCAGTAGCTCAAATACTTGAATAAACAAATGCTGGGTAAGTGCACGAAGTTGGTGGACAGTTCCGTGGACATAAAAACCCAAAATAAAGGAACTGCGATCACAGTTTACATACCGCGATCATGGTTCCTGAATTCCAGGTTCGGTAATTACTGAACCTAAAACCACGATCATGGTTTAGAACCACGAGAGCGGTTATAAACCGTGATCATGGAACTCTGTGACAAAAATTAGCAGTCCCGCGACTCCTTTTTTTCCTCATTTTTCATTTCAAACCACAATTTTTCCTAAACATTTTTCACTCGCGCTTTGAATACCACCTCAAAATTGCTCATCATACTTCTGGATAGCGATAGATTCAACCATGCCGCCAAGACGAGGAGGCAAGTCCCCGATTGTAATCATTTTTTTGAATTTCAGGTTTTTGTTTTACATTTTCATGGGTTTTTTGAAATGTTTGTTTATGTATACAATTTTCTTGTTTTATCAGTTGGTCAGCAAGCTTGAAATCATGCAAACCATCAAAACATTCCTCAAAACCCACCGAACATTCCTCAAAACCCTCCGAACATTCCTCAAAACCATCCTCCAAATATAGATCCGCCTCCTGTGGCTCCTTCTGTCCCCACTGAGCCAACAGGAACAAAAGATAATATCATTGGAAGAATTTGAGAAAATAAAATTTTCATTGAGAACCTAATTCAAACTATAAGACAAAATCATGCTACAAATCCATCCCACATGACTTTATCCAATACATTACAAACATTGATTGGTGAAGTCAAGTCTGCAACCAACCAAATACATAGATGGAACACCTTTAGAAGTGACTGTAGGCGGTGGTATGCGGATAAAATATCCCATGCAGCCGTCAAAGACAAAAAAATTGGAAAAGACCTCATTTGTGCATTATTTACCGACCCTAGAACCAATGCCCCCCTGTAGTTACTTGCAAACGGTTCCCAATCCATTAGTGCCATGATGAAAAAATCAAAAATTTTTTTTGGGACCGATGGTGGATGGTTTTTGATTATCCACCATGCAACAACAATGAGGTTCCTCTTTATTTTTTGAAGAAATTATATTGCAGGTTCGTGCTCAATGAGGTCCCGAATTATTTTGACTTTTCTGACTTTTTTGGTTGAGGAGGTGGCTCTGCATAGGTTAGACCTGGTGCACGCATAGGTCAACCTAGGATCCCCCATGCCCCAAAACCCCCACTGCCTTCAGTTATCCCTCCTACAGTGAAGGAGGTTGTGGAGATTGATACATTGCATGCATTGAGGGAGCTCACTGACAGTCTCACCCAGCATAGTGACCAGATTACATCTGGTGATGTTGGTGGAGGCGCCATTCTAGTGCACCACACCACTGTGGGTCATGTGGTGCTGTATGCACTGCAGGCGAGACATCATTTGCTGGTTCACAGGATTTATTTTCTATAGATGAGATGCTGGGGAATGTTTTTGGAATTGGTGCCACTGATATTGGTCTTTCACAGGTAAATTTCAAATAAATTTAAATTATATATATATATATATATATAAAATTAAACTATCGTATGTATATATATATATATATATATATATATATATATATACGATAGTTTAATTCACATGTTTGATATATATATATATATATGTATATTTGATTGTACGTCATGTACATACATGTAAAAAAATAATTTTTTATTTTATTTTAAATAGCAAGAGCCGATGAAGGAAACATCCGACGTCGACATGCTAGCTGCTGCAGCTGGGCGTGTTTCAAACGTAAGTTTCAAGTTGTACAAACTTACATTTTTAATTTCATTTGATTGCACTAGATTATTATTATAATGTTTCACGTGTATGTTGTACATGTATTAATATTTTTCTCTTTTATACACAGGAGCCTGGCGGGTCATCATCTACTCAGGGAACTGAGGTTGCTGGCATGCCTCACATGAGTTTTACGTAGGTTAGTAAATCTCTTTATACTTTTTTTCTAATTACTATAAGTTCACGTGGATTACATGCTTTGGACTTCTGTTATGTGGTGCACATTCATTTAGATTTTAATATTGATTTGTACATGTTTTTTGTATAGCTTATGACTACTAGAGAGACTCCTCCATATATGCCGACTATGGAGGCTACTGTAGATACTACCATAACATCTGCATATCCACTAATTGAGGTACAATTTTTAAAATTTGTTAAATTTTGGAGGTTCATTATTTCTTATTAAACTTAAATCTACAATATAAATTTTTGTATGTATATGTGAAATATTTAAAATTGAAAATTAATTATTTGTATACAGCTTACCCCTCGTGAGTCTATTGCTGTCCCTGCGACGCGTCAACAACAAATTGATAGGGATCATGACATTGCGGTAAGATTTCACATGCATTTTAACTAAATTGTACAAGTTTCTAAATTTTGAATGTATTTTAAAATTTTGGGTGTTGAAAACTTGTTGTTTATGAATGTGCAGGTTAGGTTGCAGGCATGCTTAGAGACACCTAGGACCACACAGATGAAATCCGTAGTGGCATCTCCCTCCACTACATCCTAGGTCGTGGACGTGCTACTTCTACCTGGGAGAAGAGAGGGAAGATGTTTCATGAGTAGATTTATAGTCCACCTGGATGTACATATGTGGTCATGAGTAGATTCATAGTCCATTGTATATATATAGCCTTTTGCGATCGCATACATGGTCCCATATATACATTATGACACACTTAGTTCGAGATGTACACATACATTATGAACTTATACATATATATTTTCAGAGACATGCGTCTGGAGCACACTTTGTTTGATTCTTATATATATCCATGTGTGTTGGTTTTCATAATGATAAATCTGAACTATATATGTTTGATTTGATTTCATTGCATGTATGATATCCTTCTATTTATATCATTATAGAATAAATGGCTGGACATTGAAGAAAGATAATAAGAGTACTATAAACTAAACAATTGATATATAAAGAACATGATTCTAGAATAAATTGTGTTTTTGAGTACACATTAGTAACCAGATCAGAGGGAAGGAGCAAGGGCCACTCCTCTCCGATGTGAATGGAAGTTTTATTTATTTCTTTTTTAGCTATTCTAATGTTTTTTACTTCTAGTATTAATGTTCTTGAATTATTTAGACAATATTTTCATTCATGTATGTTTATGTTTTCATGATCATAGAATTATAAGTATTGTCCCCAATTCTTGCTATCTTAAATAAATTGAGAATAGATCCTTTAATCATGAAAGTTGTGTTATTTCCAGTTTGATTAAGTTTACATTCTTAATATGTTCCAAATCGTCTCTTCATTGCAAATAGGCTTGGACACAACATTGATATTGACAAAGTATTAAATTATTAAAGCGTGAGTATGATCCAAAAAATAGATCTAAAAGTACCAAATTATATGTATTTACTTTTTGAAACTTGGAAAATATACCCTCAACATGTTCATCATTATGGAAAATGGCGAAGTCAGGTTGACAATGATTCTTATTATATTTTGTGTATTGACTGTGTGGCGGTTACACAATTACCACGACGGTTGCGGAACCGCTTCTCTTAACAGAGTAGCAGTTGTAGGACTGCTATCTGTAGGCACCAACAGTTACGTAATTTCCGTGGTGATTATGCAAACACCTCCTGTAGAAAGTAGTGATTTTGTCCTTGATGATGCCAAAATGGGAATCTAAATAGTTGAAAATGTTTGGACATTGGTTTCTGTAGGATAAAATTCTTGTCTCCTTGTCTTGCATATCTAAATTTCAGTATTTTATGAATGATTATTTCATAACATACTGGATAATAATAACTTTGGTAATTGTTCATTTATCATCACTAAGATAAGATCCATTTATTGTTTAAAAGATGCAGTTTATGGATCAGAGATTTTAAGATCAAGTGTTTTTGTGTGGTTTAACTTGTGTTGACATTTTTAGTTAGATACCCCTCACCCAGAAGGGTAGTGAAAGTGGTAAAGGTATCCTCATTCCTTTTGAAGAATATATTTCCACCAAGAAGTGGAAGTAAGGAATATGAAACATGGCTCGTAGTGAGATGCACATGAGATTGAAGAAGAACGTTTCTAGAAGATGGAGGCAGATGTGGCAAGTCTATCCAAATATGTGAGAAATATTTCCTTGTCTATGGGAAATATTTAGTCCATCATGAGAAGAAAAACCCCATACCAAACTTACTCCTCCATTTAAAGAGAAGGTGAAGATATAAATTTAGCCTTATGATGGGGACATGAATGTCGATAAGTTAGACCATTGGCTAACTCAAATTGAGGTATATTTAAATTTGCATCAAATCAATGAGAGTCAATAAATTTCATTATCAAGGTTAAAATTAACCATTCATGCTTTAACTTGGTTTGAAAGCTATGTTCATTCCCTGGTTGTTAAGAATCTTCCACCTATTTCTAAGTGGGATGAATTTAAGAGGCCAATCAAAAAGAAATTCTATCGTATTTGTTACGATGAAGAGAGGTCCATGTATTGAAAATATCTCAGGTAAAAACAAGGCCAAGATGTGTAAGAGTACATCGACGAGTTTTGGAAGAAAGTTGTCTAAATGGGAAAATATCTCCAAGTACATTGGTGGAGTCCATAACCACTTGAGGAAACCTATTCTCTTGGCCAAGTCGGTGAATGCAGATGAGACTTGTTCTCAAGCCTGCTATCTAGAGAAAACCAGGTGAACACTAGAGGAGGTGGTGATTCGGTGCGCAAAAGGATCGTTGCTTTCAGGGTACTTCATTCGGGCGTAGTCCCTTAAGAGCCCTGAGACCAAAATATCGTTCAACTGCGACGGGTGACTACTCAAACTCTGTGGCACCTAGAGAGGCCTTGTTTAATATGACACCTCAGCATAGGGACCCTCTACAATAACCTCTCTTGGTTTTTTCCTTCTCATTTCGGTGCTCTCGCTGTCCTATTGTTTGAAAACACGTGAAATAGTGCAGTTAGAGCCAATGTAAGGTTGTCAAACACTATATTTTGCAAATGGTGGGTCATGGCACCGAACTGACTATGTTGGCATGTCTAGGTGGCCAGGTGAATGCTAGATGAGGTGGTGTTTTGGTGTGCGAAAGGGTCGTTGCTTTCGGGCTACTTCGTTCGGGCGTAGTCCCTTAAGAGCCCTGAGACCAAAATATCGTTCAACTGCGACGAGTGACTACTCGGAATTTGTGGAACCTAGAGAGGCCTCATCTAATTTGAAACCTCAGCATAGGAACCCTCTATAATATCCTCTCTCAGTTTTTTCCTTCTCATTTCGGTGCTCTCTATCCTATTGTTTGCAAACGCGTGAAATAGTGCAGTTGGAGCCAGTGTAAGGTTGTCAAACGCTATATTTTGCAAACGGTGGGTCGTGGCACCGAACCGACTATTTCATCATGTCTGGGTGGCTAGGTGAACACTAGAGGAGGTGGTGTTTTTAGTGTGCGAAAGGGTCGTTGCTTTCGTGCTACTTCGTTCGGGCGTAGTCCCTTAAGAGCCCTAAGACCAAAATATCGTTCAACTTTGATGGGTGACTACTCGGACTCTGTGGCATCTAGAGAGGCCTTGTATAATCCAAAACCTTGGTGCATGGACCCTCTACAATATCCTGTCTTTGTTTTTTCCTTCCCATTTTGGTGCTCTCGCTGTCCTATTGTTTGTAAACGTGTGAAATAGTGCAGTTGGAGCAAGTGTAAGGTTATTAAACGCTATATTTTGCAAATGGTGGGTCATGGCACCAAACCAACTACACCGACACATCTATGTGTCCAGGTGAACACTAGAGGAGGTGGTTTTTTGGTGCGTGAAAGGGTCGTTGCTTCCGAACTACTTCGTTCGGGCGTAGTCCCTTAAGAGGCATGAGACCAAAATATCGTTCAACTTAGAAAGATGACTACTCAGACTCCATAGCACCTAGAGATGCCTCATCTGATTTGACACCTTAGTGTAGGGAATCTCTACAATAGCCTCTCTCAGTTTTTTCCTTCTCATTTTGGTGCTCTCGCTGTCCTATTGTTTGCAAACGCGTGAAATAGTGTAGTTGGAGCCAGTATAAGGTTGTCAAACACTATATTTTGCAAACGGTGGATCGTGGAAAAAAACCAACTACACCGGAACATCCATATGGCCAGGTTAACACTAGAGGAGGTGGTGTTTTTACATGCGAAAGGGTCGTTGCTTCTGGGCTACTTCGTTCGGGCGTAGTCCCTTAAGAGCCCTGAGACCAAAATATCATTCAACTATGACGGGTGACTACTCAGACTCCATGGCACCTAGAGAGGCCTCGTAATATCCAACACCTCGGCGTAGGGACCCTCTAAAATAGCCTCTCTTAGTTTTTTCCTTCTCATTTCGGTGCTCTCGCTGTCCTATTATTTACAAACGCGTGAAATAGTGCAGTTGGAGCAAGTTAAGGTTGTTAAATGCTATATTTTGCAAATGCTAGGTTGTCAAACGCTATATTTTGTCCCTTAAAGCCCGGTGGGTCATGGCACTGAACCGACTATGCCGGCATGTCTGGGTGGCTAGATGAATGCTATAGGAGGTGGTTTTTTGGTGCGCAAAAAGGTTGTTGCTTCTGGGCTACTTCGTTCGGGCGTAGTCCCTTAAGAGCCCTGAGACCAAAATATCGTTCAACTTCGACAGGTGACTACTCAAACTCCATGGCACCTAGAGATGCCTCGTCTAATCTAAAACCTTAGTGTAGGGACCCTCTACAATAGCCTCTCTTGGTTTTTTCCTTCTCATTTTGGTGCTCTTGCTGTCCTATTGTTTGCAAACACGCGAAATAGTGAAATTAGAGCCAGTGTAAGGTTGTCAAACGCTATATTTTGCAAACGGTGGGTCATGGCACTGAACCTACTATGCCAGCACATCCAAGTGGCCCGATGAATTCTAGAGGACGTGGTGTTTCAGTGCATGAAAGGGTCATTGCTTCCGGGCTACTTCGTTCGGGCATAGTCCCTTAAGAGCCCTGAGACCAAAATATCATTCAACTTCGACGAGTGACTACTCATAATCTGTGGCACCTAGAGAGGCCTCATCTAATTAAAAACCTCGGTGTAGGGACCCTCTATAATAGCCTCTCTCAGTTTTTTCCTTCTCATTTCGGTGCTCTCACTATCCCATTGTTTGCAAACGCGTGAAATAGTGTAGTTAGAGCCAGTGTAAGGTTGTCAAATGCTATATTTTTTACAAACGGTGGGTCGTGGCACCAAACTGACTACACCAACACATTTGGGTGGCTAGGTGAATGCTAGAGGAGTCGTTGTTTTGGTGTGCAAAAGGGTCGTTGCTTCCAGGCTACTTCGTTCGGGCGTAGTCCCTTAAGAGCCCTGAGACCAAAATATCGTTCAACTTCGACAGGTGACTACTCAGATTCCATGGCACCTAGAGAGGCCTTGTCTAATCTGACACCTCAACATAGGGACCCTCTATAATAGCCTCTCTCAGTTTTTTCCTTCTCATTTCGGTGCTCTCGCTGTCCTATTGTTTGCAAACACGCAAAATAGTGCTGTTGGAGCCAGTGTAAGGTTGTCAAACACTATATTTTGCAAACGGTGGGTCGTGGCACCAAACTGACTACGCTGGCACATCTGGGTGGCCAGGTGAAAGCTAGAGGAGGCGGTGTTTCGGTGCGCGAAAGGGTCGTTGCTTCTGGGCTACTTCGTTCGAGTGTAGTCCCTTAAGAGCCCTGAGACCAAAATATCGTTCAACTTAGATGGATGACTACTCAGACTCCGTGGCACCTAGAGATGCCTCGTCTAATCTGGCACCTCAGCATAGGGACCCTCTAAAATAGCCTCTCTCAGTTTTTTCCTTCTCATTTCAGTGCACACGCGTAGGTATGATTTTGTAAACACTTGGGGAGGAGTCGTTTTCAAAATTTACAACATTTTCAAAATTTACAACTTTCTCAAAATTTACAACATTTTCAAAATTTACAACATTTTCAAAATTTACAACTTTTTCAAAATTTACAACATTTTCAAAATTTACAACTTTTTAAAAATTTACAACTTTTTCAAAATTTACATTTTCAAAATTTACAACATTTTCAAAATTTACAACTTTTTCGAAATTTACAACTTTTTTAAACAAGGAAAGCTTCTCTTAGCTGAACGAGAATTTAAAATTCTCTACTAACAGTGCCAACCACGTGAAGGTGAAAGCTTTTCTGGCACCACCAACCTAAACATAAAAGTGTTAGTCAAAGAAATTTAAGTTTCAAATCAAAACCATATACTATCTATATATGTACAAAATACACAAATTTAAAATAAAATATATTCAAACTTAAGTCTAGATCTTTAAACTAAAAATTTTTTTATATATATATTGAAAAGAAATTATATATACCAGACATGAGCATTGTAAATTCATTCCAATGAACCATCAGGATCGGATCTACTCTAAATAGCAGACAAGATGGCTTCATGATCTGACTCTCAAACCTTCCAAAGAATCTTGTTATTAGGCCTTCCTCGATATCTATACAGCTGAATATTTTTCGCTAGAACTAGATGTGAATATGAGAGTATTTTCCTATGTGTCTCAAAGTCTTCAAACACCCAAACAGAGGAATTTTTTAATGGATACCGTCAAAGCCAAGTTCCAGTAACTACCATTGACCCTGTAGGATACTCAATATCTTCACCATTTATAATCAGGAGAAGTCAACTTATCTTATCTTTCCTCGATGCAACGACATAAGAAATAGTCTGTTCCTTCTTCATTGTCTTCTGTTGCAATTACTGCAAACACATGTCGTAGAAAAAAATAACCAAGGTTGAACAACTCAAATTTAAATTACATATTAAAATTTTAATGGACATAACTCAATACAAACAATTAAATAAATAACCATAAATACCTTGTCGCACCAAAAATCAAAATTTCATCAAAGTCCTTGGATGTTGTAACTTCATATGCAGAAACATAAGTCGTAATGCTTGTGGAGGTTAATAACTAGGAAGCGGAGTTAGAGGCCTAAAAATCCATCCTATCCACCCATTCTTGTGAATCACACTCAGCAGTGACAAATTTGATACAAGATGCACAAAAACATGTCAAATTTCTTGTCCATACGGCCCACGAAGTAGCGTCTGAGCTATAAAATGAGTGCATATCACTGGACCCAGTGAGTGTCATATAATACATCATAGTTAGTAATATATTTTTCCTCTATCAACCAAAAATATCTGTGAACTGTGGAATTTTCTTGAGAACCTCGGGCCATGTTGTCAGTACACCATTCCACTATTCTCTTTGCATTTTTTAATTTAGCACCATCTTTGTACTTCAACTCTTCTCTTACAAGAGCTCTTTTCACACATGCCCATGCACCATCATGCTCTCCATTTCCATGTCCAGCGTCAGTGAAACTCCAAATATGTTACACACCCATCTTGATGTGCATTCTGCTCATCCAATAAAATATTCGTGCATTCTTAAACTGAGACGTGTAATTATCTAACCATATATAATGTTGTTTAAAGTGGATGTCCCTATCAGACAAGTTTCCATAAAATAACTGGAAACACCCTTGCACAAATTCAGTAGAATGAATACGATCATCACTGATGTAAAATTGGTACTCTCTTAAAAAAAATTGATCATTCTCTGTACTCTCAGGAGAATGTAGAAATGCTATATGCACAAAAATGGCAACTTGTACTAAGTTGTAATATTGCGATTGAACCTCCATTTTTGGTTGCAATGTGTAATTCTCTACAAAATCGATCACTAAAACAATAGTACCAATAGGAAATGTGTCTTTACATAGCTTGAATTGTTCATCTAACCATCGAGCTCTATGTGTATGCCTCGCATACTCATAAACAATTTCATCCTTAAATTTTCTCATAAATTTGAAAATAGGCATTTGTTCTGTAACTAGCTCATACCATTTCGAATCTTTTCCATCTTTCAACTAGTATGCAACTGATTTATATTTATCAAACTCAACTAAATTATTTCCTATTGTACCTTCAATTTGCTCATGGATGCAACTTTCCAATTTAGGTAATCCGTCGCATGTACTACAACTTCCATCTAAAAAATCCTGACTATAAAAAAATTGTCCAACTTCTTTTTCACCAAATATAGTAGGAATGAAATCCCTGGAAGATATTGGTGGAACTTGAAAACCACATTCAGATAACATAGTTTCAGAATGAAAATTAGAACGAATACGTAAAAATTTAGCATAATGCATCGCAAATTCAACATGTTGCCTACAACAACAAGTGGTGCGAGCATGGTTGATTTTCACATAGAATGGTTTCAACATTTCAAAAAAATGTTGACTAATTTTAATTTCTAGATTCTCTTGTTCAAAATTACGAAAAAATTGAGTTTGAGTCATATCTAAGAAATGTTTTGGATGTGGTTCACGATTAGTAGAACCAACTCTCCATTTTATAACATGTCTTGTATTAGGTGAAACTCTAGTGTTATCATGCCAAAATTTAATAAAAAATTCTCTTATAGCATTAGAATTATTTTTGTCCTTACGCGGTGCTCTAGTAGAAAATGCCCAAAAATCAGCATTATTGAGTGATTGAAGGATATTACATCTTTCAATTGCTTTCGTTAGAGTTTTTCGATTAACTTGCAACATTCGACTTGTTTGCGTAATCAAATGTTATTTTTTTATTGATTCACTTATAACACTAGTAGCAAGTACACGACACACAATATTACTATCCCTAGTGCGTCTCTTGACACCAACAATGTGATATGCATCATGAAGGTTTTCAACAATTGTAGAGGTTTGACCACGTATATTAGATGTTGTCAATCCTAAGGTGTTTAATGTAGGTCTCATTTTAATCAATTTTCATCAAACTAACCAAAAATTGACATCTTTGGGAATCATTTAAAATTTCAAAATGATTATCCCAAATTTTAGTGGTTTTTCTTCTAATTTGTCGTTTAAAAAGTTTTTCAGACATTGGTTTCAAATATTTTTCATCAATTTCAATTAAAAAATTGGGTTTCTTACGTAAAATCCTAGGAGGTGTTTTTGTCAAATTTTGCTTGTCTACAGTTTCAACATGAATTTCCTTATTCACATTTTCATTGTCTCCTTCAATTTCAATATTTGCTACATCATGAGTATTTAATTCTTCTTCAACATTGACAGTAAAAAATTCTTCATCACGAGTATTTAATTCAACTTCAACATTGACAGTAGAAACATTACCTAGTTCTTCATTGCTTACAATAGTTGGGATTGAAGATGAACCTCTTCTAGATTCACGAAGTTTCTGCATTCGCTCAACATTTTGAATTTTTCTGGCCTCTAATTCGTTTGGTGTTTTTTTACTTAATGACTTCGTTTTTTGACTTCATTTTTTCTCTCCCATGATGTTTTGCTTTTGGTGATAAGAAAAACATGTAGAAAAAGACAGAAGTTCACAGTAATTCGTACGGTAAGGTCAGAGAGTAAAAATCACATAGTAATTCAGACATTGGGATGTGTGTAAATATGATTTATGAACTGTGAGCGTGCTTTATAAACCGCAATCACGGTTTATAAAGCGCGCTCATGGTTTATGTTAAAAAACCACGATCACGGTTTATAAACCACGATCGTCGATCTATCTGCTGAACCTAATCCTTGGAAAATCTTTGTTTTTCCCCAACCAAAGCTATGGAAGGTCATTATGAAGTGGTAAAGGTCAAAAAACCTCAAATCTACTCTTCAAAAGACTTGAACCATGCTAAAAAACAATTTTTTTTTTACAAAAATGGTGCCATCGCGTAGGGGAGACTCTTAGCTTCGTAGAAATATTATTTTTAAAGTGAATAGAATAAAATAAATATAATTTTATAATTTTTTACTAACAATAGGTCTTTAAGACATTTTTTCCCATGAATGTTCATGTCTACATTTAAGATTGTAACTTTTGTTTCGCTTATCAAAATATGATAAAACTTATACCATCCCAAGTGTGGACAAATTCTATACACATTAAAAAAAAAATTGATTTTGAAATTTTTTGATATAGTTATGGCGGGAAAATGGAAAGCGCTCTGTTTTATAAATATTTTCAGACCACTTTCACGGAAAAAATCATAAAAAAAAATATTGCTAAAAAAATACAAAATAAAATCCATCCCAAGATAGAAAACTACATCTAACGTTTCACCAAAGGAAAAAAATAAATAACAAGATTTGGTCATCCAAAATTCAGGCAAACGGACTACAATCTTATAAGTTTTTTCAAAAAAAAAACTAAGTCATGTAAATTTAAGTGTTTAATATAGCTAAACTTGTTCGTTTTTAAGAAAGTTAGTATTTTAGAAACTAGATTCCAAATGCTATGATTCATATTTATATAATTTTTTCTAATTTAGAGTGCGTGTATAGCTAATAATCTCTACAAGTTGAGATTTTTCTGTTTTTTGCAATATGACATCCACGGATGACCCTATATTTGTCCATCAACTTCCTGCACTTACCCTGCTCAAACCCTTCAAACACTTCAAAAACACCAAGAATTTCCAAGAATTCCCCGTCAATGGTGCCACTCATGTTGGTATCCAAATTTGTTCTCCTTTTCAGTCTGAGCAGCACCATAGATATGTCATGAAGCTTAAAGACAGATTAGACCATGTTGTATGTCGTTGGTAGCCCGGGATATGGTCTAGCTGGCACTCAGGTTTGTGGATAAATGGATAGCACTCCAATAGGACTTGATTTTGTCATAGATGTTTTAGGTTGTGCCTTGCAACCAAGGTAAGAGGACCTATTTTGTAACCTTGTAATGGTGAAGGAGATGAAGAAGTCCTTCTCTTTGCTTGAAATTCTATGATGGAGACCTTGATGAAAACATGATCAACACCCATCAACACCCCAGATCTGAATTCTCACAAGTTGTCACTTCTCAAAACATGGGCATGTTCTTAAAACAAGGCAAAGGTTACTAGAGACATTGGAAATCCTGATCTGTTATGCATACTTTTGTAAATGGATTTTGATCTTCTGTGGGTATACAAATGCAAATCAAGGATACTACATGATAGGATCTTTGTTGTTTAGATGATTTTCGTGGGGGATTGACAAGACAAACTGAGATATATCAGATATTTGAAAACCTCTACCATACTTGGAATAACTACTAGATAAAATGCTTCAAATAATTAGGATATTCTTTCAATTAGAAGAGGCATAAATGGAAGCCCAGGCAACACTCTTCACACAATATTTGAGAATTCACCACAAAATGTTGAAGTAAAGAACTCAATTAAACACAAAAATCCATGATCAAACCACACCTAAGGTACCCCCAAAGGCTTACAAGAAATCTCTATAGTCAAGGAAGGTAAAGTGATTTTAAATTATTTATCTCCTTAGCAAATGAAGGCTCTTCTGAGTATGAGATTGAAAATACCACTAAACTATCAACCAAAAATGGATATTCTATGTGATTTCTAAAGACTTTCAATGAGAGATTGCAACAAGAACAATGAAAACTATTTGCAGGCATTACAAATGATAACAGACACCATATTGCCCAAAGAAAACATAGATTTAATTCAAAACTTGTTAGATTCAATAGCAGGGGAGAGTTACATGAACAATCTCAGAGATGTGTGATGGCTATACACTTGTAACCAACTCACATACATGAATTTCCAACACATGAGACATTAAACTGGTTCTTTGGTGGATTTCTCAGAAAATGAGCTTTCTCCCAAAATTTTCTCGTGATTCACAGCCCATGAAATTGGAAAAACTAGGGCACAAAAGGGGCAAACTTGGAATATTCCTTTTAAACCAGGGAAAAACAACAAGTTTATGGGCATTTTTTGAAACAATCAACTAGGGGGGAGAAATTACAGATCACCAATTTGAGAAATAAAATGTTTTTGAGAAAAATTGGACATGAAAAATTAGGGCATACTATGCAAGCTTAGAAATGGCACCAACAGATTCTATGGCCATAAAAAATGAACATGCGCCTATTTTTCGGGGGAGACACCTCTAAGGACTAGCCTGCTAAAATGATACAACCAACTCATGAACATCTCCTTGGCCATCTAACTAGTATGATGAACTTCCATGAAAGTACGAGGCTCACATCCCTTAATGAAGTTATTATATATTTTTTGACCTTTAAATAAATAAAAATATAGGGATAGAATTCCCTGCAACATTCACACAACATTAAATTGTCAATCATTCTTTTCTATGAGGAATGACCTTCGACACATTCCTAGAACCCTTAATGGGAAACACCCTTATGCCATAATTTTCCCTTGTTTGGATGTTTGTCTCATCATAATTTGATATTCTACTTGGACCATAAAATTTCATGCTAGAAACAGTTGCCAAGGTTTCATAAAACTTATTAATAACATCTGATCATAACCCTATTACATGATCTATGTCTAATCCTTGAGAAATTCCGAATAACAAATTTGAGTGTCTTTTTCTAAATCCTTCATACAATGACTTCCCTAGATATCCATCTCGAAATGGAGTTTCTTTAGTTTCATATATTTGTGTGATAGTTTATTTTAGCTATGGAATTTCTATACCATGCCCTAAATATGTCATTTTCTTACACCATTCAACAATATCATCCTACTCTTCTATGCTCAAAATAGTGGTCCAGATCCCTTCTTTTTGTATTAGTTCATGAAACGACCCAAATAATCACAACACGAACAACACAGTAAAAGACATGACATTTTTTATTTTTATTTTTTTTTGACTTGCTTGACACATAACATGGCGCAACATGTCGTCACCAAGGTTACAACTAACTCTGTGAACAACTCGATACAAGGATGGCCATAAAAGCAGCACGGAAACGTCCACACCTATCAAGGACAATTTACTCTTCTTTTGACAGAACAACATAGAAGACCAACCACTTGATACTCTCACAGCTAGGGCAAGCCACAGTAAGAAATGATTGGAGGTTATTTATTTTGATAAGACACCCTTTAGCTCATGACTTAAGTTTTCAGAAGGATTCAATATATGATTCGCACAATTTCATCTTACCAACTGAGTTATGTTCTTATACACTGTATAGTAGTTCACTTAAAGTCTTCTCCTTTATAACCATTATTTGTTTTATATATTTATTTGATAAAGATGGTAATTTAATTCCTTAAGGGCCATCTATTCACACTTACGTTACTAGAACTCGTTCATGCCCTTATGACAACATCGGTTCACGTTCAACAAACTTAAGAGAAAATTACAAGGTACCCTGGATAAAGTTAAAGGAAGAAGGTCAAATGAGTTCACCCTTAAGATGACATTAGTTCATTCTAAGGTTTAATTGAAGCTCGAGGTTTTATACGTAGTTATTAGCGCTCTTACTTAGGCTTCACCGAAAGAGCTTATCCAGAGGAAGCCACTTACTTTTAAATAGGCTGAGAGATAAATTGAGTGGTTTCAAAATTTTCTTCTCTTACTTGTTAAATCTTATTAGAAACTAACCATTGTTTTCCTTTAAGCTTGTCTTTAGCGTTCACAAAAAAAAAAGAGTAATTTTTTTTTTACTAGTTCAGTTAGGGATAACACGCTATATAGAATCACTTTGCAAGGATAGTCTCACTCTTGATTACTTAAGGCAATGTTTGTTTTCAAGGGGATCTAAACCACAACATATTTCTTTGAATAAAACTTTTAGGTAACTTCTGTAAGGAAAACCACCCCATTACAACTTACATATAACACATCAATACAGAGTCTCAGAAAGATTTAAATTAACACTTAATTCTCAAGATCCAAGTTTTACAATGCTTATGCCAGTGAAAGTTTGAATAACATTTCCCACAAAGATAAGTTACCAGTTTACCTACAGAAGGACAACATAACATCTTCACGCAAATTCTGAACAACCCAAGGCAAGAGGTCTTCTAAATTCCTTTGCAATCACTATTACAAAATTTACCTCACATTGGACATTTTTACAAGGAATTTCATAAATTGCAGTGATGAAACCTTTACAACTCTTTCCTTTAATCTACTCGCACAATCCATCTGCACAAATACTAGCTGGAATCAGTTCGCGAGAACTGAGCATGTTAAGACTACCCATTGCAACAGTAAGCTAACATTTTATAATATCATGAAAGTAAAATTCTAAACTCAAGAATGGATCAAATCACAAACCACTAATCAATATGTTTCACAAGATGAAGAGATTTATACCAGCCAACAAGGAGGAATCCCAATATTCAAGTGAGAGAGATATTCCAAAGATAATCAAGGTGAGACCTTATTGGTGAAGACAACAAGGCTGAGAGTATTGAGATTTCAGTCATGTAATCCTATGGATTACGTGATTGAAATCTAACACCCAAACATCATTCTATTATTATTAACCAAAAGATAAAGATCAGTCAAATGACTTAACATATTCAAAATTACTTGTTAACAAGACTGCATTAACGCACATCCATGTTTTAGGAAGAATATAGGCCCCAACCATATATAAACACAAATCAGTCAAGGATTAAAGTTAACTTCACTCGGCTGAATAAACCAACATACATATAATACTCACAACACTATAACTAAATCTGAAGGTTCAATATACCAAGCAATTCTCACCGAACCTAATTATTTTTCATCAAGAAGTTAAATAAATTAGATTCTATCCAACTAAAATTACATACAACAACTATAGTTGGATTACACAGGCAAGGATCAAGAAGAAGTCTTTTCACCAAAGGTTGTTATTATCTTACATCACATAATCAGTAATAAACCGTAATCCACCCCTCGTATGATCATTGTAAGAGTTAAGGACTTAGCTCACTAAAGTATGTAACTGAGTCGATTCCTACCCTTTTCATTTTCATACAAGTCTAACCCAATTCGAAGAAAGATAACCATTCTATTTTCACACATGCCTCAGTCAACACTTACTCAGAAAGTCCCTACCTGAATTATTGAAGGTTTGCTAAGCTACAAAATGGATTTAATAGAAACCCATTTCATTCGATACTTGAATTTAAACAAGCAAGGGATAGTCTGTTGAAAATATAAGTGAATCGACACAAGATCCTCTACCGTGACCCAACTCGAGTCACCAATCACAAGGTTAACAGTCAGCGAAGGGGAAAAATACAAAGCAAAATACTCTTCCTACGAACTATGCCTTCTCTTCGTCTCTAAAACAACATATGAATAGCTTGGGTATACCCATCTATCTCACGACAGTCTACTCGACCTATCCTCATAGTCGCTCCAAAGAAAACATCTGCTACTACAGAGTTCGATTCACAAGGAAGATAATCTACATAGAATGTCTATAACATCATACACTTTACCAAGAAAGAGAAAACTCTACAATTTTAATTTCTGCCTTTCACTATTACATCCATTTAGAATAAAAGCATTATCAGGCAGTCATAAAGCAACCTAGCCATTTTAAAAAAAAAAAAAACTGGAATTAGAATTGTAATCGGTTTGAGATAGCTTTTCATAAATTACCATTATTGATCAGACAATTGCAGTAACTAATAACATAAACAAAGGTTAAGTTTTACTGTTTACCTAGTTCATTCATTTTGTCCATTGTGAAATAATTTTATGCTACAAAATACCATTTTCGAAGCCAGAGAGCAATTAATTGAGGAGCAAGGAAAAAGCAGAAGCCCATTCTAAATGCCATAACAGATAAAAGAAAATAGAAGGACATTCAATTCATGACATAATAAAAGGGTAGCAGAAGATTGCAAGGGCAGGTTTAACATGCCTGGTTTAAAACGCCATCTCGATATGCATATGATTGTTTCAATGCCGCTGCTTTCCCTTAACCCAAAGTGCTCTGCGAGCTCGAGCTAGCGCCACATTCACGCGGTGAAAAACAGCTACAAAGCCAACCCCATGATTTGAAGCTCAGACACAAGACATAATGATTACATCATGCTCCTGGCTCTGGAAGGCATCTACCGTAATGATAAATAACCTTTTCCTCCATCAGGTTTGAGGATAGCATCAAACTCTCGGTGCAAACATTTCAGCTGTAGCCTTGTAAGGTGTGATTATTCCAACAGAAACCTTTATGCCTGCCAACCAGTGACTCATTGAAGAAGCTCATATATTGCAAAGCAAAAAGTGCTTCATGAATATTCTGATATGAAACAGATCGCCCTCTATGAGGTTCTCTTCCATGAGTTACATCGTACAACAAGTAGGATTTTTTGTAAATAAATTTCATCAGGTCTGCTGGTAACACCCTCACTGAATCAGTTCACTTTTTTTTAAGCAACCTCATGTACATGCTCTCAACTCTTGTATTTTCTATACCTTTCTCCCAAGTCCATTTTCTCCAACACCTTGCTTATCTATTTGTTCATGATTGTCACACAAGCTAACTCACTCTCAAAAGAACCTCATCCACTCCTTCAACTTCTAAGTTGACCTTTCAATCTTGAAAACTCATTTAGAAGGTGCAACTTCACCATCTTCTAGCAAGTTGAGAGACATTGTCAAAAGACAATAACTGTCTTTTGCACTTCTTCATCGAGCTATTGAGCATGGCTTTCATTCAAGCGTAATAGAGACTCATCATTTCTCTTAAGATCTCCCAAGTTAAAACCAGTCTTTCGCATAAGCGTGAACTTCATTTACCTCATTAGCTTGAGATATACCTGCTTAGACTGTAATATTCATCCGACTGTCCTGCACAACATTCATTTGTGCGTATCAGTCTGCGTTTTTTTTTCACACGGGGAGAGTTGAGCTTCCTAATTTCTTTAACCACTGCTATGACAAACTTTTAGGTTTCTTGTAATAACTGGCACAGACCTGCTGTTACTGGTTTTTTTTTGATGTTCTGCCCCAGGCTTTGAGTCACATGAGGATCTCCTTCATGTTTGATTATGCATAATGATGGAAGATCCTAGCCTTACTCAAATCCATGTTCCATTCTTGTTTGATTAACCAATTTGTTGAAAACCTCAAAACATAAACTCTCCCACAAAAAAAAACAACTCATGGACTATCCTTGCTCAACCACTGAGAAAAGTATTCAACATCCTTACCCTGAACTTTACAAAGTTTAGTTCCTTTTGTGATTTCAAAAATCCGGTGCAGCTTTGAAAGATTGCTCAAAACCCTAAAACTGCCTTCAAGATTTGATCGAGCTTCTTCCATGTTAAATTCACCACCTGGACAGAAGCCAATTTCCAAAATGAAAAGGCAAGACAGCTCAACTAAAAATTTATCTCGTCCTTCTACTACACTGCAAGATTTTGAACTGATCACGACTGTGGTCGCGTGCAACCAGAACATCAGGTTCAGCACCAACGGTTCCATCACCCTGCAGTAGCTGTCGCACTTACTCTCCCTGGAGGCCACTGATTTTCAGGTAAGTTTACTTCTCTACCCTGTAGCTGCTGCATATCTAAACCACTTCCTCACGACACTTTCCGTCAGAGGAAAATCAGTTTGCTCCAAAAAAAGCCTGTGCGGCCATGGCAAGGAGAGGAACAACAAAAGAAGAGCTTCTAAAATGAATCCACTTCCACAGAACTGGGGTTCTCACGCCACTCATACCAAATCCCAACAAAACACACTCCTCCTTGTGCACGCGGCCAGAACAGGTCAAAGGGAAAGCAGTTAGCACAGGGCGCAAGAAATTTGCAAATCAAAGGAATTAAAGAAGGTGGGGCGGCTGGCAGAGGTAAGGCCAGTGGGGGATGGCCACGTACCAGTCTAGATGGCAGGAAGGGGGGTGAGGGACAGTAGGTCCTAGGCACAAGTAGATAAAATTTTGATTTTAAAACACGTCCCCTCCAACCTGCGCCACACACCAATATTTTGCTTCTTAATGCATCATGGACCAAGCACATGGCCATTAAACAACTATTTCACAAGGGCGAGTCAACATCCACCACGCAAACAACTAACTCGTACACCATGATTATCATTTAGACCAATGCTGATTGGGTGCATGCCACACAAAAATTGCATAATGCGAACTGAAGCCACACACTCGAATCTAAGGATTCGATTTACTAGTGTAAAAATACATATATCGTTCTACACCCATGTCTTCTGGGTATTTTATTTTTAAAATATAATCCCATGTAAATGAAATACGCAACAACAGATACTTAAAAAAAAGAGTGTATATAATCCAAATTTACCAGAGTCACCAGAACATCTCCAACAGTAACTCAGTAACAAGTTTATTCATTGGGCTAAAGCAAGTCGAAAAACCTCAGTCTTTTAATTCTCTGCAACTAACAGTGGGTTCTATCCCAACTCATAACAAAACTGAACCCCAAGCGATAATAAACCAAACGTCTGAACTCATCAACCCTTGTCGATGGGTTAAAGTCCTTGGCTCGACAACGAATAGGAGCAGGATGGAAATGGCTTCAAGGAAAGTTACTAGCCCAATCAACCTTCGAAAAGGGTTTACCGCCAAATGGGGCATTACATTCTCCTACTCTTAAGAAAGCATCATCCTCGATGCGACATAACACAGAGGGAAAAAAAATGGCATGTAACCAACAACATGTAAAGGAGAAAGTACACTTTATGGTTTAAAATTTTAGTTAATTAAAGCAGGGTCACAAGGTAGCCTTAGGATCGACTGGTAGAATTTTAACTTTCAAGGTTCTGTGAAGATTGGCAATTCCCTCTTGTTTATTATTTCATTAGTTCCTTTCCATTAGCATTATTCCTAGTTTAATTTCTTTTAAAATTTCATCATTGAAGAGTTTTGGTTTATTCCTTATTGTGGGTGCCCAACATGAACTGCTAATACAACACCCTATCAGGTTCAAAAGACACTACAGAATTCACAAGCACACAAGTATATACTTCAAGATTATATTACACCACAAAAGGTTACACAAATACGGAATAGAATAGGCACACTCCACATAACATAGTACTCGTCACACATCTATGACTGACATATTAAATACTCAAACAAAAGATTACTACAATTTCCAGACATTTCCTCAATTTGCATCAATGAAAAATTCACATAACACCAAACCATGCTACAGGTACATAGTGTCCACGAGGGAATCAATGACATATCCACAACATCACAACACATATCCATCTGACATGAGTAACACATACATCAAAATACCACTACTAAAACATCACAATAACTCAACATATATCCTGAAACATCAACCATACAGACAAATATCATAAGCCTCCCTCAAAATCTTATGCCTCCCTCAAGCTCTTATGCCTCCCTCAAACTCTTATGCCTCCCTCAAGTTCTTATGCCTCCCTCAAACTCTTATGCCTCGCTCAAGCTCTTATGCCTCCCTCAAGCTCTTATGCCTCCCTCAAGTCTCTTATGGCTCCCTCAAACTCTTATGCCTCCCTCAAGGAGGCCGGTTGACCCTATGGTCCAAGACACATAGAGTTCGAACACTCCTAACCCAAGTGACATAATAACGTGTGGTTCAACAACCCGCTAGTTATATGTACTCCTTGGGGCGTACCCCCATACAATGAAGCGGGTCCATAGGTCCAACCAATCCATGGTGCATCCTATGACCCTATTCCACACATCATGACAATAGAACCAGCACAACAATCCAATCCAAAGTGCCAAGTGGCAAAGTACAAGCCTTGGGCAAGGCGGTAAGAATTCCAAATTTAAAAGAAGACCCCAAATCAAGCTAAATAAATGGCCAAATAGCCATAGTTAGTATCAAAATCCACATGTTAGTGCCACAAACCAAGGAAATGCCCAAAATTGTAACGCATTTCAATCAAGAAAATTTGCTGGTCCTCACAAAATAAAGTAAAAAGCTCAATTTACGAAGAAAATCAACTTATAATAATGTCACATTACGATAACTGTGTGGCCTTATCTGGCCACCAAGGGTTACTCAACGAGTTGCTAGCACTCGGAACATCGAGCCTCAGCTCGTAAAATACATATCAATAATACAACTATCATCATCTCAATCAGAATCATCTCGCCACAACTTCAACAAGGCCCAACATAGTCAAAGTCACATTGGTTAAATCCATACGACAACCATATCGGGAGAGAGAAAAGAGTGCAAGTCACCATCTACTAAACCTGAGGTGTCCGCGAAACACAATATGTATGACACCCGTTGAACAAGTGTCACACATACCAAACAAACGAAAGTGGGTTTTCAGCCTATGTAAGGCTCCACTTCCTATCTCGTACTCGGCTCGAGTGACTGGTCAACGGTACACATTTTCTCACTCCATACATACACAGTCTACCGATTTCCCTCAGGTTCGATTAGTGTAAGGCTCACAACATAACATATAACTACATCACTAACACCATGGTAGTACACACATAGCTACCATAACATCTCACGTATGGTATGTATACGGGGTAGATCACAATCATACATTCACAGGGCGTAATACATCACTTTACCACATTCTGCACCCAAAGTGCAATCACAATACGATAGGGTTCATACACTCACCGTATGACCCTAAATCACAACATGAATCATTACATATCACACAACTCATATATACGATGAACATAATAACATCACAACATAACATTAATTGCTTCATAACAAGGTGATACATGCATTTCTTTAGAACATGGTAAAACATCACGATACATCTTAATTCACTTTACATAAATCCGGTCATACAACACATTGATACACCTACATAGCACAATATGTCACAAGCTCCAACACTATGTCATCCACTTTATAATTCTTTTCACACATCTCAAGCAGTAATTCACACGTGAACTCCTCATAGAATCCACAAGAAGGAGAGAGAATACTCCCATCCCCAAACATATCAACATGATCACAAACACGCACAATGTGACATACACATCATGTGCATTCACAAAAACACAATTACGACATGGATCACATCACGTTTAAAGCACATTACTCTTCCAATATCGACCACCATCATGCAACATCATCATCATCATGCAGTATCATCATGTAACACCACCACCACCATGTAACATCATCATATAACACCAATCCGGCCCATAGGTTCAAGAGCATGAACCTATGCTCTGATACCAAGTGTAACGACCCAAATAATCACAACACAAACAACACAGTAAAAGACAGGATATATTTTTTTTATTTTTTATTTTTGACTTGTTTGACACATAACATGGCGCAACATGTCATCACCAAGGTTACAACTAACTCTGTGAACAACTCGATACAAGGATGGCCATAAAAGCAGCACGGAAACGTCCACACCTATCAAGGACAATATTTTTTTTGACAGAACAACATAGAAGACCAAACCACTTGATACTCTCACAGCTAGGGCAAGCCACAGTAAGAAATGATTGGAGGTTATTTATTTTGATAAGACACCCTAGATAAATTTAAAGGAAGAAGGTCAAATGAATTCACCCTTAAGACAACATTAGTTCATTCTGAGGTTTAATAGAAGCTCGAGGTTTTATATGTAGTTATTAGCGCTCTTACTTAGGCTTCACCGAAAGAGCTTATCCAGAGGAAGCCACTTACTTTTAAATAGGCTGAGAGATAAATTGAGTGGTTTCAAAATTTTCTTCTCTTACTTGTTAAATCTTATTATAAACTAACCATTGTTTTCCTTTAAGCTTGTCTTTAGCATTCACCAAAAAAAAAGAGTAAATTTTTTTTTTACTAGTTCAGTTAGGGATAACACGCTATATAGAATCACTTTGCAAGGATAGTCTCACTCTTGATTACTTAAGGCAATGTTTGTTTTCAAGGGGATCTAAACCACAACGTATTTCTTTGAATAAAACTTTTAGGTAACTTCTGTAAGGAAAACCACCCCATTACGACTTACATATAACACATCAATACAGAGTCTCAGAAATATTTAAATTAACACTTAATTCTCAAGATCCAAGTTTTACAATGCTTATGCCAGTGAAAGTTTGAATAACATTTCCCACAAAGATAAGTTACCAGTTTACCTACAGAAGGACAACATAACATCTTCACGCAAAATCTGAACAACCCAAGGCAAGAGGTCTTCTAAATTCCTTTGCAATCACTATTACAAAATTTACCTCACATTGGACATTTTTACAAGGAATTTCATAAATTGCACTGATGAAACCTTTACAACTCTTTCCTTTAATCTACTCGCACAATCCATCTACACAAATACTAGCTGGAATCAGTTTGCGAGAACTGAGCATGTTAAGACTACCCATTGCAACAGTAAGCTAACATTTTATAATATCATGAAAGTAAAATTCTAAACTCAAGAATGGATCAAATCACAAAACCACTAATCAACATGTTTCACAAGATGACGAGATTTATACCAGCCAACAAGGAGGAATCCCAATATTCAAGTGAGAGAGATATTCCAAAGATAATCAAGGTGAGACCTTATTGGTGAAGACAACAAGGCTGAGAGTATTGAGATTTCAGTCAAGTAATCCTATGGATTACGTGATTGAAATCTAACACCCAAACATCATTCTATTATTATTAACCAAAAAGATAAAGATCGGTCAAATGACTTAACATATTCAAAATTACTTGTTAACAAGACTGCATTAACGCACATCCATGTTTTAGGAAGAATATAGGCCCCAACCATATAACACAAATCAGTCAAAGATTAAAGTTAACTTCACTTGGCTGAATAAACCAACATACATATAATAGTCACAACACTATAACTAAATCTAAAGGTTCAATATACCAAGCAATTCTCACCGAACCTAATTATTTTTCATCAAGAAGTTAAATAAATTAGATTCTATCCAACTAAAATTACATACAACAACTATGGTTGGATTACATAGGCAAGGATCAAGAAGAAGTCTTTTCACCAAAGGTTGTTTTTATCTTACATCACATAATCAGCAATAAACCCGTAATCCACCCCTCGTATGATCATTGTAAGAGTTAAGGACTTAGCTCACTAAAATATGTAACTGAGTCGATTCATACTTTTTTTCATTTTCATACAAGTCTAACCCAATTCGAAGAAAGATAACCATTCTATTTTCATACATGCCTCAGTCAACACTTACTCAGAAAGTCCCTACCTGAATTATTGAAGGTTTGCTAAGCTACAAAATGGATTTAATTTTAACCCAGTTCATTCATTTTGTCCATTGTGCAAATAATTTTGATTATACAAAATACCATTTTCTACCGAAGCCAGAGAGTCACCAATTAACAGTGAGGAGCAAGGAAAAAAAAAGAAATAAGCCCATTTCATAAATGCCATAACAGATAAAAAAAAAAAAAAGGACATTCAATTCATGACATAATAAAAGGGTAGCAGAAGATTGCAAGGACATGTTTAACATGCCTTTTTTAAAACGCCATCTCCATATGCATATGATTGTTTCAATGCCACTGCTTGCCCTTAACCCAAAGTGCTCTGCGAGCTCGTGCTAGCGCCTCATTCACCACGCGGTGAAAAATAGCTACAACCCAACCCATGATTTGAAGCTCGGACACAAGACAATGATTACCTCACGCTCTTGGCTCTGGAAGGCATCTACCGTAATGATAAAAACCTAACCTTTCCTCCATTTCCAGGTCAGCTTGAGGATAGCATCAAACACTCCGGTGCAAATGTTTCAGCTGCAGCCTGTAAGGCGTGATAATCCGACAGAAACCTTTTTTCCTGCCAAGTCAGGACTCGTTGAAGAAGCTCATATTATTGCAAAAAAAAAAGTTCTTCATAAATACTCTGATATGAAACAGATCCGCCCCTATGAGATTATCTTCCATGAGTTGCATCGTACAACAAGTAATATCTCAATAAAAGACTCTTGTAAATAAATTTCATCAGGTCTGCTGGTAACACCCTCACTGAATCAGTTCACTTTTTTCTTTATCTGCACTCATTCACTCTCAACTCTTGTATTATTTTCTATATTTCTCAGTCCAATTCTCAAAAAACACTTTCTTATCTATTTATTCATGATTCCACACAACACTAACTCACTCTTCGAAAGAACCTCCAGCCACCCCTTCAACTTCCTAAGTTGACCTTTCAATCTTGAACAAATAACAACAAAGAAGGTCATTTCACCTTTCCTAGCAAGTTCAAGAGACAGGAATGTCAAAACACAAAATTGCCTTTTGCACTGATTTCATCGAGCTAGGAGCATGTTTGAGGAAATTAGAGCTCAATAGAGAGACTCATCAAAGCTTCTCTAACACTGACCCAAGTTTGAATTTAGAAGCGTTAACACATTACACCTCCCATTTATTGAGATATACCAACGGCTCTTTAGTGTCTACACCCTGACTGTGATGTGAAACTGATCTTCATTCAGATAGGGATGTTGCCATTATGCAAGATTCCAGAGCTTTAGCATCTTAACTTTAAGCTGTTATAGACTCAACTTTTACCTGGGTTCTTGAATAACTGATACAACCTCTGTTACTGGTTTTTTTTTTTTGTGTTTTGAAAAGGCTTTGAGCACATTGAGGATCTCCTTCATGTTTTGATGATGCATAATGATGGAAGAGTAGCCTTACTCAAATAGTTCCATTCTTGTTTTGATTAACTGATTTGTTCAAAACCTCAAAACATAAAATCTCTGCACAAAAAAAAATACAAAGATAGCTTTTCAACCACTGAGAAAAAATTTCAACATCCTTACCACTGAACTTCAAAACATTTAGTTCCTTTTGTGATTTCAAAAAATCCGGTGCAGCTTGAAAGTGGGGGATTAAAACAAAACTAAAACTAAGGGGGGTGTATCAGATTTTGATCCAAGCTTCTTCCATGTTTCCATTCACTGTCCCCCTGGACAGAAGCGACTTTCCAAAATGAAATGGCAAGAATGATGGCTCACTAAAAGGGCAAAGTCAACATCTCATTCCACACCTTCTACTATACTCTGCAAATTTTTTGCAAACTAGACCAACTTGACCACTGATCACCCAAAAAGCTTTGGGTATTTAATGTGAAATGATGCTATATTAGCTACACACTAAAAAAATACATATATCGTTCTACACCCATGTCTTCTGGGTATTTTATTTTTAAAATATAATCCCATGTAAATGAAGTACGCAACAACAGATACTTAAAAAAAGAGTGTATATAATCCAAATTTACCAGAGTCACCAGAACATCTCCAACAGTAACTCAGTAACAAGTTTATTCATTGGGCTAAATCAAGTCAAAAAAAACCTCAGTCTTTTAATTCTTCTCTGCAACTAACTGTGGGTTCTATCCCAACTCATAACAAAACTGAACCCCAAGCGATAATAAAACTAAATGTCTGAACTCATCAACCCTTGTCGATGGGTTAAAGTCCTTGGCTGACAACGAATAGGAGCAGGATGGAAATGGCTTCAAGGAAAGTTACTAGCCCAATCAACCTTAAAAAAGTGTTTACTGCCAAACGGGGCATTACAAGTGTTGTGTGTATTGTGATGAAAATTTTGGAGGCTCATAGGTGGACACCCAAGCCCTTGGGAGGCATAAGAAGAACCCCCATGTTCCTTTCTCTTCTATGGCTTTAGTATGAAGCCTTTGTGTTTTAAAATTTGTGGTTTTATTGTAAAATTGGTATTATGTTATATTTATTGAATGACTTGGTTGAATGTGTACGTGGAAGCCATTTTTTTGAGTTGCCATGGTTGTCTAAATAGCCTTCATTGCTTCCTTGTTGGGGCTTGAGGGCCAATGAGGAAGAAGGCTTCTCTTCCTCATTGGATATTTTGGTTGGGTGGAGAGTGTTGCCTACTCCCCCTTTGTGTTGTGTGCTTGATTCTTGGTGAAGATGGTGGATTTCAATGGAAGAAGTGCTCTTGTTGGAGAAATACATGTGGAGTTGCAACTTGTAAATTGTACTCATAGTACATTACATGTAATCTTATTCATTGGTTAGTTCTTTTACATGAGTTATTATAAACTAGATCCTCTTGCAGTATTGGCAATTTTGTTAAATGGGGAAAAGGAATAAAAAGACATTAAAGTTCATGTTTTACTTTCTTTAACGTAAGTGAATGTGCAAGGAATAGTTAGAATTAAATTTATAAAATATATTCCCTTTGCTACAATAATAATTGTCCTAAAGTACATGAGTAAATCACAAAAAGATTTTTCATTTTAATGGTTAAATAAATAAAATTGAAAGGAAAAAAAAAAATTATATAAATTGGATATATAAACAGTACCCACATTAATTTTATAATTGTAAAATTCATTCTTCCTCTCAAATTTACAAACTACTATGTTAATATGAAAAATCTTATTTAATAAACACAAAAAAAAAAAGTATTTTTTTTTTTATATTTAGTAAATGTATATTAATATCACATTTTGATTTTATTATAAATCTATAATATCAATATAATCATTATTAATAAATATTAACATTATCTAATATTAACAATTATTAGATATATATATATATATATATATATATATATATATATATATATATATATATATATGTGTGTGTGTGTGTGTGTGTGTGTGTGTGTGTGTGTAAATTAATACCTATTAGCAAATAAAGTAATTTTTATAAAAAAAAAAAGGTATTACATGGTAGGCCTTTTAAAATGGCCACGTTGAAAGTCAATAGTTTTATTAAAAATGAAATAATGTATATTTTTAAAAAAGAAAACTTTATGAATTGAAGGAAATTTTAGTGGGCCATAAGACCACGGCCACTTTTTTTTTTTTTTATCAGTCGGTCTGTACCAGGCAGTGAATATATATTTTTGTGTCCTCACACGCATATAATATATATATATATTGGGATTAAATAGATATATGTATTGGGATTAAATTTTGGTATAAAAAATTTGTATAAATATTTTTGTATTCAACAAACCCTCTAAAATTTTGAGTTATAAATATATTTATCAAATCAAAAAAAATAAGTAGGGTTTCTTAATTTCGGGTTTTACCCAAATGGGTATATACTCATTGTATATACAAATAATGTGCAAGAAGATAATACATATAGCTAATAAAACCCACAAATGGGTTGGGTAGATCCTTATGTAAAATACAAAAGCTTAGCAAAAGAGAACTCTAAATCCTCTCCAATGGCCTCCATAGTTTTCTTTTCCTTCTCCTCCTTCCTTAACCTGCAAAACAAAATAAGAGAAATGAGAAAATAAGTCTAAGAAAATGAATATATGAGATCCCATAAGGATTTCTAGGGTTCCTTTAGATAACCTATGTTTTTGTTTTATTGTATACCATTTTCTTTGTTTTAAATCATTTGGTCGCAAGCTTGAATCATGCAAACATCAAAACATTCCCTCAAACCCCCCGAACATCCTCAAAACCCCTCCGAAACATTCCTCAAAACATCCTCCAAACATAGATCCGCCTCCTGTGGCTCCTTCTGTCCCCACTGAGCCAACAGGAACAAAAGATAATATCATTGGGAAGAATTTGGAGAAAAGAAAATTTTCATTGAGACCTAATTTCCAACTATAAGACAAATCAATTCTACAATCCTCCACATGTACTTTATCAATACTTACAGAACATTGATTGTGAAGTCAAGTCTGCACCACCCAAATACGAGTGGAACACCTTTATAAGTGACTGTAGGCCGGTGGTAGCCGGATCAATATCCCCAGCCGTCAAAGACAAAAAAATTTGAAAAAGACCTCATTTGTGCATTATTTTACCGACCCTAGAACCAATGCCCCCCTGTAGTTACTACTTGCAAAACGGTTCCCCAAGTCCTTATGGCCGCAGTCTCCTGGAGGGGGTCGTGAGATGTTAGAAAAATCAAGCGGAAATTGTTTTTGGGACGATGTGGATGGTTTTTGATTATCACCTTGCAACACATGATGTTCCTCTTTATTTTTTGAAGAAATTAGATGGGCAGGTTCGTGCTCAATGAGGTCCCGAATATTTTGCTTTTCGACTTTTTGGTTGAGGAGGTGGCTCTGCCTAGTTATAACTGGTGCACGGCATAGGTCAACCTAGTATCCCCCATGCACCCCAAACCCCTCCTTCAGTTTCCCTCCGACCAGTTAAGGAGGTTGTGGAGATTGATACATTGCTCCTTGAGGGAGCTCACTGACAGTCTCAACACCCAGCATATTGCAGATTACATCTGGTGATTTTTTGGTGGCAGGCGCCATTCCAGTGCACCACACACTGTGGGTCCAATGTGGGCTGTTATGCACTGCAAGGCGAGACAATCATTTGCTGGTTCCACAGGATTTATTTTTCTACGATGAGATGCTTGGGGAATTTTTTTGGAATTGGGGGTGCCACTGATATTTGTCTTTCACAGGTAAATTTCAAATAAATTTAAATATATATATATAATATATATAAATTAAACATCGTATGTATATATATATATATATAGTACGATAGTTTAATTCATCGATGGTTGATTATATATAATATATATAAATGTATAATTTGATTGACGTCATGCTCCATACTGTAAAAAAATAATTTTTTATTTTATTTTTAAATAGCAAGCCGATTACGGAAACCTCCGACGTTCGAAATCTATCTTCTGCAAGCTGCGTGTTCAAAAACGTAGTTTCAAGTTGTACAAACTTACATTTTTAATTTCATTTGATTCACTAGATTATTATTATAAATGTTTTCACGTGTCTTTTGTACTTATTAATATTTTCTCTTATAACAGAGCCTGGCGGTCATCATCTACTCAGGAACTGAGGTTTGCTCTGGCATGTGCCTCACATAGTTTTTTACGTAGTTAGTAAATCTCTTTAATAATAACTTTTTTTTCTAATTCTATAAGTTTCACGTGATTACATGCTTTGGGTGACTTCTGTTTATTTTGGTGCAATTCTTTGATTTTAATATTGATTTGTACAAGTTTTTTGTATAGCTTATGACTACTAAGAGACCCTCCATATATGCCGACTAATGGAGGCTACTGTAGATACTACCATAACATCCGGCATATCCACTAATTGAGGTACATTTTTAAAATTTTTGTTAAATTTGGAGGTTCATATACATATTTCTTATTAAAACTTAATCTATCTACATTAATTTGTGTATTTATAATGGTGAAATATTAAAATTGAAAAGTAATTATTTTATACATCTTACCCTCGTGAGTCTATTGCTGTCCCCTGCGAGACGCGTCAACAACAATTGATAGGGATCATGACATTGCGTAAGATTTCACACATTTTTTACTAAATTGTACAAGTTTCTTCTAATTTTGAATGTATTTTAAAATTTTGGGTGTTGAAAACTTGTTGTTTATGAATGTGCAGGTTAGGTTGCAGGCATGCTTAGAGACACCTAGGACCACACAGATGAAATCCGTAGTGGCATCTCCCTCCACTACATCCTAGGTCGTGGACGTGCTACTTCTACCTGGGAGAAGAGAGGGAAGATGTTTCATGAGTAGATGTATAGTCCACCTGGATGTACATATGTGGTCATGAGTAGATTCATAGTCCATTGTATATATAGCCTTTTGCGATCGCATACATGGTCCCATATATACATTATGACACACTTAGTTCGAGATGTACACATACATTATGAACTTATACATATATATGTTCAGAGACATGCGTCTGGAGCACACCTTTGTTTGATTCTTATATATATCCATGTGTGTTGGTTTTCATAATGATCAATCTGAACTATATATGTTTGATTTGATTTCATTGCATGTATGATATCCTTCTATTTATATCATTATAGAATAAATGGCTGGACATTGAAGAAAGATAATAAGAGTACTATAAACTAAACAATTGATATATAAAGAACATGATTCTAGAATAAATTGTGTTTTTGAGTACACATTAGTAACCAGATCAGAGGGAAGGAGCAAGGCCACTCCTCTCCGATGTGAATGGAAGTTTTATTTATTTCTTTTTTAGCTATTCTAATGTTTTTTACTTCTAGTATTAATGTTCTTGAATTATTTAGACAATATTTTCATTCATGTATGTTTATGTTTTCATGATCATAGAATTATAAGTATTGTCCCCAATTCTTGCTATCTTAAATAAATTGAGAATAGATCCTTTAATCATGAAAGTTGTGTTATTTCCAGTTTGATTAAGTTTACATTCTTAATATGTTCCAAATCGTCTCTTCATTGCAAATAGGCTTGGACACAACATTGATATTGACAAAGTATTAAATTATTAAAGCGTGAGTATGATCCAAAAAATAGATCTAAAAGTACCAAATTATATGTATTTACTTTTTGAAACTTGGAAAATATACCCTCAACATGTTCATCATTATGGAAAATGGCGAAGTCAGGTTGACAATGATTCTTATTATATTTTGTGTATTGACTGTTGTGCGGTTACACAATTACCACGACGGTTGCGGAACCGCTTCTCTTAACAGAGTAGCAGTTGTAGGACTGCTATCTGTAGGCACCAACAGTTACGTAATTTCCGTGGTGATTATGCAAACACCTCCTGTAGAAAGTAGTGATTTTGTCCTTGATGATGCCAAATGGGAATCTAAATAGTTGAAAAATGTTTGGAACATTGGTTTCTGTAGGATAAAATTCTTGTCTCCTTGTCTTGCATATCTAAATTTCAGTATTTTATGAATGATTATTTCATAACATACTGGATAATAATAACTTTGGTAATTGTTCATTATCATCACTAAGATAAGATCCATTTATTGTTTAAAAGATGCAGTTTATGGATCAGAGATTTTAAGATCAAGTGTTTTTGTGTGGTTTAACTTGTGTTGACATTTTAGTTAGATACCCCTCACCCAGAAGGGTAGTGAAAGTGGTAAAGGTATCCTCATTCCTTTGAAGAATATATTTCCACCAAGAAGTGGAAGTAAGGAATATGAAACATGGCTCGTAGTGAGATGCACATGAGACTGAAGAAGAACGTTTCTACAAGATGGAGGCAGATGTGGCAAGTCTATCCAAATATGTTGAGAAATATTCCTTGTCTATGGGAAATATTTAGTCCATCATGAGAAGAAAAACCCCATACCAAACTTACTCCTCCATTTAAAGAGAAGGTGAAGATATAAATTTAGCCTTATGATGGGGACATGAATGTCGATAAGTTAGACCATTGGCTAACTCAAATTGAGGTATATTTAAATTTGCATCAAATCAATGAGAGTCAATAAATTTCATTATCAAGGTTAAAATTAACCATTCATGCTTTAACTTGGTTTGAAAGCTATGTTCATTCCCTGGTTGTTAAGAATCTTCCACCTATTTCTAAGTGGGATGAATTTAAGAGGCCAATCAAAAAGAAATTCTATCGTATTGTTACGATGAAGAGAGGTCCATGTATTGAAAATATCTCAGGTAAAAACAAGGCCAAGATGTGTAAGAGTACATCGACGAGTTTTGGAAGAAAGTTGTCTAAATGGGAAAATATCTCCAAGTACATTGGTGGAGTCCATAACCACTTGAGGAAACCTATTCTCTTGGCCAAGTCGGTGAATGCAGATGAGACTTGTTCTCAAGCCTGCTATCTAAGAGAAAACCAGGTGAACACTAGAGGAGGTGGTGATTCGGTGCGCAAAAGGATCGTTGCTTTCAGGGTACTTCATTCGGGCGTAGTCCCTTAAGAGCCCTGAGACCAAAATATCGTTCAACTGCGACGGGTGACTACTCAAACTCTGTGGCACCTAGAGAGGCCTTGTTTAATATGACACCTCAGCATAGGGACCCTCGTACAATAACCTCTCTTGGTTTTTTCCTTCTCATTTCGGTGCTCTCGCTGTCCTAATTGTTTGAAAACACGTGAAATAGTGCAGTAGAGCCAATTGTACGGTTGTCAAACGCTATATTTTGCAAATGGTGGGTCATGGCACCGAACGACTATGTTGGCATGTCTAGGTGGCCAGGTGAATGCTAGATGAGGTGGTGTTTTGGGTGTGCGAAAGGGTCGTTGCTTTCGGGCCTACTTCGTCTGGGCGTAGTCCCTTAAGAGCCCTGAGACCAAAATATCGTTCAACTGCGACGAGTGACTACTCGGAATTTGTGGAACCTAGAGAGGCCTCATCTAATTTGAAACCTCAGCATAGGAACCCTCTATAGATATCCTCTCTCAGTTTTTTCCTTCTCATTTCGGTGCTCTCTATCCTATTGTTTGCAAAACGCGTGAAATAGTGCAGTTGGAGCCAGTGTAAGGGTTGTCAAACGCTATATTTTGCAAACGGTGGGTCGTGGCACCGAACCGACTATTTCATCATGTCTGGGGTGGCTAGGTGAACACTAGAGGAGGTGGTGTTTTAGTGTGCGAAAGGGTCGTTGCTTTCGTGCTACTTCGTTCGGGCGTAGTCCCTTAAGAGCCCTAAGACCAAAATATCGTTCAACTTTGATGGGTGACTACTCAGACTCTGTGGCATCTAGAGAGGCCTTGTATAATCCAAAACCTTGGTGCATGGACCCTCTACAATATCCTGTCTTTGTTTTTTCCTTCCCATTTTGGTGCTCTCGCTGTCCTATTGTTTGTAAACGTGTGAAATAGTGCAGTTGGAGCAAGTGTAAGGTTATTAAACGCTATATTTTGCAAATGGTGGGTCATGGCACCAAACCAACTACACCGACACATCTATGTGTCCAGGTGAACACTAGAGGAGGTGGTTTTTTGGTGCGTGAAAGGGTCGTTGCTTCCGAACTACTTCGTTCGGGCGTAGTCCCTTAAGAGGCATGAGACCAAATATCGTTCAACTTAGAAAGATGACTACTCAGACTCCATAGCACCTAGAGATGCCTCATCTGATTTGACACCTTAGTGTAGGGAATCTCTACAATAGCCTCTCTCAGTTTTTTCCTTCTCATTTTGGTGCTCTCGCTGTCCTATTGTTTGCAAACGCGTGAAATAGTGTAGTTGGAGCCAGTATAAGGTTGTCAAACACTATATTTTGCAAACGGTGGATCGTGGAAAAAAACCAACTACACCGGAACATCCATATGGCCAGGTTAACACTAGAGGAGGTGGTGTTTTTACATGCGAAAGGGTCGTTGCTTCTGGGCTACTTCGTTCGGGCGTAGTCCCTTAAGAGCCCTGAGACCAAAATATCATTCAACTATGACGGGGTGACTACTCAGACTCCATGGCACCTAGAGAGGCCTCGTAATATCCAACACCTCGGCGTAGGGACCCTCTAAAATAGCCTCTCTTAGTTTTTTCCTTCTCATTTCGGTGCTCTCGCTGTCCTATTATTTACAAACGCGTGAAATAGTGCAGTTGGAGCAAGTGTAAGGTTTTTAAATGCTATATTTTGCAAACGGTGGGTCATGGCACTGAACCGACTATGCCGGCATGTCTGGGTGGCTAGATGAATGCTATAGGAGGGTGGTTTTTTGGTGCGCAAAAAGGTTGTTGCTTCTGGGCTACTTCGTTCGGGGCGTAGTCCCTTAAGAGCCCTGAGACCAAAATATCGTTCAACTTCGACAGGTGACTACTCAAACTCCATGGCACCTAGAGATGCCTCGTCTAATCTAAAACCTTAGTGTAGGGACCCTCTACAATAGCCTCTCTTGGTTTTTTCCTTCTCATTTTGGTGCTCTTGCTGTCCTATTGTTTGCAAACACGCGAAATAGTGAAATTAGAGCCAGTGTAAGGTTGTCAAACGCTATATTTTGCAAACGGTGGGTCATGGCACTGAACCTACTATGCCAGCACATCCAAGTGGCCCGATGAATTCTAGAGGACGTGGTGTTTCAGTGCATGAAAGGGTCATTGCTTCCGGGCTACTTCGTTCGGGCATAGTCCCTTAAGAGCCCTGAGACCAAAATATCATTCAACTTCGACGAGTGACTACTCATAATCTGTGGCACCTAGAGAGGCCTCATCTAATTAAAAACCTCGGTGTAGGGACCCTCTATAATAGCCTCTCTCAGTTTTTTCCTTCTCATTTCGGTGCTCTCACTATCCCATTGTTTGCAAACGCGTGAAATAGTGTAGTTAGAGCCAGTGTAAGGTTGTCAAATGCTATATTTTTTACAAACGGTGGGTCGTGGCACCAAACTGACTACACCAACACATTTGGGTGGCTAGGTGAATGCTAGAGGAGTCGTTGTTTTGGTGTGCAAAAGGGTCGTTGCTTCCAGGCTACTTCGTTCGGGCGTAGTCCCTTAAGAGCCCTGAGACCAAAATATCGTTCAACTTCGACAGGTGACTACTCAGATTCCATGGCACCTAGAGAGGCCTTGTCTAATCTGACACCTCAACATAGGGACCCTCTATAATAGCCTCTCTCAGTTTTTTCCTTCTCATTTCGGTGCTCTCGCTGTCCTATTGTTTGCAAACACGCAAAATAGTGTTGTTGGAGCCAGTGTAAGGTTGTCAAACACTATATTTTGCAAACGGTGGGTCGTGGCACCAAACTGACTACGCTGGCACATCTGGGTGGCCAGGTGAAAGCTAGAGGAGGCGGTGTTTCGGTGCGCGAAAGGGTCGTTGCTTCTGGGCTACTTCGTTCGAGTGTAGTCCCTTAAGAGCCCTGAGACCAAAATATCGTTCAACTTAGATGGATGACTACTCAGACTCCGTGGCACCTAGAGATGCCTCGTCTAATCTGGCACCTCAGCATAGGGACCCTCTAAAATAGCCTCTCTCAGTTTTTTCCTTCTCATTTCGGTGCACACGCCTAGGTATGGTCTTGTAAACACTTGGGGAGGAGTCGTTTTCAAAATTTACAACATTTTCAAAATTTACAACTTTCTCAAAATTTACAACATTTTCAAAATTTACAACATTTTCAAAATATACAACTTTTTCAAAATTTACAACATTTTCAAAATTTACAACTTTTTAAAAATTTACAACTTTTTCAAAATTTACATTTTCAAAATTTACAACATTTTCAAAATTTACAACTTTTTCAAAATTTACAACTTTTTCAAATAATGAAAGCTTCTCTTAGCTGAACGAGAATTTAAAATTCTCTACTAACAGTGCCAACCACGTGAAGGTGGAAGCTTTTCTGGCACCACTAATCTAAACATAAAAGTGTTAGTCAAAGAAATTTAATTTTCAAATCAAAACCATATACTATCTATATATGTACAAAATACACAAATTTAAAATAGAATATATTCAAACTTAAATCTAGATCTTTAAACTAAAAAATTTATATATATATATTGAAAAGAAATTATATATACCAGACATGAGCATTGTAAATTCATTCCAATGAACCATTAGGATTAGATCTACTTTGAATAGCAGGCAAGATTGCTTCATGATCTGTCTCTCGAACCTTCCAAAGAATCTTGTTATTAGGCCTTCCTCGATATCTATACAGCTGGATATTTGTCGCTAGAACTAGATGTGAATATAAGTGTATTTTCCTGTGTGTCTCAAAGTCCTCAAACACCCAAACAGAGGAGTTTTTTAATGGATACCGTCGAAGCCAAGTTCCAGTAACTACCACTGACCCTGTAGGATACTCAATATCTTCGCCATCTATAATCACAGAAATCAACTTATTTATTTTCTCGATGCAACGACATAAGATATAGTCTGTTCCTTCTTCATTGTCTTCTGTCACAATTATTGCAAACACATGTCCTACAAAAAAAAACCAAGGTTGAACAACTCAAATTTAAATTATATATTAAAATTTCAATGGACATAACTCAATACAAAAATTAAATAAATAGCCATAAATACCTTGTCGCACCAAAAATGAAATTTCATCAAATTCCTTGGATGTTGTAACTTCATCTGCAAAAATAAGTCATAATACTTGTGGAGGTTGATAACTAGGAAGCAGAGTTAGAGGCCTACAAATCCATCCTTCCAACCATTCTTGTGAATCACACTCAACAGTGACAAATTCGATACAAGATGCACAAAAATATGTCAACTTTTTTATCCATACGGCCCACGAAGTAGCATCTGAGCTAGAAAATGAGTGCATATCACTGGACCTAGTGAGTGTCATACAATCATCGTAGTTAGCAATATGTTGTTCCTCTATCAACCAAAAATATATGCAAACTGTGGAATTTTCTTGAGAACCTCGGGCCATGTTGTCAATACACCATTCCACTATGCTCTTTGCATCTTTTAATTTAGCACCATCTTTGTACTTCAAATCTTCTCTTGTAAGAGATCTTTTCACACATGCCCCTGCACCATCATGCTCTCCTTTTCCATGTCCAGCCTCAGTGAAACTCCAAATATGTTGCACACCCATCTTGACGTGCATTCTGCTCATCCAATAAAACATTCATGCATTCTTAAACTGAGACATGCAATTATCTGACCATAGATAATGTTGTTTGAAGTGGATGTCCCTATCAGATAAGTTTCCATAAAATAACTGGAAACACCCTTGCACAGATTTAGTAGAATGAGTACGATCATCACTGATATAAAAGTGATACTCTCTTGAAATTTTTTGATCATTTTCTATACTGTCAGGAGAATGTAGAAATGTTATATGCACAAAAATGACAACTTGTACTGAGTTGTAATATTGCAATTGAACCTCCATTTATGGTTGCAATGTGTAATTCTCTACAAAATCGACCACTGAAATAATAGTACCAATAGGAAATGTGTCTTTGCATAGCTTGAATTTTTCATCCAACCTTTGAGCTCTATGTGTATGCCTCGCATACTCATAAACAATTTCATCCTTAAATTTTCTCATAAATTAGAAAATGGGCATTTGTTCTGTAACTAGCTCACATTGTTTTGACTCTTTTCCATCTTTCAACTGGTATGCAACTGATTTATATTTATCAAACTCAACTAAATTATATCCTATTGTACCTTCAATTTTCTCATGGATGCAACTTTTCAATTTAGGTAATCCGCCGCATGTACTATAATTTCCATCTAAACAATCTTGACTATAAAAAAATTGTCCAACTTCTTTTTCACCAAATATAGTAGGAATGAAATCCCTAGAAGATATTGGTGGAACTTGAACACCACATTCTGATAACATAGTTTTAGAATGAAAACTAGAACGAATATGTAAAAATTTAGCATAATGCATTGCAAATTCAACATGTTGCCTACAATAACAAGTGGTGCGAGCATGGTTAATTTTCACATAGAATGGTTTCAACATTTCAAAAAAATGTTGACTAATTTTAATTTCCAGATTCTCTTGTTCAAACTTACGAAAAAATTGAGTTTGAGTCATATCTAAGAAATGTTTTGGATGTGGTTCACGATTAGTAGAACCAACTCTCCATTTTATAACATCTCTTGTATGAGGTGAAACTCTAGTATTATCATGCCAAAATTTAATAAAAAATTCTCTTATAGCATTAGAATTATTTTTGTCCTTACGCGGTGCTCTAGTAGAAAATGCCCAAAAATCAGCATTATTGAGTGATTGAAGGATATTACATCTTTCAATTGCTTTCGTTAGAGTTTTTCGATTAACTTGCAACATTCGACTTGTTTACGTAATCAAATGTTATTTTTTTATTGATTCACTTATAACACTAGTAGCAAGTACACGACACACAATATTACTATCCCTAGTGCGTCTCTTGACACCAACAATGTGATATGCATCATGAAGGTTTTCAACAATTGTAGAGGTTTGACCACGTATATTAGATGTTGTCAATCCTAAGGTGTTTAATGTAGGTCTCATTTTAATCAATTTCATCAAACTAACCAAAAATTGACATCTTTGGGAATCATTTAAAATTTCAAAATGATTATCCCAAGTTTTAGTGGTTTTTTCTTCTAATTTGTCGTTTAAAAAGTTTTTCAGACATTGGTTTCAAATATTTTTCATCAATTTCAATTAAAAAATTGGGTTTCTTACGTAAAATCCTAGGAGGTGTTTTTGTCAAATTTTGCTTGTCTACAGTTTCAACATGAATTTCCTTATTCACATTTTCATTGTCTCCTTCAATTTCAATATTTGCTACATCATGAGTATTTAATTCTTCTTCAACATTGACAGTAAAAAATTCTTCATCACGAGTATTTAATTCAACTTCAACATTGACAGTAGAAACATTACCTAGTTCTTCATTGCTTACAATAGTTGGGATTGAAGATGAACCTCTTCTAGATTCACGAAGTTTCTGCATTCGCTCAACATTTTGAATTTTTCTGGCCTCTAATTCGTTTGGTGTTTTTTTACTTAATGACTTCGTTTTTTGACTTCATTTTTTCTCTCCCATGATGTTTTGCTTTTGGTGATAAGAAAAACATGTAGAAAAAGACAGAAGTTCACAGTAATTCGTACGGTAAGGTCAGAGAGTAAAAATCACATAGTAATTCAGACATTGGGATGTGTGTAAATATGATTTATGAACTGTGAGCGTGCTTTATAAACCGCAATCACGGTTTATAAAGCGCGCTCATGGTTTATGTTAAAAAACCACGATCACGGTTTATAAACCACGATCGTCGATCTATCTGCTGAACCTAATCCTTGGAAAATCTTTGTTTTTCCCCAACCAAAGCTATGGAAGGTCATTATGAAGTGGTAAAGGTCAAAAAACCTCAAATCTACTCTTCAAAAGACTTGAACCATGCTAAAAAACAATTTTTTTTTACAAAAATGGTGCCATCGCGTAGGGGAGACTCTTAGCTTCGTAGAAATATTATTTTTAAAGTGAATAGAATAAAATAAATATAATTTTATAATTTTTTACTAACAATAGGTCTTTAAGACATTTTTTCCCATGAATGTTCATGTCTACATTTAAGATTGTAACTTTTGTTTCGCTTATCAAAATATGATAAAACTTATACCATCCCAAGTGTGGACAAATTCTATACACATTAAAAAAAAAATTGATTTTGAAATTTTTTGATATAGTTATGGCGGGAAAATGGAAAGCGCTCTGTTTTATAAATATTTTCAGACCACTTTCACGGAAAAAATCATAAAAAAAAATATTGCTAAAAAAATACAAAATAAAATCCATCCCAAGATAGAAAACTACATCTAACGTTTCACCAAAGGAAAAAAATAAATAACAAGATTTGGTCATCCAAAATTCAGGCAAACGGACTACAATCTTATAAGTTTTTTCAAAAAAAAAACTAAGTCATGTAAATTTAAGTGTTTAATATAGCTAAACTTGTTCGTTTTTAAGAAAGTTAGTATTTTAGAAACTAGATTCCAAATGCTATGATTCATATTTATATAATTTTTTCTAATTTAGAGTGCGTGTATAGCTAATAATCTCTACAAGTTGAGATTTTTCTGTTTTTTGCAATATGACATCCACGGATGACCCTATATTTGTCCATCAACTTCCTGCACTTACCCTGCTCAAACCCTTCAAACACTTCAAAAACACCAAGAATTTCCAAGAATTCCCCGTCAATGGTGCCACTCATGTTGGTATCCAAATTTGTTCTCCTTTTCAGTCTGAGCAGCACCATAGATATGTCATGAAGCTTAAAGACAGATTAGACCATGTTGTATGTCGTTGGTAGCCCGGGATATGGTCTAGCTGGCACTCAGGTTTGTGGATAAATGGATAGCACTCCAATAGGACTTGATTTTGTCATAGATGTTTTAGGTTGTGCCTTGCAACCAAGGTAAGAGGACCTATTTTGTAACCTTGTAATGGTGAAGGAGATGAAGAAGTCCTTCTCTTTGCTTGAAATTCTATGATGGAGACCTTGATGAAAACATGATCAACACCCATCAACACCCCAGATCTGAATTCTCACAAGTTGTCACTTCTCAAAACATGGGCATGTTCTTAAAACAAGGCAAAGGTTACTAGAGACATTGGAAATCCTGATCTGTTATGCATACTTTTGTAAATGGATTTTGATCTTCTGTGGGTATACAAATGCAAATCAAGGATACTACATGATAGGATCTTTGTTGTTTAGATGATTTTCGTGGGGGATTGACAAGACAAACTGAGATATATCAGATATTTGAAAACCTCTACCATACTTGGAATAACTACTAGATAAAATGCTTCAAATAATTAGGATATTCTTTCAATTAGAAGAGGCATAAATGGAAGCCCAGGCAACACTCTTCACACAATATTTGAGAATTCACCACAAAATGTTGAAGTAAAGAACTCAATTAAACACAAAAATCCATGATCAAACCACACCTAAGGTACCCCCAAAGGCTTACAAGAAATCTCTATAGTCAAGGAAGGTAAAGTGATTTTAAATTTATTTATCTCCTTAGCAAATGAAGGCTCTTCTGAGTATGAGATTGAAAATACCACTAAACTATCAACCAAAAATGGATATTCTATGTGATTTCTAAAGACTTTCAATGAGAGATTGCAACAAGAACAATGAAAACTATTTGCAGGCATTACAAATGATAACAGACACCATATTGCCCAAAGAAAACATAGATTTAATTCAAAACTTGTTAGATTCAATAGCAGGGGAGAGTTACATGAACAATCTCAGAGATGTGTGATGGCTATACACTTGTAACCAACTCACATACATGAATTTCCAACACATGAGACATTAAACTGGTTCTTTGGTGGATTTCTCAGAAAATGAGCTTTCTCCCAAAATTTTCTCGTGATTCACAGCCCATGAAATTGGAAAAACTAGGGCACAAAAGGGGCAAACTTGGAATATTCCTTTTAAACCAGGGAAAAACAACAAGTTTATGGGCATTTTTTGAAACAATCAACTAGGGGGGAGAAATTACAGATCACCAATTTGAGAAATAAAATGTTTTTGAGAAAAATTGGACATGAAAAATTAGGGCATACTATGCAAGCTTAGAAATGGCACCAACAGATTCTATGGCCATAAAAAATGAACATGCGCCTATTTTTCGGGGGAGACACCTCTAAGGACTAGCCTGCTAAAATGATACAACCAACTCATGAACATCTCCTTGGCCATCTAACTAGTATGATGAACTTCCATGAAAGTACGAGGCTCACATCCCTTAATGAAGTTATTATATATTTTTTGACCTTTAAATAAATAAAAATATAGGGATAGAATTCCCTGCAACATTCACACAACATTAAATTGTCAATCATTCTTTTCTATGAGGAATGACCTTCGACACATTCCTAGAACCCTTAATGGGAAACACCCTTATGCCATAATTTTCCCTTGTTTGGATGTTTGTCTCATCATAATTTGATATTCTACTTGGACCATAAAATTTCATGCTAGAAACAGTTGCCAAGGTTTCATAAAACTTATTAATAACATCTGATCATAACCCTATTACATGATCTATGTCTAATCCTTGAGAAATTCCGAATAACAAATTTGAGTGTCTTTTTCTAAATCCTTCATACAATGACTTCCCTAGATATCCATCTCGAAATGGAGTTTCTTTAGTTTCATATATTTGTGTGATAGTTTATTTTAGCTATGGAATTTCTATACCATGCCCTAAATATGTCATTTTCTTACACCATTCAACAATATCATCCTACTCTTCTATGCTCAAAATAGTGGTCCAGATCCCTTCTTTTTGTATTAGTTCATGAAACGACCCAAATAATCACAACACGAACAAAACAGTAAAAGATAGGATTTTTTTTTTGACTTGCTTGACACATAACATGGCGTAACATGTCATCACCAAGGTTACAACTAACTCTGTGAATAACTCGATACAAGGATGGCCATAAAGCAGCACGGAAACGTCCACACCTATCAAGGACAATATTTTTTTTTGACAGAACAACATAGAAGACCAACCACTTGATACTCTCACAGCTAGGGCAAGCCACACTAAGAAATTATTGGAGGATTATTTATTTTGATAAGACACCCTTTAGCTCATGACTTAAGTTTTTAGAAGGATTCAATATATGATTCGCACAATTTCATCTTACCAACTGAGTTATGTTCTTATACACTGTAGAGTAGTTCACTTAAAGTCTTCTCCTTTATAACCATTATTTGTTTTATATATTTATTTGATAAAGATGGTAATTTAATTCCTTAAGGCCATCTATTCACACTTACGTTACTAGAACTCATTCATACCCTTATGACAACATCGGTTCACGTTCAACAAACTTAAGAGAAAATTACAAGGTACCCTGGATAAAGTTAAAGGAAGAAGGTCAAATGAGTTCACCCTTAAGACGACATTAGTTCATTCTAAGGTTTAATTGAAGCTCGAGGTTTTATACGTAGTTATTAGCGCTCTTACTTAGGCTTCACCGAAAGAGCTTATCCAGAGGAACCCACTTAAATTTAAATAGGCTGAGAGATAAATTGAGTGGTTTCAAAATTTTCTTCTCCTACTTGTTAAATCTTATTAGAAACTAACCATTGTTTTCGTTTAAGCTTGTCTTTAGCGTTCACCAAAAAGAGTAATTTTTACTAGTCTAGTTAGGGATAAAACGCTATATAGAATCACTTTGCAAGGATAGTCTCACTCTTGATTACTTAAGGCAATGCTTGTTTTCAAGGGGATCTAAACCACAACGTATTTCTTTGAATAAAACTTTTAGGTAACTTCTGTAAGGAAAACCACCCCATTACGACTTACATATAACACATCAATACAGAGTCTCAGAAAGATTTAAATTAACACTTAATTCTCAAGATCCAAGTTTTACAATGCTTATGCCAGTGAAAGTTTGAATAACATTTCCCACAAAGATAAGTTACCAGTTTACCTACAGAAGGACAACATAACATCTTCACACAAATTCTGAACAACCCAAGGCAAGAGGTCTTCTAAATTCCTTTGCAATCACTATTAAAAAATTTACCTCACATTGGACATTTTTACAAGGAATTTCCTAAATTGCACTGATGAAACCTTTACAACTCTTTCCTTTAATCTACTTGCACAATCCATCTGCACAAATACTAGCTAGAATCAGTTCGCGAGAACTGAGCATGTTAAGACTACCCATTGCAACAGTAAGCTAACATTTTATAATATCATGAAAGTAAATTTCTAAACTCAAGAATGGATCAAATCACAAACCGCTAATCAACATGTTTCACAAGATGACGAGATTTATACCAGCCAACAAGGAGGAATCCCAATATTCAAGTGAGAGAGATATTCCAAAGATAATCAAGGTGAGACCTTATTGGTGAAGACAACAAGGTTGAGAGTATTGAGATTTCAGTCAAGTAATCCTATGGATTACATGATTGAAATCTAACACCCAAACATCATTCTATAATTATTAACCAAAAAGATAAAGATCAGTCAAATGACTTAACATATTCAAAATTACTTGTTAACCATATTGCATTAACGCACATCCATGTTTTAGGAAGAATATAGGCCCCAACCATAAATAAACACAAATCAGTCAAAGATTAAAGTTAACTTCACTCGGCTGAATAAACCAACATACATATAATACTCACAACACTATAACTAAATTTGAAGGTTCAATATAGCAAACAATTCTCACCGAACCTAATTATTTTTCATCAAGAAGTTAAATAAATTAGGTTCTATCCAACTAAAATTACATACAACAACTATAGTTGGATTACACAGGCAAGGATCAAGAAGAAGTCTTTTCACCAAAGGTTGTTATTATCTTACATCACATAATCAGCAATAAACCCGTAATCCACCCCTCGTATGATCATTGTAAGAGTTAAGGACTTAGCTCACTAAACTATGTAACTGAGTCGATTCATATTTTTTCCATTTTCATACAAGTCTAACCCAATTCGAAGAAAGATAACCATTCTAATTTCACACATGCCACAGTCAACACTTACTCAGAAAGTCCCTACCTAAATTATTGAATGTTTGCTAAGCTATAAAATGGATTTAATAGAAACCCATTTCATTCGATACTTGAATTTAAACAAGAAAGGGATAGTCTGTTGAAAATATAAGTGAATCGACACAAGATCCTCTACTATGACCCAACTCGAGTCACCAATCATAAGGTTAACAGTCAGCGAAGGGGAAAATTACAAGGAAAAATACTCTTCCTATGAACTATACCTTCTCTTCTGTCTCTAAAACAACATATGAATAGCTTGGGTATACCCATCTATCTCACGACAGTCTGATCGACCTATCCTCATAGTCGCTCCAAAGAAAACATCTGCTACAATAGAGTTCGATTCACAAGGAAGATAATTTACATAGAATGTCTATAACATCATACACTTTACCAAGAAAGAGAAAACTCTACAATTTTAATTTCTGCCTTTCACTATTACATCCATTTAGAATAAAAGCATTATCATGCAGTCATAAAGCAACCTAGCCAAATTTTTTTTTATTAAAATTGGAATTAGAATTGTAATCGGTTTGAGATAGCTTTTCATAAATTACCATTATTGAACAGACAATTGCAGTAACTAATAACATAAACAAAGGTTAAGTTTTACTGTTTACCTAGTTCATTCATTTTGTCCATTGTGAAATAATTTTATGCTACAAAATACCATTTTCGAAGCCAGAGGGCAATTAATTGAGGAGCAAGGAAAAAGCAGAAGCCCATTCTAAATGCCATAACAGATAAAATAAAATAGAAGGACATTCAATTCATGACATAATAAAAGGGTAGCAGAAGATTGCAAGGGCAGGTTTAACATGCCTGGATTAAAAAGCCATCTCGATATGCATATGATTGTTTCAATGCCGCTGCTTTCCCTTAACCCAAAATGCTCTGCGAGCTCGAGCTAGCGCCACATTCACGCGGTGAAAAATAGCTACAAAGCCAACCCCATGATTTGAAGCTTGGACACAAGACATAAATATTACATCACGCTCCTGGCTCTGAAAGGCATCTACCACAATGAAAAAAACCTTTTCCTCCATCAGGTTTGAGGACAACATCAAACTCTCGGTGCAAAACATTTCAGCTGTAGCTTGTAAGGTGTGATAATTCCAACAGGAAACTTTATGCCTGCCAACCTGGTGACTCATTGAAAAGGCTCATATATGGCAAAGCAAATTGTGTTTCATGAATATTCTGATATGAAATAGATCGACCTCTATGAGGTTCTCTTCCATGAGTTACATCGTACAATAAGTAGGATTTTTGTAAATAAATTTCATCAGGTTTGCTGGTAACACCCTCACTGTCACATAACCGATTTTGAAGAAACAACCTCTGTACATGCTCTGGATCTGAAAGATATCCTACTACCTTCATCTCCCAAGACATTTTCTCCAACATTGCGTAGATCTCCTATGCCTGTGGGTGTGATCTGTCACCTAGGACCGGCTCTCAAAAAAATTCATCCCTCCTTTTTCTTTTACAATACGTCTTGAAACCTCATTTAAAACCTCTGCAACTTGACCATCTTCTAGTGTTGAGGATTTTCTGAGGTGAATAAGGTTTGCCACCAAATCAGGATTGAATGGCTTCTCATTCAACGCGTAACGAATATATTTCCTTAAGATCTCTTCCATGTTAAAACCAGTCTTTCGCATAAGCCGCTTCAGTGCCTCGTAGCTTATCTCATCTTGCTTAAACTGTAATAATTCATCCAATGTCCTGCACAACATTGCATTTGTGCGTATCAGTCTGCATTTTTTCACATGTGTAGAGTTGAGCTTCCTAATTATCTTAACCACTGCTATGACAAATGAGAGACCCATGTAAGCCAATGACACAACTACTAGCCAAGGCAATGATGTCTGCCCCACTCTAGGTCTAGGGATGGCCTGTACGACTATTCTTGTAAACTGTGCAAGATCCTCTGCCTTCTCCTGTATCCATGTCAACTCCACCTCTTCTTCTATATACTCCTCCTCTTCCTCAGCAGTCACATTATTCTCTGCCTCTTTTCCCTTCTCAGCAAACCTCACTGGACTATCCTCTGTGCTCACCCTCCTCTCTCTCCAAGATATACCCTCCACTTTACACATCACCTGGGCGGAAGCGACTTTCCAAAATGGAAAGGCAAGATAGCTCAACTCACGACTGTGGTCACGTGCAACCAGAACATCAGGATCAACACCAACGGTTCTTTGGGATCGCCCTGCAGCAGCTGTCGCACTTAACTCTCTCTGGAGGCCACTGACTTTTAGAGATAAGATTACCTCTCGACCATGTAGTTGCTGCATACAGCCAAATACTTTCTCACGGCACTCCTAGGAGAATTTCAGTTCTATGCTCCACTGAAACTGCCTACAACCATGCTATTCCAAGTACTTGGCTCTCCACACAATCATCTTTCTTCACTCAACAATCATGTACGCACACAGAAAAGTGTCCCCATTGCATAAGATAAACCTGGGTCGCTACAAACTTCAACATCAGATGAAAACCTGGTATAGGATTGACACTATGGAGCAAAGGGAAATAATATGCTTTCCAATGCCTCTACAGATTAAAATTGCCCAACCACTTTTCAACAAATCATATTGTGCATAGTCTGGATCATTGATGCCCATGAAAACACGTTTGGTATAGGCACAGGCTAGGAGTGTGCTGGTCCAGAATTAAGTGGTTTTGGGAAATTGTTTATTGCGTTTGGTGAGACTGTGACAGTTATTGAGGGTGCCCCCTTCCAAACTGACCCAACTCTCACCCACATGCCTACAAATTCCACTCTACCTTCAATTCTCCTTGAAAATTTGTCCCATTCTTTCATATGGTCAAGCACTTGATTACATTCGCCAAACCTCTGCACCTTGCCAAGAAATCACGTGCCTTCCCATGCCCACCACTCCATTTTAATTTTTTTTTTTAAAATTTATTTATTTCAAAATTTTTACTTTCATTATTATTATTATTCTATTTTTATTTGTTTTATTCTAAAACTCATTCTATTTGTATCGTTATTCTATTTTATTTTTATTTTTCTGGATCTCAGCTATGCCCCAGCAGTAAAAGGAAAGGGGCACCACAATAAGCGAATGGTTACACGAGCCTTAATATTGCTTGTGTAGTCTTGAAGCCTAAAACGCCCAGTCAAGCTAACTAGCCATGCGTCGGCTCATGACCATGTTGTATCTCCTGAATAAGTGGGTGGGTTGAGTGCTTAAATGAAATAATTATGAGAACGCCACTCCCCAAACCGTGGCGCCACCACAAAACCTACTCTTCCTCGTTTGCGCAACGAGGCTCGATCAGCGGGAGCGAAAAAAAAATCAAAAGGATAGTTTAACGATAACAGAGGATGATATCGATAACAATCGATATAAAGAAGGTAATAATAAAATACAATCGTTGATTGATAATACAATCATAATGTCATTATTATTATTATTATCATTATTATCATTTTACAGCTTGTGAAATAATTATCAATTATAGTCATAATGGTCAGCAATCGAGGTCTACGAAGGCACAATGAAACTCCATGCTTAGCACTCGATTGCAACATGATGACGAGATTTATACCAGCCAACAAGGAGGAATCCCAATATTTCAAGTGAGAGAGATATTCCAAAGATAATCAAGGTGAGACCTTAATTGGTGAAGACAACAAGGTTGAGAGTATTGAGATTTCAGTCAAGTAATCCTATGGATTACGTGATTGAAATCTAACACCCAAACATCATTCTATAATTATTAACCAAAAAGATAAAGATCAGTCAAATGACTTAACATATTCAAAATTACTTGTTAACCAGATTGCATTAACGCACATCCATGTTTTAGGAAGAATATAGGCCCCAACCATAAATAAACACAAATCAGTCAAAGATTAAAGTTAACTTCACTCGGCTGAATAAACCAACATACATATAATACTCACAACACTATAACTAAATTTGAAGGTTCAATATAGCAAACAATTCTCACCGAACCTAATTATTTTTCATCAAGAAGTTAAATAAATTAGGTTCTATCCAACTAAAATTACATACAACAACTATAGTTGGATTACACAGGCAAGGATCAAGAAGAAGTCTTTTCACCAAAGGTTGTTATTATCTTACATCACATAATCAGCAATAAACCCGTAATCCACCCCTCGTATGATCATTGTAAGAGTTAAGGACTTAGCTCACTAAACTATGTAACTGAGTCGATTCATATTTTTTCCATTTTCATACAAGTCTAACCCAATTCGAAGAAAGATAACCATTCTAATTTCACACATGCCACAGTCAACACTTACTCAGAAAGTCCCTACCTGAATTATTGAATGTTTGCTAAGCTATAAAATGGATTTAATAGAAACCCATTTCATTCGATACTTGAATTTAAACAAGCAAGGGATAGTCTGTTGAAAATATAAGTGAATCGACACAAGATCCTCTACTATGACCCAACTCGAGTCACCAATCACTAAGGTTAACAGTCAGCGAAGGGGAAAATTACAAGGCAAAATACTCTTCCTACGAACTATGCCTTCTCTTCTGTCTCTAAAACAACATATGAATAGCTTGGGTATACCCATCTATCTCACGACAGTCTAATCGACCTATCCTCATAGTCGCTCCAAAGAAAACATCTGCTACAACAGAGTTCGATTCACAAGGAAGATAATTTACATAGAATGTCTATAACATCATACACTTTACCAAGAAAGAGAAAACTCTACAATTTTAATTTCTGCCTTTCACTATTACATCCATTTAGAATAAAAGCATTATCATGCAGTCATAAAGCAACCTAGCCAAATATTTTTTTTATTAAAATTGGAATTAGAATTGTAATCGGTTTGAGATAGCTTTTCATAAATTACCATTATTGAACAGACAATTGCAGTAACTAATAACATAAACAAAGGTTAAGTTTTACATGTTTACCTAGTTCATTCATTTTGTCCATTGTGAAATAATTTTATGCTACAAAATACCATTTTCGAAGCCAGAAAGCAATTAATTGAGGAGCAAGGAAAAAGTAGAAGCCCATTCTAAATGCCATAACAGATAAAAAACAAATAGAAGGACATTCAATTCATGACATAATAAAAGGGTAGCAGAAGATTGCAAGGGCAGGTTTAACATGCCTGGATTAAAACGCCATCTCGATATGCATATGATTGTTTCAATGCCGCTGCTTGCCCTTAACCCAAAATGCTCTGCGAGCTCGAGCTAGCGCCACATTCACGCGGTGAAAAATAGCTACAAAGCCAACCCCATGATTTGAAGCTCGGACACAAGACATAAATATTACATCACGCTCCTGGCTCTGAAAGGCATCTACCAAAATGAAAAAAACCTTTTCCTCCATCAGGTTTGAGGACAACATCAAACTCTCGGTGCAAAACATTTCAGCTGTAGCTTGTAAGGTGTGATAATTCCAACAGGAAACTTTATGCCTGCCAACCTGGTGACTCATTGAAAAGGCTCATATATGGCAAAGCAAATTGTGTTTCATGAATATTCTGATATGAAATAGATCGACCTCTATGAGGTTCTCTTCCATGAGTTACATCGTACAACAAGTAGGATTTTTGTAAATAAATTTCATCAGGTCTGCTGGTAACACCCTCACTGTCACATAACCGATTTTGAAGAAACAACCTCTGTACATGCTCTGGATCTGAAAGATATCCTACTACCTTCATCTCCCAAGACATTTTCTCCAACATTGCGTAGATCTCCTATGCCTGTGGGTGTGATCTGTCACCTAGGACCATGGGCTCTCAAAAAAATTCATCCCTCCTTTTTCTTTTACAATACGTCTTGAAACCTCATTTAAAACCTCTGCAACTTGACCATCTTCTAGTGTTGAGGATTTTCTGAGGTGAATAAGGTTTGCCACCAAATCAGGATTGAATGGCTTCTCATTCAACGCGTAACGAATATATTTCCTTAAGATCTCTTCCATGTTAAAACCAGTCTTTCGCATAAGCCGCTTCAGTGCCTCGTAGCTTATCTCATCTTGCTTAAACTGTAATAATTCATCCAATGTCCTGCACAACATTGCATTTGTGCGTATCAGTCTGCATTTTTTCACATGTCCATCAGAGTTGAGCTTCCTAATTATCTTAACCACTGCTATGACAAATGAGAGACCCATGTAAGCCAATGACACAACTACTAGCCAAGGCAATGATGTCTGCCCCACTCTAGGTCTAGGGATGGCCTGTACGACTGTTCTTGTAAACTGTGCAAGATCCTCTACCTTCTCCTGTATCCATGTCAACTCCACCTCTTCTTCTATATACTCCTCCTCTTCCTTAGCAGTCACATTCTTCTCTGCCTCTTTTCCCTTCTCAGCAAACCTCACTGGACTATCCTCTGCGCTCACCCTCCTCTCTCTCCAAGATATACCCTCCACTTTACACATCACCTGGGCGGAAGCGACTTTCCAAAATGGAAAGGCAAGATAGCTCAACTCACGACTGTGGTCACGTGCAACCAGAACATCAGGATCAACACCAACGGTTCTTTGGGATCGCCCTGCAGCAGCTGTCGCACTTAACTCTCTCTGGAGGCCACTGACTTTTAGAGATAAGATTACCTCTCGACCATGTAGTTGCTGCATACAGCCAAATACTTCCTCACGGCACTCCTAGGAGAATTTCAGTTCTACGCTCCACTGAAACTGCCTACAACCATGCTATTCCAAGTACTTGGCTCTCCACACAATCATCTTTCTTCACTCAACAATCATGTACGCACAGCCAGAAAAGTGTCCCCATTGCATAAGAGGGAAACCTGGGTCGCTACAACTTCAACATCAGATGAAAACCTGGTATAGGATTGGATCACTATGGAGCAAAGGGAAATAATACGCTTTCCAATGCCTCTACAGATTAAAATTGCCCAACCACTTTTCAACAAATCATATTGTGCATAGTCTGGATCATTGATGCCCATGAAAACACGTTTGGTATAGGCACAGGCTAGGAGTGTGCTGGTCCAGAATTAAGTGGTTTTGGGAAATTGTTTATTGCGTTTGGTGAGACTGTGACAGTTATTGAGGGTGCCCCCTGCCAAACTGACCCAACTCTCACCCACATGCCTACAAATTCCACTCTGCCTTCAATTCTCCTTGAAAATTTGTCCCATTCTTTCATGTGGTCAAGCACTTGATTACATTCGCCAAACCTCTGCACCTTGCCAAGAAATCACGTGCCTTCCCATGCCCTCCACTCCATTTTAATTTTTTTTTTTAAAATTTATTTATTTCAAAATTTTTACTTTCATTATTATTATTATTCTATTTTTATTTGTTTTATTCTAAAACTCATTCTATTTGTATCGTTATTCTATTTTATTTTTATTTTTCTGGATCTCAGGTATGCCCCAGCGGTAAAAGGAAAGGGGCACCACAATAAGCGAATGGTTACACGAGCCTTAATATTGCTTGTGTAGTCTTGAAGCCTAAAACGCCCAGTCAAGCTAACTAGCCATGCGTCGGCTCATGACCATGTTGTATCTCCTGAATAAGTGGGTGGGTTGAGTGCTTAAATGAAATAATTATGAGAACGCCACTCCCAAACCGTGGCGCCACCACAAAACCTACTCTTCCTCATTTGCGCAATGAGGCTCGATCAGCGGGAGCGAAAAACAAATCAAAAGGATAGTTTAACGATAACAGAGGATGATATCGATAACAATCGATATAAAGAAGGTAATAATAAAATACAATCGTTGATCGATAATACAATCATAATGTCATTATTATTATTATTATCATTATTATCATTTTACAGCTTGTAAAATAATTATCAATTATAGTCATAATGGTCAGCAATCGAGGTCGACGAAGGCACAACGACACTCCATGCTTAGCACTCAATCGCCACAGGATGAATAGGTGTAATGTAGAACAGGGCATTACATTCTCCTCCCCTTAAGAAAGCATCGTCCTCGATGCGACATTACACGGAGGAAAGTAAATGGTTCACAACCAAGAACAGGTAAAGGAGAAAGTACACCCTATGGTTTAAAATTTTAGTTGATTAAAGCACGGTCACAAGGTAGCCTTAGGAACATTTGGTAGAATTTTTAACTTTCAATGTTCTGTGAAGATTGGCAGTTCTTTCTTGTTCATCATTTCATTAGTCTCTTTCCATTATCATTATTTCTAGTTTTAGTCTCTTTTAAAAAATATCATCATTGAAGAGTTTTGATTTATTCCTTATTGTGGGTGCCCAACATGAGCTGCTAACACAACACCCTATCAGGTTCACAAGACCCTACGGATTCACAAGTACACAAGTATATACTTCAAGATTGTATTACACCACAAAAGGTTACACAAATACGGAATAGAATAGGCACACTCCACATAACATAGTACTCGTCACACATCAATGAATGACATACAAAATACTCAAACAAAAGAGTACTACAATCCACCAGACATTTCCTCAATTCCACCTATGAGGTTTTTCCATGACATCATAAAAACTACATGTACATAGGGTCCACAAGGGCATCAATGACATAACCACAACATCACAACACATATCCATCTGACATGAGTAACACATACATCAAAATACCACTACCAAAACATCACAATAACTCAACATATATCCTGAAACATCAACCATACAGACAAATATCATAAGCCTCTCTCAAACTCTTATGCCTCCCTCAAGTCTCTTATGCCTCCCTCAAACTCTTATGCCTCCCTCAAGTCTCTTATGTCTCCCTCAAACTCTTATGCCTCCCTCAAGGAGGCCGGTTGACCCTATGGTCCAAGACACATAGAGTTCGAACACTCCTAACCCAAGTGACATAATAACGTGTGGTTCAACAACCCGCTAGTTATTTGTACTCCTTGGGGCGTACCCCTATACAACGAAGTGGGTCCATAGGTCCAACCATTCCATGGTGCATCCCATGACCCTATTCCACACATCACGACAATAGAACCAGCACAACAATCCAATCAAAGTGCCAAGTGGCAAAGTACAAGCCTTGGGCAAGGCGGTAAAAATTCCAAATTTAAAAGAAGACCCAAAATCAAGCAAAATAAATGGCCAAATAGCCATAGTTAGTATCAAAATCCCCATGTTAGTGCCACAAACCAAGGAAATGCCCAAAATTGTAAAGCATGGCAATCAAGAAAAGCTGCTGGTCCTTACAAAATAAAGTAAAAAAGCTCAATTTACGAATAAAATCAACTTATAATAATGTCACATTACGATAACTGTGTGGCCTTATCTGGCCACCAAAGGGGTACTCAACGAGTTGCTAGCACTCGGAACATCGAGCCTCAGCTTGTAAAATACATATCAATAATACAACTGTCATCACCTCCATCTGAATCATCCCGCCACCACTTTCGACAAGGCTAAACATAGTCATAGTTGCACTTAGGTTGCGTACATACAACCACATAGGGAGAGAGGAAAGAATCACATGTTATCTACTAAACCGAGTTTTGGCTCGAGTTATTGACCCATGGTACACCATTCCTCACTCTCAACATACACTTCTACCGATTTCCCTCAGGATCGGTTAGCGTAAGGTTCACAACATAACATACAACAACATCACTAACATAACGGTGGTGCACACATAACTACCATAGCGTCTTACATATGGTACATATACAGGGTAGATCACGATCATACATTCACTGAGTGTAACACATCACTTTACCACATTCTGCACCCAAAGTGCAATCACCATACGATAGGGTTCATACACTCACCGTATGACCCCAAATCACAACATGAAGCATTACATATTTGCACAATTCATACATACGATGAACATAGTACATCACAACATAACATCCATTGCTACATAACAAGGTGGTACACACATTTCTTCAGAACATGGTAAAAACATCATGATACAACTCATTTCTTTTAACATCAATCTAGTCATACAACACATTGATACACCCACATATCACAATATGCCACAATATTCCAACACTATGTCATCCACATTATAATTCTTTTCACACATCACAAGCAGTAATTCACCCGTGGACTCTTCATAGAATCCACAAGAAGGAGAGAGAATACTCCCATCCCCAACATATCAACATGATCACAAACATGCACAAGGTGACATACACATCACGTGCGTTCACAATATCACAATTACGACAATAATCACATCACGTTTAAAGCACATTACTCTTCCAATATCTACCACCATCATGGAACATCATCATCATCATGCAATATCATCATGTAACACCACCACCACTATGTAACTTCATCATATAACACCAATCCGGCCCATAGGTTCGAGCGCATGAACCTATGCTCTGATACCAAGTGAAACGACCCAAATAATCACAACACGAACAACACAGTAAAAGACAGGATATTTTTTTTTTGACTTGCTTGACACATAACATGGCGCAACATGTCGTCACCAAGGTTACAACTAACTCTGTGAACAACATCGATACAAGGATGGCCATAAAGCAGCACGGAAACGTCCACACCTATCAAGGACAATATTTTTTTTTGACAGAACAACATAGAAGACCAACCACTTGATACTCTCACAGCTAGGGCAAGCCACAGTAAGAAATGATTGGAGGTTATTTATTTTGATAAGACACCCTTTAGCTCATGACTTAAGTTTTCAGAAGGATTCAATATATGATTCGCACAATTTCATCTTACCAACTGAGTTATGTTCTTATACACTGTAGAGTAGTTCACTTAAAGTCTTCTCCTTTATAACCATTATTTGTTTTATATATTTATTTGATAAAGATGGTAATTTAATTCCTTAAGGCCATCTATTCACACTTACGTTACTAGAACTCATTCATGCCCTTATGACAACATCGGTTCACGTTCAACAAACTTAAGAGAAAATTACAAGGTACCCTGGATAAAGTTAAAGGAAGAAGGTCAAATGAGTTCACCCTTAAGACGACATTAGTTCATTCTAAGGTTTAATTGAAGCTCGAGGTTTTATACGTAGTTATTAGCGCTCTTACTTAGGCTTCACCGAAAGAGCTTATCCAGAGGAAGCCACTTACTTTTAAATAGGCTGAGAGATAAATTGAGTGGTTTCAAAATTTTCTTCTCCTACTTGTTAAATCTTATTAGAAACTAACCATTGTTTTCCTTTAAGCTTGTCTTTAGCGTTCACCAAAAAGAGTAATTTTTACTAGTCTAGTTAGGGATAACACGCTATATAGAATCACTTTGCAAGGATAGTCTCACTCTTGATTACTTAAGGCAATGCTTGTTTTCAAGGGGATCTAAACCACAACGTATTTCTTTGAATAAAACTTTTAGGTAACTTCTGTAAGGAAAACCACCCCATTACGACTTACATATAACACATCAATACAGAGTCTCAGAAAGATTTAAATTAACACTTAATTCTCAAGATCCAAGTTTTACAATGCTTATGCCAGTGAAAGTTTGAATAACATTTCCCACAAAGATAAGTTACCAGTTTACCTACAGAAGGACAACATAACATCTTCACACAAATTCTGAACAACCCAAGGCAAGAGGTCTTCTAAATTCCTTTGCAATCACTATTACAAAATTTACCTCACATTGGACATTTTTACAAGGAATTTCATAAATTGCACTGATGAAACCTTTACAACTCTTTCCTTTAATCTACTCGCACAATCCATCTGCACAAATACTAGCTGGAATCAGTTCGCGAGAACTGAGCATGTTAAGACTACCCATTGCAACAGTAAGCTAACATTTTATAATATCATGAAAGTAAAATTCTAAACTCAAGAATGGATCAAATCACAAACCACTAATCAACATGTTTCACAAGATGACGAGATTTATACCAGCCAACAAGGAGGAATCCCAATATTCAAGTGAGAGAGATATTCCAAAGATAATCAAGGTGAGACCTTATTGGTGAAGACAACAAGGCTGAGAGTATTGAGATTTCAGTCAAGTAATCCTATGGATTACGTGATTGAAATCTAACACCCAAACATCATTCTATTATTATTAACCAAAAAGATAAAGATCAGTCAAATGACTTAACATATTCAAAATTACTTGTTAACAAGACTGCATTAACGCACATCCATGTTTTAGGAAGAATATAGGCCCCAACCATAAATAAACACAAATCAGTCAAAGATTAAAGTTAACTTCACTCGGCTGAATAAACCAACATACATATAATACTCACAACACTATAACTAAATCTGAAGGTTCAATATACCAAGCAATTCTCACCGAACCTAATTATTTTTCATCAAGAAGTTAAATAAATTAGATTCTATCCAACTAAAATTACATACAACAACTATAGTTGGATTACACAGGCAAGGATCAAGAAGAAGTCTTTTCACCAAAGGTTGTTATTATCTTACATCACATAATCAGCAATAAACCCGTAATCCACCCCTCGTATGATCATTGTAAGAGTTAAGGACTTAGCTCACTAAACTATGTAACTGAGTCGATTCATATTTTTTCCATTTTCATACAAGTCTAACCCAATTCGAAGAAAGATAACCATTCTAATTTCACACATGCCTCAGTCAACACTTACTCAGAAAGTCCCTACCTGAATTATTGAAGGTTTGCTAAGCTACAAAATGGATTTAATAGAAACCCATTTCATTCGATACTTGAATTTAAACAAGCAAGGGATAGTCTGTTGAAAATATAAGTGAATCGACACAAGATCCTCTACCGTGACCCAACTCGAGTCACCAATCACAAGGTTAACAGTCAGCGAAGGGGAAAAGTACAAGGCAAAATACTCTTCCTACGAACTATGCCTTCTCTTCCGTCTCTAAAACAACATATGAATAGCTTGGGTATACCCATCTATCTCACGATAGTCTACTCGACCTATCCTCATAGTCGCTCCAAAGAAAACATCTGCTACTACAGAGTTCGATTCACAAGGAAGATAATTTACATAGAATGTCTATAACATCATACACTTTACCAAGAAAGAGAAAACTCTACAATTTTAATTTTTGCCTTTCACTATTACATCCATTTAGAATAAAAGCATTATCAGGCAGTCATAAAGCAACCTAGCCAATTTTTTTTTTATTAAAACTGGAATTAGAATTGTAATCGGTTTGAGATAGCTTTTCATAAATTACCATTATTGAACAGACAATTGCAGTAACTAATAACATAAACAAAGGTTAAGTTTTACTGTTTACCTAGTTCATTCATTTTGTCCATTGTGAAATAATTTTATGCTACAAAATACCATTTTCGAAGCCAGAGAGCAATTAATTGAGGAGCAAGGAAAAAGCAGAAGCCCATTCTAAATGCCATAACAGATAAAAGAAAATAGAAGGACATTCAATTCATGACATAATAAAAGGGTAGCAGAAGATTGCAAGGGCAGGTTTAACATGCCTGGTTTAAAATGCCATCTCGATATGCATATGATTGTTTCAATGCCGCTGCTTGCCCTTAACCCAAAATGCTCTGCGAGCTCGAGCTAGCGCCACATTCACGCGGTGAAAAATAGCTACAAAGCCAACCCCATGATTTGAAGCTCGGACACAAGACATAAAGATTACATCACGCTCCTGGCTCTGAAAGGCATCTACCGTAATGAAAAAAAACCTTTTCCTCCATCAGGTTTGAGGACAACATCAAACTCTCGGTGCAAAACATTTCAGCTGTAGCTTGTAAGGTGTGATAATTCCAACAGGAAACTTTATGCCTGCCAACTTGGTGACTCATTGAAAAGGCTCATATATGGCAAAGCAAATTGTGTTTCACGAATATTCTGATATGAAACAGATCGGCCTCTATGAGGTTCTCTTCCATGAGTTACATCGTACAACAAGTAGGATTTTTGTAAATAAATTTCATCAGGTCTGCTGGTAACACCCTCACTGTCACATAACCAATTTTGAAGAAACAACCTCTGTACATGCTCTGGATCTGAAAGATATCCTGCTACCTTCATCTCCCAAGACATTTTCTCCAACATTGCATAGATCTCCTATGCCTGTGGGTGTGATCTGTCACCTAGGACCATGCAAGATCCTCTGCCTTCTCTTGTATCCATGTCAACTCCACCTCTTCTTCTATATACTCCTCCTCTTCCTTAGCAGTCACATTCTTCAAATGAGAGACCCATGTAAGCCAATGCCTCTTTTCCCTTCTATGCAATATCCTCTGCCTTCTCCTGTATCCATGCAAACCTCACTAGGACTATCCTCTGCGCTCACCCTCCTCTCTCTCCAAGATATACCCTCCACTTTACACATCACCTGGGCGGAAGTGCAACTTTCCAAAATGGAAAGGCAAGACAACTCAACTCACGACTGTGGTCGCTATGCAACCAGAACATCAGGATCAACACCAACGGTTCTTTGGGATCATCCCTGACCAGCAGCTGTCGTACCTAACTCTCTCTGGAGGCCACTGACATTTCTGAGATAAGTTTACCTCTCGACCCTGTAGCTGCTGGACATGCAGCCAAATACTTCCTCACGATCCACTCCTAGGATAATTTTAGTTCTACGCTCCACTAGAAACTTCCTACAACCATGCTATTCCAAGTACCTGGCTCTCCACACAATCATCTTTTCTTCACTCAACAATCATGTACGCACACAGAAAAGTGTCCCCATTGCATAAGATGAACCTGGGTCGCTCACAACTTCAACATCAGATGAAAACCTGGTATAGGATTGGCACCATGGAGCAGAGGGAAATAATGCGCTTTCCAATGCCCTCTACAGATTAAAATTGCCCAACCAACTTTTCAACAAATCATATTGTGCATAGTCTGGATCATTGATGCCCATGAAAACACAAGTTTGGTATAGGCACAGGCTAGGAGTGTGCTGGTCCAGAATTAAGTGGTTTTGGGAAAAATATTTAATGCGTTTGGTGAGACTGTGACAGCTATTGAGGGCGCCACCCTTCCAAACTGACCCAACTCTCACCCACATGCCTGCAAATTCCACTCTGCCTTCAATTCTCCTTGAAAAGTTGTCCCATTCTTTCATGTGGCAGAAGCACTTGATTACATTCACCAAACCTCAACACCTTGCCAAGAAATGGGCGTGCCTTCCCATGCCCTCCACTCCATTTCCAGGGGTTTTTAAATTTTTTAAAATTTATTTATTTCAAAAATTTTACTTTCATTATTATTATTATTCTATTTTTATTTGTTTTATTCTAAAACTCATTCTATTTGTATCGTTATTCTATTTTATTTTTATTTTTCTGGATCTCAGGTATGCCCCAACGGTAAAAGGAAAGGGGCACCACAATAAGCGAATGGTTACACGAGCCTTAATATTGCTTGTGTAGTCTTGAAGCCTAAAATTCCCAGTCAAGCTAACTAGCCCATGCGTCGGCTCGTGAGCCATGTTGTATCTCCTAAATAAGTGGATGGGTTGAGTGCTTAAATGAAATAATTACACGTGAACACCACTCCCAAACCGTGGCGCCACCACAAAACCTGCTCTTCCTCATTTGCGCAACGAGGCTCGATCAGGCGGGAGCGACAAACAAATCAAAAGGATAGTTTAACGATAACAGAGGATGATATCGATAACAATCGATATAAAGAAGGTAATAATAAAATACAATCGTTGATCGATAATACAATCATAATGTCATTATTATTATTATTATTATTATTATCATTTTACAGCTTGTGAAATAATTATCAATTATAGTCATAATGGTCAGCAATCGAGGTCGACGAAGGCACAACGACACTCCATGCTTAGCACTCGATCGCCACAGGATGAATAGGTGTAATATAGAACAGGGCATTACAGTTCATCCATTTAGCTAATATTAATTAAATTAAGGTGATATGTTATAGTTTTTAGATGCAATTCTAGTTGGATAATAGTTAAATTCAATATAGTCAATGACCTTAGCCATATCTTCTTTTGTCCAATTTGTAGCAATCCCAACCTTCTTGTTTGAAGTTTTACCTTTATCAATAATAGTTTCCTACCCATGGGGTTAATATTTGATGATTTCCTTTACCTCATGGTCATGAACTTGGTCTCCAACAATTTCTATTGATGGTTCTATGTTTACGATAGAATCTTGTAGATTTACTACATTATCTTGTTGATTTATTTCTTTTTGAAATGCTTCATTTTAAAAATGTACACCCCTACTTGTGTACAATCATTTCTCTTAGAAGCTTGCTCTTCATCTTTTCAAGATACTACAATAGAAAATAACAAAGCATGATAATAATTATTCAAATGTCTATTATTTTCTAATATGAAAATCTATTTTTTGTTGTTTAAGGGTTTGTATGCTTTGTGAGTTATGCAAAATCAAAATTTTAACCCTTAATATTACAAGCTCTATCATCTTCAATAAGTTTCACTATTTTGATAGTTACATGCATTATAATTTCAAATTTTGATTTCTACATAACCCATAAAGCATAATAGGACATCATAAACATGAAAATGAAGTTAGAGATGCATCAAGCAGAAGAAAATGCAATAGCTATGAGCAATGCTTTAGTACAACCAATGGTATTGGAGTGAATGAGATGCCTTATGTTTTATGTTTCTCTTAGCCACACTCACTTTTAGCTGCTATTGATAATCATGTATTTGATAAATTTACATATATATATATATATATAAGTGCACATGTATAGACAAGTATTACTGGAAATTAAATATTTTATTACTACTTCCCATATTTAAACTAATTTGATGATACATATGCATTCATTTTTGTAGAATTTAGTAACATGAAAATGTATAGCTGGAAACGAAGGATGTTATTACTACTTTCAAAATCAACATTGAGAAATGATTATAGTGAAAGTTACCTATGACAGAGAATGAAGCATCCAATTATTTCAAAGTGCTAAAATTTTGCATAGTTTAAGAAAATTTTCAAAAGTAAAGTGTATGAAGCAAGAAATTATGAATTAGCCTAGAAAATGTGAGATGACATTGCATACATAAATAAATAAGGTTGAAGTAATAGACAACTGAATGCGCAAAACATGGATCCAGGCTTGTAGTATCTTAATTAAGGGCTCAACTAAAAAATTGGATGATATTGTGGCTATGATTATTGCATTTCAGTTCCATTTACTGTTTTGAGGGTCCGTACTTATTAGAATTGAATTTGAGTATTTTGAATTGGAGGGATTTGAGACTTCAGATTTTTTTCTAGTATTTTTCAATTAATATAGATTTTAAACTTGACAAGATTTGTGGTACTGTTTATAGGTGTGGATGGGAATTGGAGTACTAAAGACTATTTTTTTAATAGATAAAATAATAATATTAAATTTAAAATATGGCATTGTTGAATGACATACAAATCTTATTCGATATGATTTTTGTGTAGTGAATCAAATGGGGATTAATGGTTTAAATCTCCAGCAAGTAGGAATATGATGTACAAAATGAAATATGGTAACTTGTTTATTGTATGCTTATTATTTTTTATTGTGCACTCAAAATGCTTCAGAGCTGTTCGGTGTCCATTAATGAGTTCTAATACAATTTTTAAATATTTAATAATACAAATATTGGTATCTTTGCAAATCACCTACTAGGCTTGACTAAGACAAGATATATGACGTCAATTTGTCACCATCCAACTACTAGATCGTCTGCATTATAACAATGTGGGAATGACTGAAAATGTTAAAATATGTTTGAGTTTTTGAAAACAAAGAAGAAATCAGAGTAAAATATTGATGGGAAGGTTAAAGTTACAACTTGGTTGAGAAACAACATTGATGATGTTATTTAGAAGAAACTTTAGCATCATTATTATTTCCTTTAAATGTGGATTTATGTGTAAACTTGGCATTAGGTGTAGTAGGAGTCCTATCAACATAATTTACCTTATTCATATATAACAACTTAGATTCACACTCCTTGAGTGTATGTCATAGATACTCAAAAGATTATAATTTATCAAATATGACTAGTACTTGTAAAGATAAAAAACAATATTTGGGTGAATAGATTTTACAATTCACTATTGGATAACATATCAATCATCTTGGTAAGTGTGGTCTTGTATCGTAAGATATAATCATTGAGATAATTAGTATACCCTTGTCATAATTTAGATAATTATGTGTAAGAAACTTTATTCCCAATGTTAATAGAGAATTATGTGAAGAATTTATTTACTAGAGTAGTTAAAGAGTGCATATAATGCGTGGGAGATCATAAAACAATTGCAGTGGAAAATACTTAAGACTTATGTGAAGGATATTTATGAGAAATGTATCATGAGAGGCTTAATAAAAAGAAATAACATAAAGTGATTGAAGATGCTTATAAAGGTCTCCTTTTCCATTGTAAATGGGGAGTTCATGAGCAATGAAACCAAGGGAGAAAGAGTAAGAAAATACTTCGAGTGTAAGTAGATAATGAAGTGGCTAAGTAGAATCCATATCATGATTAAAAGTAGGGGAACCTTGTTGTAATTGTAATATTTGATCTTGTAAGGTATTAATAAGGGTTTCAAAGGATTATACATGTTGGATGAAGAATTTTCCAAACATTGGGTTGTGGATATAAGATGTGTAGTAAAAATAATTGTTGCATAAATTGGTATTAAAAAATTGTGCATTGGAAGATCACATGTCCCCAAGTGTATAGGAATCAAATATGTAGGAATAGTGAAAGAGTGTTAAGATTTCCCAAAAAAGGGATTCTTCACTAGATTGTTCATCATGATAAATCTTAATTTAGTAATGAGGATTTTACTAATAGGATCATTGTGCTGACGATTTTGATGAATTTGGTTAAAAAATTAGAAAGGAGTTACACCTATTCATCATCCACAACATCATCATCATCATCATCATCATCATCATCATCATCATCATAAGAATACTCACTATTACTCTCAATGTCATGAAAGGGTATCTCTTGGGAATGATCAAGCATAGATGGATTACTAGAAATATGTAATAGGTAAGAAGCCATGAGGCAAAACCATTTATGAATAGGAGGAGAAACCTCAATATGTTCAACATGTTGATTCGTGAAGTGATCCCTATGATTCAAAAGGGTATAAGAGGAGACCATATGACATCTAAAATTAAATGATAGAACTAAGAAGAAATAATAAAATACACTTATAATAAAGGAGAAAACATTAAGGCTACTAGAGTTGATGTTAATATTGAATCACAAATCGGGTTCAGAAAAATATTTACACCATAATTAGATTCAACATGAAACCTTATTGGTTTTATTGGTTCAGTACACTAAAGGATGTAAGGGTTAACAACACGTTGATATTTTAATTAAGTAACTTTCAAAATTAATCATCACAATTAGAAAAATGGTTTTATGATAGTAACATATATGCTAAAAAATAGATAAAGTTGACAATACAAAGGATTGAGTGCACTTAGTAGAATGTAGATGATTCTAAAGGGTTCTAGGAAGAAGTAATATAGGAATAAGGAGATTTGAAATAGAAAAATCTTCATTCTGGAGACTATCACTAGAGATCAACCTAGGGTAGGAGCATACAAATCTTCTAGGTCCATACCATACAATCTTGACCCTTATATATGGTCTTGGACATGCTCAAATATGGGTTCTCAAACTTCTACACACTTTTGATTTTCTAATATCCTGTATCATTTTCAAAACCTATTTTTTGATTATTAAATGAATCACTGTAAACAATATAATCATCATATAAAACTCTATCTATGTGATGTATTATTCAACTTATAACTCGATTCTCAAACCCACAGTCCTATTCTTGATTCATGAGATAATAAGAAACATTCCAAAGGAAACATTATTTATCAAGTTTTTCCAATTCAGTCTACTATCTCATCTAGGAATAACATTCACATAAAATTGTGAATTATTTTAAAAGAATTATCTTTAGGAGTTATTCAAAATGAAACTAGGTCCTTACCTTTGGTTGATGTTTCCAACTAAGGCCAATACCTATACCTCCTTTGTTCACTAAACCTACAAACACCTTCTTATAAATATGAAATATAATCTATTAGATCCTTGACATTGATATCTCAGTGTACTCTTTAAACTTCTTCCAATTATTCCCTGTCTTGCATAATGACCATCCAAATTATATGCAAAGTTATTATTCAAATGAGAGACCAGTAAAAATGATTATTGTATCCACATATTCTATTACGAAACTATATTTAGGTATTATTCTACAATTCCATTTTCTTGTACTAAAATTTTGCATTCAAGGTCGAATTCATACATAATATTATAATACTATCATACTTACTTCTAATCACTATATTATGTATGTTATATCCATAGAGATCATAACATGAATCATAAAACTTAGTTTCCATGCTGAGAAAGTCTATCATAAGTAAGCATCTACATAATTATCATTCAAATGTATACTCTGTCTTGCACAATGACATTGGAGCTTATGAAGAAACCAATAAGCTCGAGTTTACACACCATCCTCTATACCCTAACTTCTCAAATGGAATGTTGCAGTTATAAGGAAATTCAAAAGTCTATCTTAAGCATCCATTGATGAAATTATGGAGTTTCCAAACCAACTCCTCTCAAGATTATCGTTGACTATTTGGTGTTTGGTTAAGATCGTGTTCCTCTTGTTCCTAAGACAATTCTACTTTCTTTCATACAAGTGTATTTGTACTCAACCTAACTTTCATAAACATACATTGATAGAATTTTGATCTAAACCTTCGTGTGTCCATCCTCCTCGCACGTTCCATCTTTCCCACACATGTTAGATAATATTTTATTTCCTTAGATGAGTACATTTCCATAGTTACCATATAGGAAATTTGATTTAGTTGACTTAGTTGTTATCGATTTCCACCTATTTATCCTATTTAGCCATGCCATAAACATCTTCCATCTCATATCGGCTAGCCCAACATGACCTCCAGAGGTCAGGTGCGTCTTAGGGTTATGTGTTGATTCTTATATGTACAAAGACCTAACATAATGATAGCCTTGTGGGGATGTGTGTGTAATTAAAGGACTATCATGAAACCTAAGATATATTTAAATGTGAGAAGTATAAAATAAGTCTACATGCCCAAGGAGAAACCTAGGAGGGCTAGAAAAACGATGAACATCATTTCAAACCAAATCCTAATCTATAGATGTGATTTTTCTGGGGATAGGTACTTTAGAATAATGAATAAGAAATCCAATAATAGAAGCTTCAAAGAGAGTACCTTTAATGATGATAACCTTTTAGTTATGAATAAACTTTAGACATTTTTGAATGATAGAAGGAATATCCCTAAGAGTATGTAGCCAATAGAAACCCAAATGTATGGTACTAGAACTAAGAGTAACAACAACTAAGAATTAAGTCAAAGTAGTGATATAACCGATAGTGATGGTGAGAGTAATATTATGATATTGAGGATCAATATCAAATACAATATTTTTTTGTAGAAATTCTAAGAGATTGAAGTAACTTGAGAGTGCAAAGTTATCTTCATTGTGTGCATAAACCAAAACAATACAAATAAGTACATGATTGATAAAGACATGAATCAACAAAGTACATCAAATTCGAGCATGTCATCTATGTGAGAGAAATTAAGAGTAATGATTAGTGCAAGAAATAATGTATGGTTATTATTTATAATCATTGAATTTAAGGGTTGATCATAAGAAGGTGGTGGTGGTACCACATGATAAATGTTATGTACTTTAAATTTAGATTTATCATTGGTATGCTTAGGAAGTGGATCGTTGAATATTTTGAGTTTAGCATATTCTTTGGTTGGCTTGGAAGATTCCATGAAACCATCCTATTAATTATCATGCAAGTATATAATATCTTAGATGATATGGTGAAGCTTAAGACATCTTATTGTGAAGTGGCCTATACATCGATGATAATCATTCTAAGAATTGGTATTAAAATTCTTTCTTTGAGGCTTTCTTATATCAACATCAAATGGTGGAGGGAGAGACATACCATAACACACAATTTTTTTTTAATATAATGTGTGGGACACAAGATAAGCAAGTAAAATATTGATGGGAAGGTTAAAGTTACAACTTAGTTGGTTGAGAAACAATATTGTTGATGTTATTTAGAACTTTAGCATCATTATTCTTTCCTTTAAATGTGGATTTATGTGTAAACTTGGCATTAGGTGTAGTAGGAGTCCTATTAACATAATTTACCTTATTCATATATAGCAACTTAGATTCACACTCCTTGAGTGTATGTCATAGATACTTAAAAGATTATAATTTATTAAATATGACTAGTACTTGTAAAGATAAAAAATAATATTTGGGTGAATAGATTTTGCAATTCACTATCGGATAACATATCAATCATCTTGGTAAGCATGGTCTTGTATCGTAAGATATAATCATTGAGATAATTAGTATACCCGTGTCATAATTTAGATAATTATGCGTAAGAAACCTTATTCCCAATGTTAATAGAGAATTATGTGAAGAATTTGTTTACTAGAGTAGTAAAAGAGTGCATATAATGTGTGGGAGATCATAAAACCATTGCAGTGGAAAATCCTTAAGACTTATGTGAAAGATATGTATGAGAAAGGTATCATGAGAGGCTTAATCAAAAGAAATAACATAAAAGGATTGAATATGCTTAGAAAGGTCTACTTTATCATTTTAAATGGGGAGTTCAAGAGAGAGAGTAAGAAACCACTTCGAGTGTAAGTAGATTATGAAGTGGCTAAGTAGAATCCATATCATGATTAATAGGCTTATGTGTTGGATGAAGAATTTTCCAAATGATGGGTTGTGGATATAAGACGTGTAGTAAAAATAATTGTTGCATAAATTAGTATTAAAAAATTGTGCATTGGAAGATTACGTGTCCTCAAGTGTATAGGAATCAAATATGTAGGAAGAGTGAAAGAGTGTTAAGATTTCCCAAAAAAGGGATTCTTCACTAGATTGTTCATCATTGTAAATATTAATAGTAAGGATGATGTTAATGATAGGATCAATGTGTTGATGATTTTGATGAATCTGGTTACAAAAATGAGATAGGAGTTACACTTATTCATCTTCCACACCATCACCATCACCATCACCATCATCATAATCATAAGAATACTCAATATTAGTCTCAATGTCATGAAAGGGTATCTCTTGGGAATGATCAAGCATAGATGGATTACTAGAAATATGTAATGGGTAAGAAGCCATGAGGAAAAACCATATATGAATAGGAGGAGAAACCTCAATATGCTCAACATGTTGATTGGTGAAGTGATCCCTACGATGAAAGGGTATAAGAGGAGACCATATGATATCTAAAATCAAATGATAGAACTTAGAAGAAATAATAAAATACACTTATAATAAAGGAGAAAACATTAAGGCTACTAGAGTTGATGTTAATATTGAATCAAAAACTAGGTTCAGAAAAATATTTACACTCTAATTAGATTTAACATGAAACCTCATTGGTTTAGTACACTAAAGGATGTAAGGGTTAACAACACATTGATATTATAATTAATTAACTTTTAAAATTAATTATCACAATTAGAATAACGGTTTTATGATAGTAACATATATGCTAAAAAACATATAAAGTTGAAAATAGAAAGGATTGAGTGCACTTAGTAGAATGTAGATGATTCTAAAGGGTTCTAGGAAGAAGTAATATAGGAATAAGGAGATTTGAAATAGAAGAATATTCATTCTAGAGATTATCACTAGAGATCAACCTAGGGTAGGAGCATACAAATATTCTAGGTCCATACCATACAATCTTGACCCTTATATATGGTCTTGGACATGCTCAAATATGGGTTCTCAAACTTCTACAAACTTTTGATTTTCTAAAATCCTCTATCATTTTCAAAACCTATTTTTTGATCATTAAATGAATCACTGTAAACAATATAATCATCATATAAAACTCTATCTATGTGATGTATTATTCAACTTATAACTCGATTATCAAACCCACAGTCCTATTCTTGATTCATGAGACAATAAGAAACATTCCAAAGGAAACATTATTTATCAAGTTTTCCCAATTCAGTCTACTATCTCATCTAGGAATAACATTCACATAAAATTGTGAATTCTTTTAAAAGAATTATCTTTAGGAGTTATTCTGCAAAATGAAACTAGGTCCTTACCAAGTTAGTTGATGTTTCCAACTAAGGCCAATACCTATACCTCCTTTGTTCACTAAACCTACAAACACCTTCTTATAAATATGAAATATAATCTATTAGATCCTTGACATTGATATCTCAGTGTACTCTTTAAACTTCTTCCAATTATTCCCTGTCTTGCATAATGACCATCCAAATTATGTGCAAAGTTATTATTCAAATGAGAGACCAGTAAAAATGATTATTGTATCCACATATTCTATTACGAAACTATATTTAGGTATTATTCTACAATTCCATTTTCTTGTACTAAAATTTTGCATTCAAGGTCGAATTCATACATAATATTATAATACTATCATACTTACTTCTAATCACTATATTATGTATGTTATATCCATAGAGATCATAACATAAATCATAAAACTTAGTTTCCATGCTGAGAAAGTCTATCATAAGTAAGCATCTACATAATTATCATTCAAATGTATACTCTGTCTTGCACAATGACATTGGAGCTTATGAAGAAACCAATAAGCTCGAGTTTACACACCATCCTCTATACCCTAACTTCTCAAATGGAATGTTGCAATTATAAGGAAATTCAAAAGTCTATCTTAAGCATCCATTGATGAAATTATGGAGTTTGCAAACCAACTCCTCTCAAGATTATCATTGACTATTTGGTGTTTGGTTAAGACCGTGTTCCTCTTGTTCCTAAGACAATTCTACTTTCTTTCATACAAGTGTATTTGTACTCAACCTAACATTCATAAACATACATTGATAGAATTTTGATCTAAATCTGTCTACAACGTATTCTTCTTATAATGTCAAGTATCCACAAGATCATTTGTAAGGTACTACTATTGTAATCTTTGACCATAAGGTTTAAATAAAATATATTGTATATTTAGCAACATAATAAAATTTATCTTACCTTATTACAATCTTTATAAGATGAACCTATTGATAGAAATCCATTTGGGAGTCATTAGATCAAAATCTCCCTTTATTGTTTACTACCCTATTGTAACGCCCCGTAGGACTATTCGCATGAGGCCAAATTACAAAACAAGTTTAGAGAGAGAAAATTATGAAATAATTTTTTTTTTGATTAATTAGGTTCAGGTTAAAAGAAGGTAGTTGCGAGGCGTCGGAGATGTTCATCGATCTATTAAGATCGCCTCAGACTCAACTTCAATACTGTATCTTCGTTTCTTTCCCCAACAAGGTTCTAAAGTTTTATTTAAGAGACTTCGTTAGCCTTTCAACATGACTCCATTAATCCCGGTTGGATTAAATTATTTAAGGACCCTTAATTAAATATTAAATTTTAATAATGCAAAGACCTAAAGTCTTGTAGTCCAAGGTCATACAAATAAAATAGTTAATTACTTGCTTAGAGGGTCAAGTGTGCAGAACTTTTGCTAAATTCTCCCCCCCCCTTTTTATTTCTATTTTTATTTTATTCCCACCAAAAGAAACCCATCACTTAAGTGGTGTAGGATATATCCTCCACCATTGGATCTATTATCTCCCCACCCTTAGATCTAGGTTGGGCAAGGAAACCCTAGAAATCCTTATGGATTACCTTATGTTTTTATCCTTTTATTTAATTTCCTTTCTACACCCAAAGCTCTCATTTTTTTTTTTTTACTTACAGGTTAAGGGAGAAGGAGGAAGGAGGTCAACCCATGGAGGCCATTACAGCCAAGGGAACTTTTCTCAACAAATTTTTGGCTCAGAGCTTTAATGGAGGAGATTTTTTTTTTTGTATAGATCTGTTCTGGTTTTGGGTTGTTTTGGGTTACCCAAATCCTGGGCGCGCAGGTTCAGAGTACATATATATATATATACATATATATATATATATACATATATATATATATATATATACATATATATATATATATATACATATATATATATATGTATATATATATATATATGTATGTCTATATATAAAAAAAGGAATAAGGTATTAATGTCCGTAAAAAGGCTGAAGAAGGGGCAAATCTCACAGTCCGTGCACAGGCCGCACCAGGAGAATAGCCGCTTTTTTTGTAATAAAAAAATTTTGTTTGCTGTGAGTATTGTTTAGTAGGACAGTTTAATGGGGGGGAGGGGCGTTGACCCCATCCTCACCCCATATGCTAAATGGGTTGGGGGTGGGGTCGGCGCCCCTCCCCCCCAATCCTTTGAACAACCAACAAAATAGGCCGTGGCCTGTACAGGGTGCTTTCATCATTTTTTTTCATTTTTTTAAATACGTTTTTCTTTAACATTATTTCTTTTATATTAAATGTATGTATGTATGTATGTATGTATGTATGTATGTATGTATGTATGTATGTATATATATATATATATATATATATAGACACACCACACACACACACATGTGTAAAATGGCAACAACAATCTTTTTTTCTGAAACTAAATAAGAGGATTTTTACAATTTAATAAAATTAATATATTTTAATAATAACTTATCTCAACATAATTAAAGTATTTTCATTATGGAGAATATGGAATATTACCATTTTTATCAAATAATCATAGAAGGAAATATTGACAAGTTTGTAACTTTTTTTTAATCCTCTTTTCCTCACAAATTGATAATTATTGTATATAAGGTAGAAACAAGAAAGTTTCATTTCATAAAACAAGGTTGAATATAGTTTGCAATGAGTTCTAAAATGAGGAATACTTACTATAATTTAGTATTTTAACTACTTATTGTCCAAATTGAAAGTAATTGAGCTCAAATTTCTATCTATCAACAAAAGGAAACTAGCTTTTGTAACACATACCATTCGATTAATACAATGAAATAAAACTATCATTTCACAAGAAGGAATCTACAACAAACTTCTCTAGTAGTATAATCACAAGATTTTCACAAGATTTTTTTTTTGTACATATCGTTTCTTTATTTCCTTACAATCTTTTCAAAAATGTAAACTCCTTTCAACTAAAATTTTCATTCAACCATGTGACTTTTGGTGCAAATATAGATTACAATATCCTTTTTTTTTTTTGAAATGAAAACAAGATGATACAACTTTCTTTCACATACAAATTTACAACCAAATAATATATATAAAGGAAAGGAAGAAGTCTTCACAAGCTCCAAGGTGTTCTTTCATCCATGCTCCAAGTTCCAAGTAGTTCAAATCACAACCAAGATAGGGGGAGAGGCAACACTCTCCTCCCAACCAAAATCTCAATGGAGAAGAGAAGCAATCTCCTCCATTGACCCCTGAGCCCCAAACACAACACCATGGAGGGTGGTCTCCAACTCAAGGCAACTATACACTTGCTTCCACAATACAAATTTTCTTCACAACATTCAAGGCTAAAATAGAAGAAACAAAGAGGACACACAAATAACATTAATACATTACACAACAAGGCTTGCATCCAAGCCAACAAGAGAAGGAACTATGGGAAATGTTTTCCTTATGCCTCCCAAATGAGATGAGATGCCCATCCAAAAACCCTCCACAATATAACACAAGCCCCTATGACTCTTATTCCTCCCTCAAGTGCCCCTTATTCCTCCCATACTCTTATGCCTCCCTCCTCTTATGGCTTCCTCAAAGATAAGGTAAGAATGTAAACATTCCTACCCAAGATGGGCATCCCTCTCAAACTCCCTCCACAATATCCTAATCTACTCTTTTGCCTCCCTCATGAGTTATTTGCGTAGACCTCTCCTATACTACACAACAAGCATTCAAACCATTTTTCCACAATTTCACCAAAGTAACCATGCATTTCTTTTCCACAATTTATAGCATAGAAGAAATAATAATATGAAAGCAAAAACAAAGGAGAGGGTTCCCTACCTATCCATTGGAGAAGCCTACACCAAGAAACTTTGTCCAAGCTCCTTCCCAAATCAATCCAAGCATGCAAGTCCAAAAACTCTCTCTATCTCTTTCTCCCAATTCCTCTCCTCTCCAAAACTAAACAAAGAACTCTTCAACAACACAAAAACAAAGCTCTAACCCCCTCAACAAGAGAGGAAGTTTCAATAAATAGATCAAGGGTAAGGGTGAGGGTGAGGGTGATGTGGCTCCATGTAGGATGCCACATCACACATCCTCAAACCATCTCCCATAGGTCAACTCAAATCCCAAAACACCATAAATGGGTGGTTGGGTTGAATGACAACTCTCTTGCACAACCATCCCTTTCCCATGTGCCTTAAGGCGCAAATAAATGCAAAATGAAGAAAAAGTGCACTCCAAAGTCATAAATCACTTCCCAAAACAATAACTAATCCCCTTTTTGGGCTTCCCAACCCATATATATGGTTGGTAAGGGGTTTTGGGAAGTGTGGGACAAGTTTAACGTGTCCCACAAGTCCCCCAAAATTGCCCTCAAATCTCAAATTCGAGTTTTCAAGAGGATTTGGAGTGGTCAACACTGAAAATAAGCATTCAATACAAGAGGACAACACATGGCTCAAGGAGCCAACCAACAAAATTTATTACACCTACTAGACTTCCCTCCATGACTTAAAAATTAAACAAGATATTAAATTAATCTAAACTTACTTAGCAAAAGTAATAAAAGAAGGGCATCCCAAATGAAATCACCTACAAAATTAAGTTAAAACAATTAAATAAAATTCTCAACCCCATGGTCACATTAGAACATTACCCCTTCATGGAATATTTTTCTCAACAACATAAACAAGAACAAAAGCTAACACAATACAGTTTACAAGTTGCCTTGATGAACAAATGTTGTAACCACCCGGCATCCTGTTGTGTTTGGTCCCCAATCCCCCTCATAGGTTGTGATCATGTTATGTTTCCTGTAAAAATAAAAAATACCCTCCTTCGGCCTTGCGGCCATGTCAAAATATCCAAAATAATCATATGCATGAAATTTATTAACATCTATACGTAATTCAAGCAATCCATTATTTCTAGGTCTAATTCACAATTTAATCATGTATTTCATCGTTTTCCAAAATCGTAGTATTGTAAATTCAACAACTATATTCTACTCATCAGGGCGAAGAAATCTAATGTTAGAAAACATGCAATATATCTATATAAAAATAATATCAATATCCAATAGTCTATCCATGAGTTAGTGCAGATCATACTGAAAACAAAATCCAACCATAATCCAAATGCGTCTAGTCACAAAACATCATGCTAATCAATATAAGTATACGCCATGTCCATATCCTAAAGTCTGCATAACTCAAAATGATAATCAACTAAGCGTCGTAGGGAAGTGGGCATTACAATTATTGTGTGTGCCACACTACACTATAGTCAAGGTGAGGGAACTCCTCATCACTTGACATTGTGCTTTCTATTGCACCTATGTTAAACATGAGTGAGTTGATGTTCAGATACTCTTTACTCTATTTAAGAGTCTTATAAAATTGTAGAACTCAAATCTATGTAAACTTTTCCCAGTTCACAATTTTGTCCTTACAATTAGGTCTCTAACATATTCAATATTCTTCTTATAGGAATCTAATAGAGATCTCCCACGTGTGAAATACAAATAGTGTAAACTCTTATTAGATGATATATTCCAATTTACAACCCTTAATTCTCAAGAATAACAACATATGTATGAATTACCTTAAAACCCTAGTTGATGGTTTACATTAAACCGATATGAGGAAAACTTGCATACCTATCTTGTTTAACCTTTTTAAACTCAAAAATCAGTTGGATAAGATTTTTAATAATAGGAGGAAGATTTATTCTTTCACCAACATATTTACAAAGTACTTTTACATGCTTGTACAATAAGCTTTTCACAAAATTACAACACAATCTATGGAAATAGGGAATATTTTAGTGATAATAATAAAATATTGTATGCCTCCACTTAAAATTTAACTTCTAATCCATTTACACACATCATCCAACATTTTAAAAACAAATAAAAATAATAAACCTCTAAATTTATTAATATTTCTTCTTGAAATACAATTTTTAATGTACAAAATTCCTACTAGAGGCTTATTTTATTAAAAAAAAATCTTGTTCTACTTATAAAAACCTATTCAAACAACTCTAATACCATTAATTTATTGTAATTATAATTTCTTGAATTCATCCATGATAAAACGATTTACCAAAGTTAGGAGTTATTGAATAAACTTCATAAACCTTCTCAACCACTCTTACTTTATCAACCTTTTCTTATCTGGTCTTTTCCAACGTAGACTTATGCTTGTTTGTAGTTTTTTGAGGAATATTTTACCTTTTCAAATGATTAGAATAATTCCAAATCATTCTCACATAATTTTAGAACCCTTGGCCATATCCTTTATATTCAAATTTTCAATCTTTACGTATTTGAGGGAAAATACAAACTATACTTCTTCATCCTACTTAAGAACAAATGAAGCATTAATGGCTCCTTATTAGCTCTTAACATCATTCTAAACATCCTCACACTATGAATTCTTAAAAATAATGATATTTACATTATGTACATAGTTTAAATCCTAATTTTCCTACATCACCATAGATGATAAGTCCTACAAAACAAACATTAGTTGGGTTGTGGGAACCCCTGTCCATCGTCAACATTAGAACTAATCTAAAGAACCCCAAACCACATGATTTTGTCCACATATCTTGTTATATCTAAATGAATGCAAATAAGTTTAAAAACCATCTTTGGACATGCTTGAATTGAGTTGGTTCTTGCTAAGATACTTGGGGAAGGGATATTTGAGTGCTTTTGGATGAGGGATATTGCTTTGTTTACCTAGTAAGGAGCTTCAAAATAATAGAGATTGCTACCCTAATGACCTTAAATATTCTATTGTGATACTTAAGGAGCCTTGGGTGATTTTTACAAGTATATCAAGTGAGCGTATCAATTCAGTGCCATAGGATTTGCAGGCTAGTAGTTGAGGTAGTATTCACTTGCTTATGTAGTGTTTCATAGGTGATTTATAGATTAAAGGTTGGCCAAAAAAGATTATAATTGGAACATGATGCTTTATGTTTTCCTATAGGTTTTAAGTAAATTATGTTCTCAAAAGTTGATGACATTTCAGTGTGCAAGGATAAACAAGCTAAACATGATACCTAAGAATGTACTAAGTGAGATTAAGAAATCTACATTTATATTAGAAATAATGAATTGACAAAACTAACAATGTCAATGAGTGAATTACCAAATTTGAGCTTCTACAACTACATTATGAGAAACCTACACTCCTCCCCTAAGACCTGAGAGGGAATTGAACATTCGTGGGCACTAAAAGCATATTAGGCTATTAAATCCACTTGCAATATAAGTGAATTGTAACAAGGCATAAGGGTTATTTTAATATTTTTGATATCCATGATAACGGTTTAAGATGGAATCAAATTTCTGTATGGATAAAGGAATATTTGGAGCAAGTATGGCCTAAGAGCACAGTCATGGATAAATAAATGGGACTCTATAAATCGATGACAATGTGTCCCCAATAAGTGCGGCTGACACAATGAAAGACGTGTCATTAAAATTAATGAAAAAAATGTTTTTTACTGAATGTAACATGGGGCCACATTATGAGGGAAAATTTAGGGATAATAGTGGTGAAGTTGAAGCTGAAGGAACTAAAATAAAATCCAAAACATGCCACTATTGAGAACCCTTACAGCCATAAGACACCACCCAACACAAAGCGTATAAATCATTTACTCTATAAGATTATGACCTTATTAAAATAGAAACAGATCTACATATAAAATGATCTTCAATTTCAGTGGATTTTTTGGATTAAAATAAAATCCAAACCTTGCCACTCTTGAGAACCCTTGCAGCCATAAGATGCCACCCACTGTAAATCATATAAATAATTTACTCTATAAGATTATGTCCCTAGTGAGGTGGAAAATCCAACTACTCCATGAAGAAGTACAGATTTAGAAGAAGTGGCAATGAAGGAAGGTGGAATGCCCTAAACCTATGAAGAAGTGTACCCAATGCCTGATGAGTCCTGAATCATAGCGCCTACTCCCTGAAGTGGACTAGAAGTGGGAAAATTAAGAGACAACTCCTCAAGATTTGACAAGTGATAAGTGGATGGTGGATGTGGGTCCCCATCATCATGGCAATCAACTATGCTAGAAGAGATGTCCAAAACATTAGTTTAATGGGCATCAAATGTATCCTCAATTTCTAGAGGGAACATATAGATTGAAGAATACAGAAGTAAGCGAGACAAAGTAAACTAGCGATGATCTACAGCCTAGCAGTGATGAGTTAGGGGCATATACGCAACTGGAACAATAGCATCACTAGTGGCATGATCCTGGCCTCAACTGTTTGAAACTTCGAGTCTGGAGTGAACTCAACTCGCATGCCCTCATCCAAGAGTTGATTACTAGTGGGCTCATTAAAAACCATACATCAAGACTGAATAGACCAAGGTTTGTTGAACGATTAAAGGGTATACTTATCCAACACTCCATTGAAAGAAATGAGCTTAAACCACCTTGGCTCTGCAACTGATCCTCTTCCAAAAACATATGTGGACATAGTGGTATTATCATCCAAGCATGAACTACTTGGTGGGAACATGTCACATGGCTTCAAGTGAATCAAAACTTTCCTCAGATGTATTGATGACTAAAAATGTGATTTGAGTTGCACCTAAATCGAATGAGGAAATGTTAGGGGTAGGTGGCACAACTATGCGACTCGAGGCATCTTCATATTTCGTAAATAAACTCCTTATACGGATTCTTTTACTTTTTCTTTCTCTTGTCCTTTCTCTTTTTCACTAATCTTTTTCAAGTAGAATATGTCGTGGGATGATGCACCAGGTGGTATTTCATATAATAAATCACTGTGGACTAACCTTAATATTGTGCTTCTCAAGCAGATTTAGTCGAGGAGAGCGATCCTTTTTCTTCAAGAAATTTGTCTTCATCGTATGACATACCATAAGGCATGGTATTCCACATCTTTAAAGAATTCGATATCACCTTTGGAATTTAGGGAGGTGGAAGAGTTGTTTTGGGGTTTGTCCATTCTTGGATCCATGATCATGTTTCTTCTCCTTCACAAAGGCACTACAACATATTAGTTCCTTTGCCAGCAACTGAGAGCAATGGGATTTTGTGTGATTTCATATGGTGCCCATTTGAATCAATTTATTTTGTTCCCTGATCAGAATTTGCATATAAAATCCATTCAAGAGCGGGCATATTATTGTAATTTTTCCACAGTGCAAAATTCATAAAATTGCATGGATAAGTGGAGACATTTACGGAGTATTACATCGACCATGTTTGGTAAGGACGTTGATAAAATGAGTTCTACAATTCCTATTTTTCTTAGTATTCCACAATCTTCACAAAAATGTAGTATTTCTATATACTCCATCTTTGTAGAAATTCCACAATTTACAATTTGATAACTCTCATAAATGTTATATTGTGGCAATTTAAACAATTTTTTCTAAAATTGTTGTTACCACATAAAACTTGTAGGTGGAAGCTACAATTTGATTACCACAATAATTAATTGGAAAATTATCTTTTATTAAAAAGTAGAAATATTACTATTGACAACCAATTTATTTTTTAAATATTGCTTAAAATAATTTATAAATACAATACCAAAAACCAATTATTAAATCGTAGATAAAACATTCTTTCAATTAATTATATAAATTATACACATTATATATTTTTACACTTCAGAATATTATCATTCACTTCAAGTCATCTCACACTTTATACATCAAACATAACCTTTCTTGTGATGCATCTCCTACCACAGGTTTATGGCCCTGGATTAGTTATCTCACTTAGATATTTTAACTCCACACATTTTCATTCTTTTATTTATCACAAGTGTAAGCTTCACTCCATATCTCTCATGTTCTTCAAACTTTTCTGGTCACATGGTGTTCCCAATATCTCAGCTGTCGTATTGGCATTGATATACAAGGTCTGATTTCTGAGTTTGAATGCGATTATATTTAGGATGGCATGTGATATCAAAGGGGTTTAACTAGTAAAGGAAGATATTATTTATTTACAAATTTTCATTTGGAAGTTGGAAGTACAGATAGAGAGGAACCCCTGCAATAAGAGATGTTAGCTTAGAAAAAAGAACAAATGATCGATTTAGAGATCTACGGATATAATTTCCGCAATGTTTTATTCCATGATATGCCATCTTTCGCTATGTTGTTTTCAAATGCTTTTTTGATAATCCACTAAATTCCTGCATGGAACATGCATTTTACTAAGTTAAATTTGAAAAACAAAACATGCATGCAACGAATGAAAATCTTCAAAACTATTCATTATCAAAACATTGATAGGAACAATTATAATTTAATTGAAAGTTAGTGAATATGCTTACATTTTGTCAAGGAGAATTAATGTAGCATGCTTCTGCATTTTGGGCACTTGTCTACCAACGATTTCACATCTACAATGCAAATCCTCAGGATTGATCTCTGTCAAATACGAAAAACTTCTATATAATGTTTTTGAGAGAGTAGGCCTACATGCATATGGAGAATTGAGAACCAAGCCCATGTAGGTTAGATGAATGTAGTCCAGATCCTCTTATGATGAACTGAGAAGCTTGTGAAGGACGACACACATTTTTTAATGACATGAGTTTAGAAAGAAAAAATTTAAAGGATACAAAAATTGAAGTCCATGTAGCTATGGAGATTTAGTTTTGGTAAGTTTTGCTGTAGACGCCCATTAGAAATAATTCTTCATTATTAAAGAACTGGGACAAAAGAATCAAAGACATAAAAAGTAGAATAAAATATGCTGGAAGATATCATATACCTTGACGTAGTATTACCTTGAAAACACTGTCATCTCTTTCGGTCTCCAAAGAATCACTCTAAATCTGCATATTTATAACATTTATGGGTACCGTGAATACTCCTCATCAGATCTTCATATAGTACAACAGAAACTGGAAATGTGCCCTGCTATTATGGATCTTCGAGATATTTAAGAACTTTAAAAAGGGCGTTCTATAGGGATAGTGTGTCTGCATTCAGCAAGTTAGGATTATTCGCTAATTATCCTCCATCTATCTTGCCAACAATTGAGGTCAAATTATCGTGATGCACACCACATTTACACTTTGCATGGTTTACACATTGGATGCTGGTAGTCAGGTTAGAGAATTGAATACACGTAGCAATCTGCATGCATATCCAAAACTGCAACTACGTGGAGCTACATAGATCATTTTATAATTATTGCCATTTGCTGGAAATGTGAGTAAAATATAAAATTATCCCATTTATTTTGGAAAAATGTATGGCATTTCACTATTAACCGAAATTTGTACGCCATTCATTGGTAATGTAACATTCCGTTTATGACTGGATTGGGAATTTGATATGGATTTGGGATTGGATGGGGATTTTGACATGGATTTGAGATGGAAGTTTCTCCATTTAACAACATGGATCTAAGTACATTTTCATATCATGAAGGTTCTCCATTTAACAAGTTGGTCACGTGACAGCGTACGTGGCGAAGTGCCTTTTTCTATCACCAATAATTCATGTCCACAAAATGGTTATTCGTATTTAGTACCATGTCAAACTGTGGAATTTTCGGGAATGATCAGACGTTGGTAGTCATGGTTAGAAATTTATTTTGTCCACCAACGTGGATGACCCAAAATGAGATATAAACCTGCACACAAAATGGTTATTCATATGTTATTCCATCACATATGAGACGTAAATATCATGTTTATTTTATTTTTGGTACTTTTATATAATTTGTTTGACTCTTCAATCATATAAACATATATGATATTTCCATTGAGAGGATTGATAACTTAAATTCAGTTTATACTTTAAACTAAATTTGTATTTAAATGTGGTTTTACTATTTTTAAAATTTCAACGCATTCTTATGTAAAGTTCCCACTCATGATATTATAGTCCCGATTGAGGATTTTTTTTTTTTTTAATTATTAATTTATTAAAATATATATTTTAAATTAGTATTTTATATGTTATAAATTAAAAGGTGCTAGATATTATTTATATTAAATGTAATATTATAAAAAAATTGCAATATCATATATTTGTGGTTGTTTCACAATATTTTAATTTTAAATTAGTTTTTATTATATATAAATAATATAGAGTGATATTGAAGTTGTGACGCTGCAAAAATGACGACAACGACGATCCAAGAACTTGTTTCCACAAACATATAACCCGAAAATGCGACTAAATTTTTTTTTTTTGAAAAATATTTTACTTCATTTCCATGATGCATGTCATGCATTTATTAGAGAGAAGTTAGCTAAACGTCTTTATAGCGTTATACATTATGATCCATCATATCACAATTGTTCTGTATTCTTATATGATGTCCTAAATTGTCTGATAAACGAAACATGCAATTTACTGGGAATGTCCTTTCCTCCTCTATTGGTTTATTCAAGTGTGGTTTCATTTATTTGTTTTGCCATTTTTTTTATTGCTACATTACGACTTATTTAAATAACTTTGCTAATTTATAATTGTGTTACATAATTATAATATGTTATTATATATATGCACTCATCATTTCTTGTAAGCTCTATGCCATTGAGAAACGTTTTATGGTCGAAGTTGAAGCAAATTGTCGTGAAGATATGGAAGCTGCAATGTATAATGGACATAGTTACGTATAATGATTATTAAACATTGAGAAAGTGTGAAAAGTAAATATCCATTGTGATATTAATATTTGTTCTCTTCTAGTCTTCAACTTGGGCCGTAGATCACGTGCCCTTTGGGAAAAATTGGTGGTCTTAAACTGCATTGCTGACCTTGTACATTGAAATCTGCGAAGTAGAGTGGAGGATATTTGGAATCTAGCAAAGATGTCAGAAGATTTGTTTTAACAGTGGTATACAATTTTAATCTATGTTTGAAATTATGGTTCGGGGTGGGTGGTTCCTGCCAAACATTAAACGCCCTCTCCTTGCGTGCAAGCTACTCCAACTGGGCCGCGCATCTCCCATTTATCTCACCTTAGATTTGTAAATCTTTTACCTTTTTTTTTGTGGTCGGCCCGCTAGTTTAAACTGTCCTGGCCGCGTGGATTCAATATGGTGGTTAAAGATGAAGCTATAGACCAGAGGAAAGGCGTGTTGACCCGTTTTGTTCGGCCCTGGCCACGTGAGCTAAAAGGGAGGTCGAAGATGTAGCTACAGGCACGTGGAGCAGGCGGGGTTACCTCCATCTTCATTGGGTGCTGCGAGATAAGCTCTTGGCGCGAATCCTTGCCATGGCCTGCAAAGAAAACGGCCAGGCAGTAGAAATAAACAAAGCCCCTTTTTTTTTGAGCGCTTAAACAAGCAGGTTGTCAAACTATGTTGTTATCTGTTCAGCATCGAATGCATCCTCAAATTCGTGACTCACCTCCAAGATATATTTTATCAAAGTTCGATTAAGGGACAGAAAGAGTATTACGAGGAGAACTGAAGAAATTTATTACAATGATTCTCTGCTGAGACCATCCTCAAATTCGGGATTCACCTTCAAGATAATTTTATCAAAATCGATTAAGGAGCAGTGAGAGTGCTACCAGAAGACCTGGTGAAACTTATTACAAAGATTTTCTATTGGAGACCTTGCCTATCGTACGAGGTAGCTCGTGGAAGAGAGACTCACAGAGGTGGATCTGTTTCATATCAAAATATTCATGGAGTAGTTTGCCTTGCAAAATAGTAAGAAAAACTGTAAAACGCCTGTATAGGTTGCAACCGTACAACTAATTGTTTTTTATTTCCATAATTTCAAATGTTTTTTTCTTTGCTAACGAATAAATTAGTCATTTGAATGTATGAGTAACCAAAATCTAAAGCATGTATATCCATTAAATACTATTCCAAAGTTTTATTTTCCAAATATTTAAGTTTGTATATTTGTATCTATTTTAGTAGTAATGATTACTTTATTGTTTATAATTTATTCTTTTAGTTTTACACTTTTCTATATTTTCTTTCACGTGTATGATGTAGGAATGGATCTATACTAAGTATGCAAAGGAAAGGATTTTATACTGTGTATGCAACTAAATACTTATAAACTATTTTAATTTATTTTACAAGAAGAGAGATTGCACTAATATTCCCACTTTTCAATACATCTCCTTTGAGCTAACAAAATGGGATTTAATATATATATATATATATTTTTTGTAATTTTCCCAACTTTCCTCAAGAGGGTTTCAACAATATTTCCATTAAGTTTTAGAGTAATAACTACTAACATTTCAACAAGATCAACACATCCATAAGAGGTTCCAAGCCAAGTTAAAGGAGAATAAATAGATTGTCTTTTTTTTTAACTTTTAATTCCATCCACATTACAACCTTACTAATGAAATTCAATACAAATTTCCTTCAACATCTTGTTATAACATTTTCCACTTAATGTGGGAACAAATTTACAGTAATAGAAGCTAAAATTACAAAGCAATATTACACTTTTCTTCCACTCTAGGTGGGCAAATCTACAAGGTAGTTACACATTGTCATCAACAAGGCTCCAATGCTACAAACGTCAACAAGGTAGCTCCTCCAATAGTTTGCTTGATTCACAACAAGATAAGGGGAGAGGCAACACTCTCCTCCCAACCAAGATACCCAATGGAGAAGAGAAGCCATCCTCTCCATTGGCCCCTGAGCCCCAACCACATTACAATGAGGAGAAAATCCAACTCATGGCAACTACTAGCTTCCACATAACTCAACATAAAATTTCACATTCATTCCATAATCCTTCAAAACAAAATCAACAACACAACAAGAGGGAAAAAAAATCACAACATCAAGTCACAAGGCTTATCAAGAAAGCCATAAGAGTAAGACCTATGGGGAGGCCACTTATGCCTCCCAATGGGAATGGGTGCCACCTAAAAGCTTCCAATGCAAAACACAATACCCCTAACAACTCTTATGCCTTCCTCAAGTACCCCTTATCCATCCATTCACTCTTATGCCTCCCTCAACTCTTATCGCTCCCCCAAATTAAGAACAATAAGAAAATGCAAGAATTTCTCATACTAGGTGTGAACCCAACCCAAACTCCCTCCTCAAGAAAATTGATCTCTTATGCCTCCCTCAAATAAACTCCCCATAGTCTCCTCCCACTCCCAACTTAGGCATTCTACCCATTCCCAACAAGCATTTCAAACAACCACATACTCAACACACCATATATACTACATTCATATAACAAAAAGAAGAAACCATAATACAAACAAAGGTGAAGCTCCTACCTTTCCATGGTAGAACTTGTTCCAAGTATGAAGTCTAAAATCCCTCCAAAGATCAAGCAAGCATCCACAAGCTCCAAAAAAATTCCCACAAGAATCAACAAGCTTCAAAAAAAATCCACAACTCCTTCAAAATCCTCTCCTCTCCAAAATACAAAAGACTAAAAATAAATAAACTTTGAACCCCCAAAACAAACAAGAGGATCAAATAAATAGAGAAAAGAGAGGGAGGGATGATGTGTCTCCAAGTAGGATGCCAGCTCCCTTTTCCCTCCACTCCACATCATTTGGTCAACCTCATATTCCAATGCACCATTAATAAGTGGTTGAAAGAAAGGCAAACACCTTACACACTCCAACTAAGCCCACTCCCCCAAAGGACAAAAATTAAATTTTGAAAGAAAGTGAAATTAATATTTTACCCTTTTTATCCCCCCCAAACACCTAAAAGACCCTAAATTTGGCCTTCCAACCCATAGGTAGGGTTGGCATGGGGTTTTAAGAGGTGTGGGAAAAGTTTGACTTGTCCCACAAGCTTTGAAATTTGGCCTCTAAGGCCTAATTCGAGTTTCCCATGTGGGGTAGAGTGTGCTACACTCAAAACTAAAACACACAACAATCCACACAAAATCCCAAGTAAATCAAACCTAATAAATGAACTCTCTTTAGTCATATCCTTTAATTAGTTTAGGACAAATTCAAATTAGCTTAATTAAGACACTACAACCCATGACTAATAAAGGGGGTAAACACCAATCCAAATAATATGAATAACAACACAAGTAAAATTTCACTTACTAAGAGCAAGCACATACTAACATAATAGAAAAGGGGAAAATTAAAACAAAACAACACATGACCCCTAGGTCACAATTTTCCCCTAACCAAATAATTCTAACACACACACAATTACTTGTTGCCATGGTGACCTTAGCTGGATTCTTCTCGAATTCCGATGTGGTTGGTCTCCACTCCCCAATATTGTTGTGAATATAATATACCTACAGAACAGAGAATACCTCCTTCGTCCTGTTGGCCGCATTAAAACATTCATGCCAAATATACAATATAATCTAAAATAAACGACACATGATTTACTATCATCTATGCAAGTACGATATCACTTACACTTTCTAGCACATTTCTATTCCACATTTCATTTATGTCAAAACGATCATCACATTAGTCCAATTATCAAGTTCTACTCAATATGATTAAACATATCACATGTCATAATTAAAGATAAATAACCATGTCAAAAGTATACAAATATCATCATCAAATGTCCACCAGTAGACCATATGCATCATATAAAGATCAAATCAATAACATGTCCAGTGTCTATGATATCTACTAGCATGCTAAATCAAGAAGCCATAATAAATCCATAAGTGAAGTAATCAGTCTCGAAAACAACAAAACAAAATGGTGTCGAAGGGAAGTGGGCACTACATCCCCCTCCCCTTAGACTCGACTTCCTCCTGGAAGTCACTGGAAAAGGTGTGGAAACTATCCTCGTAGCAAAGTAACATCCTCCCAAGTAGCTGCAGTCTCATCATACCTGTCCCATTGGACCCGAACCTGATCAATCTCTCTACGCACGAAGGCCCAGGGTCCTGCGCTCTATAATGCGTACGGGCTCCACCATCACCTGCCCCTGATCCTGCACCTGCAATGCGGTCCAATCTAGCACGTGAGAAGGATCAGAAATATATCTCCTAAGCACAGAAATGTGAAACACATCATGGACGCGAGATAAGCTAGGTGGCAATGCTAGACGATAGGCCAAGGGACCGAGGCGCTCCAAGATCTCAAAGGGACCCACAAACCTAGGAGCAAGCTTAGAACCTTTTCCGTAATGGATAGGGATCTTATGCGGTCTGACACGAAGAAACACCTTCGTGCCCACCTCAAAATTGCGATCTGTCCTATGCTGGTCTGCATACTTTTTCTTTCTGTCCTGCGCCTCTTGCAATCTCTATCCTGATCAAGGTAACCTGCTCCATATACTCCATATCCTGCAATAATGCTGGCCCAAGGGAAACCCTGTCCTCAATCCTGTCCCAACTAAGAGGTGTCCTGCACTCTCTACCATATTAATTCCTGAAAAGGAGCCATGCCTATAGAACTCTGGAAACTATTATTGTAGGCAAACTCCACCAAATACAGATACTCCTCCCATCTCGACTGATGATCCATCATGTACATCCTGAGCATATCCTCCAAAATCTGATTCACCCTCTCTGTCTGTCCATCTGTCTCAGGGTGATAAGCTGTGCTGAAATTAATCCTCGTCCCGAGGGCATACTGCATGGTGGTCCAGAAATGGGAGGTGTACAAAGGGTCGCGGTCGCAAATGATCTTCCGCGGAATCCCATGTAATCTGACAATCTCATCAAGGTATACTCGTGCCATAGCACTTGCTGTATAGGTGGTCTTCACTGGAGAAAAATGAGCTACCTTCATCAATTTATCCACCGTGACCATGATGGCGTCGTGATGGTATCTCGACGTAGGTAACCCAACGATGAAGTCCATGGAAATGGTGTCCCACTTCCACTTCTGGTATGGCGTGAGGATAAAGAAGGCCAGCTGGATGCTGATGCTCGGCCTTCACCCTCTGGCACTCTAAACAACGGGACACAAACGAGGCCACGTCTCTCTAAAGTCCTCTCCAAAAATACAACTGTCTCAGGGTGGCGTGCATCTTCTTCACCCCGGGATGGGCTGAATAAGGTGCACGATGAGCCTCTGTCAAAATGTCATGTCTCAAGCCTCCATCTATAGGAACATATATCCGACCTCTGTGTCTGAGAATACCATCTGCCTCTAATGAAAATCCATCAAATCTCCCCTCAAGGGGTCTCTGAGACTCAATCTCTGCTCTGGCTGCAAGGTAGAAACTATCCTGAGGAAGCTGCTGCAAGATCCTACTTCGCAAATCTGTGCCCACTGAGGTGGCCATAGCCACATGTCTCCACCTACTCAAGGCATCTGCAACCACATTCTCCTTCCCTTTCACATGCTCTATCTCCATGTCATACTCACAGAGTAATTCCATCCAACGCCGCTGACGAGCGTTGAGATTGGGTTGCGTGAAGAGGTGGCGAAGACTCAAGTGATCAGTCCTGAGTGTAAATCTCCGGCCAAGAAGAAAATGCCTCCACCGCACTAAGGCATGTACCACTACTGCAAGCTCAAGGTCATGGGTCGGATAATTGAGCTCATAATCTTTGAGTTTGCGAGACTCAAAGGCAACTACTCTACCCTCCTGCATTAACACACCTCCAAGTCCTGCCAAGGAAGCATCTGTGCAAACGTAGAACTCACCCTGAGGATCTGGAACTGCAAGAATAGGTGCTCTCGTGAGGCATTCCTTTAGTGTACTGAAGGCCTACTCACATCTATCTGACCATAAAAACTTCTTCCCTTTCTGCTGAAGGGAAGTGATGGGGTGCACAATCTGAGAAAAATCCTGAACAAACCTCCTGTAATACCCTGCTAGACCCATGAAGCTACGCACCTCGGTCACACTAGTGGGTGCTGTCCAGTCCATGATGGCTTGAATCTTGGAAGGATCGACTGCGATACCTTCCCCAGAAATGATGTGGCCCAAATACTGCACCTCAGGCTGAAAGAACGCACACTTCTCCAAGTTCCCGTAAAGGCGCTGTTCGCGAAGACACTGAAGAACCTGGCGAAGGTGCTCCTCATGCTCCTCACGTGTGCGTGAGTAAATCAAAATGTCATCAAGGAAGATGAGCACGAAGCGATCAAGGAAGGTCATGAATACCCCATTCATCAAACTCATAAACACTGCGGGGGCATTCGTCAAACCGAAAGGTACCACTGTGAACTCGTAGTGGCCATATCTTGTACGGAATGTTGTCTTGTGAATATCCATGTCTGCAATCCTGAGCTGATGGTACCCTGACTTAAGATCTATCTTAGAGAAAACTGTAGCCCCCTTCATCTGATCAAATAAATCATCAATGCGTGGAAGGGGGGTAACGATTCTTGATCGTTACTTTATTCAGCTGACGGTAGTCAATACACAACCGAAGAGATCCATCCTTCTTCTTTACAAAGATCACTGGTGCACCCCAAGGGGATACACTAGGATGGATTAGGCCTTTCTCCAGAAGGCCCTCAAGCTGCAACTTGAGCTCACATAACTCAGGAGTAGTCATCCGATAGGGTGCTCGTGAGATAGGCTCTGCGCCCGGAACTAGATCTATATGGAAGTCGATCTCACGTGGGGGAGGTAACCCCGGTAGCTCCCCTGGGAACACATCAGCAAACTCTGATAAGATGGGATGGTCATCGAGGGAAGGTCCTCTCGACTCATCCTCTGATCTGTCACTGACCGTAATAGCAAACATCTGACAACCCTGTCGCACACACTGCTTAAGCTGCATAGCGGAGATGGTGCGAATGGATACGGCCCTCCTAACTCCTGATATCACTGACTCTACTCCAAGATCATCTATGCAAGACAATAGTCTTATGGTAACAATCCACTCTAGCTCTGTGATGCGGACAACCAATCCATGCCTAAAATGATGCCATAAGATCCTAATGGAAGGATCCGAAGATCAGAAGTAGTGGTGAAGGGTCCCAAATCCACTACACACTCCTTGACTAAGGAGTCTATAGAAATTTTGGCTCCAGAAGCCATCTCAACGTCCCAACTACGGCCCTGCCTAACTGCCACCAGCCTACAATGCTCTACTAAGGATGGTGCAATAAAAGAATTAGAAGAACCAGAATCAAATAATATAGAGGTGGAAATACCACCAATACTACCTGTCGTCTCAATCACAGTACTCTGGTGCTTAGCCTGGCAGTTCTCGACCACTGCGTAGATCCGATGACTCCATGTCATATCTCCAACAGTAGGCTCTGAAGCTCTGCGTCTTACCCTTGTTAGGGTTCTGTGGGCAATCTCTCCAATGATGTCCCACAACACCACAACCATAACAGCTGCCTGGTCCTCTCCAATGGGAAGCAGCTCCAGCTGGTACTCTAGATGAGTGAGCTACAGATCCTGACGATCCAGCTATGGACTACTAAGGTCTCTGCGGACGAGCTCCTACTGACTAAGCTCTCGGCGCACCCTGTGTCATGATGGAACCCCTAGGAGGAGGCCCAATACTACGTCCTCTCTGCGCATAAAATCTCTGAGGAGGTCGGTAAGGTGGGCGGGTCTGCTGCTGCTACTGTTGTGGTGGCCTGACTGAAGCTTGCCCTGAACTCTGTCCACCCCGTGGAGGAGGAACTGACCCCTTCGACCTACCATCCTACATCTGCTGGATACGGCTCTGAAATCTGTCTCTAGCCTATTGCGTCTTCCCCTGTGTCTCCTCTGCAATATAGGCCTTCTCCACGGCCTCTGCTAATGTCTATGGGTAGTGTATGCGCACTGCACCACCTAAATCCAAGTTTAGGCCCCGGATGAACCTTGTTGAATCCGTACCTGCTCATCCTGCATATAGTCGACGTACTAGAGTAGGTCCAGAAATCGACTCTCATACTCAGCTACTGTCATCGATGCCTGACGGAGGTCATGAAACTTGTCTATCCACTGCTATATAAATCTCCTGGGAAAATACCTGCTCCTGAAACACTCCTCAAACAGCTCCCAAGTAATCATCTCCAAGTCAGACATGGAGCTTCTACTCCTCGGTCCTCCACCAGACTCCTGCTCCATCCTTCAGAAGATGGATTGCAACACGAGCTTTCGTGTTGCTAGTACAAGGGCAAAGCTTGAAGCATCTGCTCAAGCTCACCAACCAGGCCTCTGCCTGAAAACCACCTGTATCACCCGAATAGTGAGATGGTCGTAGCTTCAGGATCTCCCTGATATGGTCTGCAGCTGACGTATGACGAATCCTAGGTCTCTCTGTATGCTCCTCCCTCTGTCTAGGGCTCCGAGACCTGTCCCTATGTCCTGAGATCCTGTCCCCATGTCCTCTCTGTGGTGACTCTGCCCTAGCTGACTCCGCACGGAAGTTCTCTGCCCTGTGCTCCTCACTGTGTCGAGGGGATGCCTGGGCATCTACTGATGGCTCCAAACTATGTCTTGCAAATCGTCCTCCCAAGGGCTCTCCGCGTATAGCGGCATTGACATCCTGGAGTGTCTGCAAGATCTGAGGTAGAATGGCTGCTACGGCCTGCTCTGGCGGTGGTATATCTAGGTCTATATGAAGAGACCCCTCACCCAATCTGTGCACTCCTGCACAGATCAAGGCGAGAGTTAGTTCATTGTTCTAGGTCTTGTGCCAGTTTTCTAAATTTGTTGTTTCCTATAATTATCAACATTGTGGTTTTATATATTAAAAGAATTCAACTCTGCACTAGGTTAAATGTTCATGTTTCATGTTTTCTGCGTGTGCCCAAGGGTCCAAGCTTCGAACCCCCGGCTCTGATACCAAAATGTGACGCCGCGAAAATGAAGTGACGAAGACGATCTAAGAACTTGCTTCCACAAACATATAACCCGAAAAATACGACTAATTTTTTTTTTTTTATATTTTTTCATTTCCATGATTCATCAAGCATTTATTAGAGAAGAAGTTTATAAACGTCTTTATATCATTTATGATCCATCATATCACAATTGTTCTGTATTCTTATCTGATGTCCTAAATTGTCTGATAAACGAAACGTAGCAATTTACTGGGAATGTCCTAGAGCCTCCTCTAATGGTTTATTCAAGTGTGGTTTCATTTATTTGTTTTGTCATTTTTTTTTATTGCTACATTGACCACTTATTTAAAGAACTTTGCTAATTTATAATCTGTGTTACATAATTATAATATGTTATTATATGATCATGCACTAATCATTTCTTGTAAGCTCTATGCCATGAGAAACCCTGTTTTATGGTCAAAGTTGAAGCAAATTGTCGTGAAGGATGGAAGCTGCAATGTATAATGGCATTAGTTATCGTATAATGATTATTAAATGTTGAGAAAGTGTGAAAAGTAAATATCCATTGTGATATTAATATTTGTTCTCTTCTAGTCTTCAACTTGGGCCGTAGATCACGTGCCCTTTGGGAAAAATTGGTGGTCTTAAAACTGCATTGCTGACCCTGTACATCGAAATTTGCAAAGTAGAGTGGAGGATATTTGGAATCTAGCAAAGATGTCAGAAGATTTGTTTTAACAGTGGTATACAATTCTAATCTATGTTTGAAATTATGGTTGGGGTGGGTGGTAATCCTGCCAAACATTAAACCCCCTCTCCTTGCGTGCAAGCTACTCCAACTGGGCCGTGCATGTTTTCCCATTTATCTCACCTTAGATTTGCAAATCTTTTACCTTTTTTTTGTCGGTCGGCCCGCTAGTTTATACTGTCCTGGCCGCATGGATTCAATATGGTGGTTAAAGATGAAGCTACAGACCAGAGGAAAGGCGTGCTGACCCGTTTTGTTCGGCCCTGGCCGCGTGAGCAAGGAAAAGGGAGGTTAGAAGATGAAGCTACAGGCGCGTGGAATAGGCGGGGTTACCTCCATCTTCATTGGGTGCTGCGAGGTGTGCTCTTGGCGCGAATCCTGACCGCGGCCTACACAGAAAACGGCCAGCAGCAGAAATAAACAAAGCCCCCCCTTTTTTTTAGTGCTTAAACAAGCAGGTTGTCAAACTATGTTGTTATCTGTTCAGCATCGAATGCATCCTCAAATTTGGAATTCTGCCTCCAAGATATTTTTATCAAATCGATTAAGGGACAGAGAGAGTGTTACGAGGAGACCTGTTGAAATTTATTACAGATTATCTATGCTGAGATGCATCCTCAAATTCGGGATTCACCTCCAAGATACTTTTATCAAAGTCGATTGAGGAACAGTGAGAGTGCTACCAGAAGACCTGGTGAAACTTATTACAAGGATTTTCTATCTGGAGACCTTACCTGTCTTACGAGGTAGCTCGTGGAAGAGAGACTCACAGAGGTGGATCTGTTTCATATCAGAATATTCATGGAGCAGTTTGCTTTGTAAAAAATAGTGCGAAAAACTGTAGAACGCCTGTATAGGTTGCAACCGTACAGCTAATTGTTTTTTATTTCCATACTTTCAAATGGTTTTTTTCTTAGCTAACGAATAAATTAGTCATTTGAATGTATAAGTAACCAAAATCTAAAGCATGTATATCCATTAAATACTATTCCAAAGTTTTATTTTCCAAATATTTAAGTTTGTATATTTGTATCTATTTTAGTAGTAATGATTACTTTATTGTTTATAATTTATTCTTTTAGTTTTACACTTTTCTATATTTTCTTTCACGTGTATGATGTAGGAATGGATCTATACTAAGTATGCAAAGGAAAGGATTTTATACTATGTATGCAACCAAATACTTATAAACTATTTTTATTTATTTTACAAGAAGAGAGATTGCACTAATATTCCCACTTTTCAATACATCTCCTTTGAGTAACAAAATGGGATTTATATATATATATATATATATTTTGTAAATTTCCCAACATTCCTCAAGAGGGTTTCAACAATATTTCCATTAAGTTTTAGAGTAAGAACTACTAACATTTCAACAAGATCAACACATCCATAAGAGGTTCCAAGCCAAGTTAAAGGAGAATAAATAGATTGTCTTTCTTTCAACTTTTAATTCCATCCACATTACAACCTTACTAATGAAGTTCAATACAACTTTCCTTCAACATCTTGTTACAACATTTTCCACTTAATGTGGGAACATTTTACAATAATGGAAGCTAAAATACAAAGCAATATTACACTTTTCCTCCACTCAAGGTGGGTAAAAATACAAGGTGGTTTCACATTGTCATCAACAAGGCTCCAATGCTTCAAACATCAACAAGGTAGCTCCTCCAATAGTTTTCTTGATTCACAACAAAATAAGGGGAGAGGCAACACTCTCCTCCCAACCAAGATACCCAATGGAGAAGAGAAGCCATCCTCTCCATTGGCCCCCGAGCCCCAACCACATTACAATGGGAGAAAATCCAACTCATGGCAACTACTAGCTTCCACATAACTTAACATAAAATTTCACATTCATTCCATAATCCTTCAAAACAAAATCAACAACTCAACAAGAGGGAAACAAATCACAACATCAAGTCACAAGGCTTATCAAGAAAGCCATAAGAGTAAGACCTATGGGGAGGCCACTTATGCCTCCCAATGGGAATGGGTGCCACCTAAAAGCCTCCAATGCAAAACACAATACCCCTAACAACTCTTATGCCTCCCTCAAGTACCCCTTATCCCTCCATTCACTCTTATGCCTCCCTCAACTCTTATGGCTCCCTCAAAGTAAGAACAATAAGAAAATGCAAGCATTTCTCATACTAGGTGGGCACCCAACCCAAACTCCCTCCTCAAGAAAATTGATCTCTTATGCCTCCCTCAATTAAACTCCCCATAGTCTCCTCCCACTCCCAACTTAGGCATTCTACCCATTCCCAACAAGCATTTCAAACAACAACATTCAACACAACATAAATATACATTCATATAACAAAAAAAGAAAACATAATACAAACAAAGGTGAAGCTCCTACCTTTCCATGGTAGAGCTTGCTCCAAGTATGAAGTCTCAATCCCTCCAAAGATCAAGCAAGCATCCACAAGCTCCAAAAAAATTCCCACAAGTATCAACAAGCTCCAAAAAAAATCCACAACTCCTTCAAAATCCTCTCCTCTCCAAAATACAAAAGACTAAAAATGAAAACTTCCAACCCCCAAAACAAACAAGAGGATCAAATAAATAGAGAAAAGAGAGGGAGGGATGATGTGGCTCCAAGTAGGATGCCACCTCCTTTTCCCTCCACTCCACATCATTTGGTCAACCTCATATTCCAATGCACCATTAATAAGTGGTTGAAAGAAAGGCAAGCACCTTACACACTCCATCTAAGCCCACTCCCCCAAAGGACAAAATTAAATTTTGAAAGAAAGTGCAATTAATATTTTACCCTTTTATCCCCCCAAAACACCTAAAAGACCCTAAATTTGGCCTTCCAACCCATAGGTAGGGTTGGCATGGGGTTTTAAGAGGTGTGGGACAAGTTTGACTTGTCCCACAAGCTTTGAAATTTGGCCTCTAAGGCCAAATTCGAGTTTCCCATGTGGGGTAGAGTGTGCTACACTCAAAACTCAAACACACATCAATCCACACAAAATCCCAAGTAAATCAAGCCTAATAAATGAACTCTCTTTGGTCATATCCTTTAATTAGTTTAGGACAAATTCAAATTAGCTTAATTAAGACACTACAACCCATGACTAATAAAGGGGGTAAACACCAATCCAAATAATATGAATAATAACACAAGTAAAATTTCACTTACTAAGAGCAACACATACTAACATAATAAAAAGGGAAAATTAAAACAAAACAACACATGACCCCTAGGTCACAATTTTCCCCTAACCAAATAATTCTAACACACACACAATTACTTGTTGCCATGGTGACCTTAGCTGGATTCTTCTCGAATTCCGATGTGGTTGGTCTCCACTCCCCAATATTGTTGTGAATATAATATACCTGCAGAACAGAGAATACCTCCTTCGGCCTGTTGGCCGCATTAAAACATTCATGCCAAATATACAATATAATCTAAAATAAACGACACATGATTTACTATCATCTATGCAAGTACGATATCACTTACACTTTCTAGCACATTTCTATTCCACATTTCATTTATGTCAAAACGATCATCACATTAGTCCAATTATCAAGTTCTACTCAATATGATTAAACATATCACATGTCATAATTAAAGATAAATAACCATGTCAAAAGTATACAAATATCATCATCAAATGTCCACCAGTAGACCATATGCATCATATAAAGATCAAATCAATAACAGTCCAATGTCTATGATATCTACTAGCATGCTAAATCAAGAAGCCATAATAAATCCATAAGTGAAGTAATCAGTCTCGAAAACAACAAAACAAAAATGGTGTCGAAGGGAAATTATCACCATGTGTAAATTGTAGAGCATCCACAATACCAAAACATCAATAAATGAAATTTTTATAGAGATGCCACAATTATTCTACAATTATTCAAAGTTCTAGAAAAAATGTGGAATAATTATGGTAAAAAAGGCATATATGTTGTAGTGAACATGCCAAGATACCAAACCCAAAACAATGTCTCACCCTGCAAGGGTACAAAATAGGTTAAATGCAATTAATCTCCACTTAGAATATGATAGTTGTTGAGACATACATCAAAACACTTGTCCTCCTTGGCTGACCAACTATCGATCCATGTCAGAGGTAGGAATTATTTTTCTAATAGAAGGCATGCCTATCAATGTAATAAGTGTAATAATCAACTCAATGTGTTACAAACATTAAATGAAAGGAAAATAACCTAAAGGACCAATATATAACTAAATTGGATAAAATACAAGTCATCTTAATAATTGAAAATGGGTTGATTATCGAGGAAATTCACTCACTCTTCCCTTCACAATATCAAAAATCCTTACATACAATAGTGTGATATTTTTAAAGAACCCTTTGTGTGGAATTACAATGGCATCACAATTTCATATGTAGGTTTTCTGGATCACGATGTCTCACCACCAAAAAATTTGAATATCTGGGAATGCATACTAGTGTTTCATATATGCTCTAAAGGATTCTAATTCCACACCATGATTTTTATTTGTTTTACCATTTATAAGAGTTTCCCAGATTCAAACTAATCTAAAAAATCTTCCTAAGATATTCTATCAACACCACACACACATATATGCTCAAATACAACGGTTTCATTGACCAATAAAACAAACTACCCCGAAAGAAAAACAAAGTATAAGTATGTGAAATTATACAAAATTACTTTGATGTCCAAACAAACTACCCAACGCTAGATTGCATTTTCGTTTATGTTGTCATAATTTTGGTTCATGCAAGATTATATGTTAATTTAACTATTCTTGCATAAAAAAAGAAGTAAATAAAAATAGAAAAAAATAAAAATAATGTGTGACAAAGTTGATAGCATTAAAATTCACACAAAATACAAAAGAAACAAATTAAAAATAGAATAACACAAATCACACATGCAATAACTTGACCAACCATTAGGATTAACACTCCCTACCAAAATTAGACACATCTACAATTAATAATAATGACCACAACATGGAAAAATACCTTCAACCATTATGGAGGATGTAGATGCAGTGTTGGAAATTTTTATAATGGTGGAATTATATATGGAAGGAGATAACCACTATGAAATAATACACAACAATCTAGGAAAATTTGTATTGTGCCTATTACTATTCTTGCTTTCTAGATTGTAACAATTAGAATTTCGTTCTACCCACTAAGAATTATTTCTACTACGACATGAGGGAATTCCATAATCTTAACCAACAAGGTATTAAGAGTATGGACAAAAAATATTTACACTACTAAATACACCATAATGTGTGTGTGTATGTGCATGTGCGTGTGGGCGCACGTGTGCGCTATTTTACTTCCCCTTACACACACACACACACACACACACCAATGCATGGAATGAAGAAAATGATAAAATGTGTTAAGGAAATGGAAAATAATGAAAGGGACCTGAAGAGGAATGAAAACTAAAGGAAAAATCAGTGGAGAAAAATATATGAGAATAAATTGAAATGGTGATTGGATTAGGTAGATACATTTTTATTGAAATATTTTTTGACAGGATGAAGTGCAGGAAAACATTTTTCTTCCCTTTTCTAAATGTGGAGGTAGAATCCGTGAGACAAGTTAGAGTATCAATAATAGTAAAAGTTGGTGAAGTCTATATATGATCGAGGATTTGAACTCTGGAAACAGATGTAAAAGTTAGAGGTTGGCGTTCCTCATCTTCAATCTCAATAGTTTCCAAATCTAAAGATATCACTTGAAATTTATTTATATTGAGTTCCCAAGCCATCTTTAGAGGGACTTGAAGATGGAAACTTCAAGAAATTAGGCCGAATGGAACATGATGATGATTTTTTGGATCCCATGATGGACCAATCTAACATTTGAATTTGAGAACAAAAAAAGAGAGACAAATCTATAACTCCTAATGAAAGTGTGTAGTTGTGGAAACCATAATGCTAATGTAACCATTAAAAATTTCAATGCCATCCCAAAGGTTTGATGTAAGTATCACCACATGGCCAATGTAGAAAAGAATTTTAGGTTCTAATTGGTCATCGTCTAGGTCGGAGGAAACTTTTTATTTTGTGTATTTTGCATTGTAATGGGAAACTATGATGCACAAAGATCGTAACATGAATTTTTTGTGATGGTTGACAAGCCCATTAATCATGAACAAATGATACACAATTTTGATATATTTTCTGTCCATTAATGTCCTTAAAAATATGAAAAAAATATTGCTAATACAATAAAAATAAAAAATATCTAAGGTGATCTTTATTTTCTAATACATATTTATGCATATCAATATCATTTGTATATAAATTTATTGCATTCCAATTTAAATTTATTTTATCCTCTATTTTTAATACTAGAAATGTATTTATTTTGTAATCTATGAGTTACGATGAGGACAATCATATGACAAAACAAGTTTATAAAAATATGGATTAACTTTACATACCTGCAGGTGCATGAATCATCTAGAAACATTCCAACATGAATGTGATGAAATACGTATGACCATCCTTTATCCACGTGATTATTTATTTTATTAAGATATGTATGCTCTATGCGAATACACATGAGATGAAGGTATTATGTAGACAAATAAGTTTGGTACGTGTCTACTGAATTACTTTACTACTAGTGTATTTATATGTTTATTGAAAATTAGTCCAAGATAGGCCCATTTTGACAGGTACTTGTGTTGTTTTACCTTAAGATAGTGTCTTTTACATGCGTAATTTTTTTGATCAATATAAAGCATAAATTTTTGATTATTTGTAGCCGTATATCCATTTAATCGACTCCTTATCCTTATTTGCATGATCCCTATCTAATTCCTTTTCTTGTGATTCTATGATTTCATTGATTCATTTCCCTTCACTAGGATGTTTTCTTATGTTTTAGGATTTTTTTCATTTCTAAACTTACATAAATAGTCATCTGTGTTCTTTTTGCTTTTTACCCATAATTTTGGTACCTTAAAGTTTTTGCTCTTATTTTTTGGCCTATTTGTATGTTGTGTATTGGTTTATGTGTTAATAGGCCTTAAATACAAATTCAAGAAATCTTTTAATATAAAGAGTCATTAAGATATTTGATTGATATAATATTAGACATGTGAACACACAAATAAAATCATATTAAAATTATAAACAAATAATCTTTATATTGATAAATCATTTTCATGCCAAAAGATGAGTTCAATACAACACTTACTAAATGCTTGCATCAACTAAGAAGATGATAGTTTGGACAACTAGTACACTACATATGATTGAGTATTGAACACATTGTACTTATTTATTAATTTCTACTTTCTTCACCAATTTAAGGACCTATAACCATTAAAGAAGCTTAGGTTTGGCAAATATCAAATATATTAAATTAGCACAATTATTTTCATACTTGTATAGAATTGATTAACTTGATTGTGTAACTTTTATTTTCTAGGCTCAAATTGTCTTATTTTCTAAACCTAGGTTTCAATTGTGATGATTGTTTTTATATTGCCTATAAAGCAAGATATTATTTTAGAACACTAATTACATTTAATTTTTTATTCATTTATTTATTATTTTATTATATCAATATCAATAATAGTTAATACAATCGAGTTTAATTTATTATTTATATTTAAAGTACACCTAATTTCATTGTATTAATGGATGTAATATATTATGTTAAGGTATTTATAATTTTAAAAAAATCATTATTGAAACCTCTATTAGTATAGTCTATCTTTTAAAATAAATGAGTAATGGGTATATACAATTTTTTTTGATTGAGCACCTCAAAGGGTGTCGAATTGGGCACTGAATTACATAGATTAATGACATCTCTGCTTAAGTTCCCGAGGAAATATATACATTCAACAATGCAAAGTAAGCAGAGAAACTAAATCAATGATCACCTTCACTTAAGCAACTACGAGTAAGAGGCATCCATGCGATCAAAATCACCCAGAGCACGATTGTGGCCTCAACCGTTTTGACTTTCCTTGTTAGGGGTCTCTAGACTTTGCACTCAACAAAACTTGATCCATTATGGGCTCTTTAAAAACCATACATCAACACTAATAGAGCAAGGGCATATATAATTTAGAACATGTAAACTAAACATCAATAAAGATAAATTATATTTGAGATGAAATAGATACATAATTTTCAGTACTTATAAGTGAGACTTCCTAATCCTACCTTTATTTGATTACCTTATTTGTAAAATAATAATTTATATTCAAAATATTTTTAATTAAAGTAAAGCAGAGATTTTCCGATAAAATTGTCTCCCAATCAACAATATAATCAAAATTTTACGTACCCACAATTTGTTTCATAGTAAAGCAGATTATCCGAAATCCCAATAAAGCCCTCATGTCAATTCAAACCGACATTTTCATCATCATTACTAATGGTATCGTATGCATATTACCATACCTCCCATGCATTTGTTTCATGTTTTCAGCATACTAGACGTTGTGCATACATCCTGAAATATATCTAGGAATGGAACATGATTGAATACGTGGCATTTTTTCTTGAGCGATATGTGACTTTTTATCTTTATATTTCACTCCATTCCAAAAGCCACGAAGCATAACACAAATCTTAAATCAGTCAATTATAACCTTCCACTTTCTCGTGTATGTACGGGATAAGATATTGTTTTCCTTGGTACTAAATTTTTTGCTGCAGTTTTATGTCTCATTCACGAGGTCATCTTAGTAAAGGTAATTATAACAGCCAGTGGCTACCCTCCACTGAAAATGCACCCATGTATGGTGCCTCCCCCGCCATGGATGGTGCCTCCCTCCTACATGGACCATAAGACATTCACCTGGAATCCTGACGTCATGTCGGAAATAGGTGTGGGGGACCACACAACGCCGGAGTGGCCAGAGGAGGAAGATATTTACCCTGACCTAGACGCCAGCTGTCAAAAAAATTTGAATTATTAATCTGCGTGCCACCCCTCCCTGCGCGCCAATGAGTGTGTAACGCCCCGTTCGTCGTTGCTCCTTTGTTGATGCGACAACCGTGCTTCTTAGAGTTGAACGTTGTTGTTTTTCCTTTGAAATGTTAGTGTTTCACCTTGTCGAGTTTATCTGGGGTTGCTAGTAATAATGATAATAATAATAATAATAATGACATTATGTTATATTATCGATCAACGATTGTAAGTTATTATTATTTTCTGTATGTCGATTGTTATCAACATCATCCTTTGATATTTTGTTGTCGCTCCCACTGATCGAGCCTCGTTGCATAGACAGGGAAGAGTAGGATCTGTGGTGGCGCCTTTGAAGGTGGGGACTATTTCTTGAATGTTGATGGACCATTGATAAATTCTAAAATTAATGTTTTATATATGTATATCAACCTTGTTTCTCCTGGCAAGCGGCCTGTCCCCAAGCATGTACTCCAAAAATAAAATAAAATGAAATATTGTGTGATGTGGTTAGTTGGCGGATGGGAGGTATTGCTGGTCAATTCCTTAATGAGCTTTTAATGCTCTTGGTTGGCGTGAGACAGTGGGAGTCGGTGGAGTCTTGACATCCTTCACCATGATCTTATTTTGATTTCCTTCTTTAATGCATATGGGCGCAGTAATGGGTAATTGCCAGGCTGTAGACGGTTTTTGGTTGCCGTGGTTTTCCTTCCTGTCTCTGCCTTGCTGCATTTTTCCCTCCTTTCTGTGCCTCGTGGATCCAATCTCCCTTCCTCGCGTGCCTGTTTTTCTGCTCTGACATGGATGAGGGCTTGTTAACATTAAAGGATGGACGTGAGTTTTTTTTTTGTTTCCTGACGCGTTTCGGGTGGAAGGGCACGCTGTTCCTTCTGCTAGCCGCGCACAGCTACCAACTAAAGTGGTAGGCGTGTTACCTCCACTCCTTTTGGGTGCTGCGAGGTGTGTTCTTGTCGGGGATCCACAGCGACAGCCTGTACCAATCAATAGCCAGGCAACAGGCATGTTGCAGTATAGTTGAAGCCTTTGTGAGCACCTCCAATAAGCCGGTTGTCCAACTGTGTTGTTATCTGCTCTGTACCGAATGCATCCTCAAATTCAGGATTTTCTGTAAAGATAAATTTTGATCTAAATCGTCTTTGTGGCAGTGAGAGCGTTACCAGGAGACCTGAGGAAATTTATTGCTGAGTTTCCCTATTGTTTTCTTCTTGTTTTTCAAGGTGAACCATAGAAGAGTGGCTCTTGGAGGCGGATCTCTTTCATATCAGATTTTGGGTTGGTAAAAGAAGTTTTATTTCTTTTCATGGATCGATTGATTCTTTTCTTCTAATTTTTAGCAGTGTCTATCCGCTAGGAGGATTAGGGTTTGAGCGGCAGGTAGGCTACAGGATTTTAATATCAAGAAACTCTGCTTAGCGTGGAGGATAAAAGTGATGTTATTGAAGTAAGCTTTAATGGGTGAGACTTCCAATGGTAAACATGAATCAACCTTGTTTTTAGTTTCTGACATTATCTCTAGCCATGTCAAAACTGGTACAAAGTATCTGCATGGTGCAGTAACAGCACAAGTGGAGTAATGGATTTGGCAGCAACTGTTGATTTGTTTTATTATCTATTTGTCTGCGGATTGCATGTAATATTGATGCTAAGGGTTAGTTGTCTTGGAGTGGATTTGAGATGTTGAATGTTGTAAAAAGGTGCATCATCGTAATTTGCTTTCAACTTTGTATTTTTTCCTCAAAGTCGGCTGGGAGACTTATCTTTAAGAAGTGTTTAAAATTGACTGAAGATGGAAGGAGATCACCAAGGTTTCGAGCAGAGGCATGTGAAGAAGACTAATGTACTTGTAAGCAAGTCTTTGGGCACTTTAAACTGAATTAGATAAGTATTCGGTTTGGTGTTTTGAAGGGGTCTTTTGCTTTGTTGTTGTTTCAGATGAGCGTTTTGTTTGGTATCTGTGTGGGTCTTGTTACTCCAATGAGAAGGTGAAAGTCAGACTTTTGGGTGTGCTCCTGGCGCTGCCATGAAGCTTGCATAAGAAATCTATGTGCTAAGGAGAAGGAATGTTTTGGATTATGTTGTAGCTACTGGAGCCTTGGTTCGATGTGGCTGCTTTGAGGAAGCCCCAAACAGGCATGATAAGACTAACTCTCTCTTAATAATCTATTTCCTTTAACATTTGAATAAATCGACCTTTGCAATTTGGTTCGACTGCTGTAGATGTGGGTTTCGTTTAGAATGTTGATGTGTTTCTGTTTTACTAAATAATAGTGTTTGGACTCTGGATATTACATAACATGCATCCTTCTTATATTGACTCCTTCTTGGAAGTGATGCCCAGGAAGAGATGGGTTCCAAATGATTTTTAATCATGACTGCTTGAACTGACCTCCCTCCCCCTTTTTCAGGTTATCTTAATTACTGCTTAAGTAGAAGAAATCTCCACATCGATTCTTGCCTTCTAATCTTCTAATGGGGGCTTATCTGGTTGCCCTGATTATTGCTTTTTCCTTGAATGATGGTTTCTATGGAATTTTAGTATGGAGCTGGCTTTGCAGGTTTTCCTTCGGGAGAGAATCGGGTTTTTGGAACTCCGAAGCATCCAAACATCATGCTTCGTGTTGGATGTTCCCCGAAACCCGAAACTTGATTTGTCTAAATTCCTTTGTGGTGGGTTTTTGGAACTCCGAAGCATCCAAACATCATGCTTCGTGTTGGATGTTCCCCGAAACCTGGAACCCGATTTGTCTAAATTCCTTTGTGGCGGGTTTTCGGAACTCCGAAGCATTGCAGCATCATGCTTCGTGTCGGTTGCTTTCCGCAACCCGAAACCTGATTTGCTCTTGCTCCTTTGTGTCGGGTTTTCGGAACTTGGAAGCATCAAAACATCATGCTTCGTGTCGGTTGTTTCTCGCAACCTGAAATCTGATTTGCCTAATTTCCCTTGGTGTCGGGTTTTCGGACCTCCCGAGCATGCTGACATGGTGTTAATGCTGAGTTGTCGAGTTGGTTGTCACGTGCCAGCTGAGATGGATTAAGTGCAAATTTCCTTATTTCTATGCGGGTTTCCACATCACCTTTTTTTTACCGGACGTATTTTTTTTTTACTTCGTGGACTTTCGCGCATGCTTATTCAACCCCAAAACTTGGAACTTGCCTGTGCCCGATGGCGTTAATCATTTTCGATCTTCCTTGCTCAGTTTGAAGGTATTTCTCTCTTCATCCTGGTGCTTGGTTTTCGTGAATTTTTATGTATGGAATTCTTCCCATCCTCTTACCAGGATGTGGGTTTTTTATCTCTGCCCTTTTTGGGAGTTGAGATAAGGTGGTTACTTGTTTTTTTATAGTGGCCTGGACTACGTTTTCTTATCTTAGTAAGTCAATTATAACTTGACATATTAGCAAACACGACAATCTTGTCGATCGTAACGCATTCCAATGAGTTGGACCCTTGTTCTTCTTGAAGCTTTTAAAAGACATGGAATAAGTAACCAAAAAAAAAAAGGATACCTAAATAATAAATGAACTTGTGGATAGGTGGAATCCTTGTTAACATAGATATCTCCTTAATATTGTGAGATAGATATTCAAATTATACTCTCATATCACTGATTTTCTATGAAGGTTTGATACTTGGGTAATGTCGATAAATAATATAAGATTGATACTTGTATTTGTTATATAAACCTAATGACATTGGTGTTTTTATTTATTTGAAAGATACATTGTTGGATATTAAATGTGAAGTCGATCGAGGACATCAGGTTGGCATTATCATTGTTGTTGTGATTTAAGTATGATCTATTGCATGGTTAAGGTTGTATTTCTAGTCACTTGGAATTGTATCCTTGTGAAGCAGATCCTAAGGAAGTGAACGTTAATGAGTAGGATATATATTGTCATGAGATGTGTAATTAAGCCTTGCTTGTATGTTAGAAAGTTATCTATTAAGGAGCATTGCAAACTTTCATTTATTTTAAATGCTAGATGGCGTAAATTATTAGGTGAGGTTTATATCTTATCATGCTCAGTTCTAGCGAATTGACTCTAATAAATATTTGTGCAGATGGATTATGCGAGTAGATTAAAGGAAAAGAGTGTAATAGTTTCATTAGTTCAAATTATGAAGTTCTTCGTAGAAAGTTCAATGCGTTGTAAATTTTGTAACCTTGCTTGCAAGGAGTGTGGAAGATCTCTTGTCTTGGTATGTTGGGAAAAACTGAGTGGTGAAGTGCTCCTTCCCTTTTGTGGTTAGACTAGTAACACACCTTGGTGAGAAATGATATCCAATCATTACATTGGTATAAGTATTGTAAAACCTTGATTTTGAGAATAAAGTGTTAGTCTAAACTCTCTGACACCTTGTAATGATGTGATATAAGTAAACATAAAATGGAGTGGTTAATCCTTATAGAAGTTAACTAAGATTTTTATATTTAGAGAAGTTAATATAGAGATGTCTTACTTGAGAACAATAGATTTCTGAAATAATCAAAGGAGAAACTATCCTTGTACAGTAAAATTTCATAATTTTGATATCCCTAGCTAAACTAGTGAACACTACCCTTTTTGGATGAACTCTCAAACAAGCTTTAAGAAAAATAATAGTTGGTTCTGAAAGATAATAAGTTTTAGCAAGTAAGAGAAGACTTGAGTGAAATACCCTACAGTATATAAGAAAATAACTCAGTCGGTAAGCAGAATCTGTGCGAATCATATTTTGAGCCTATCTGAAAACATGAGTCATGAGCTAAAGGGTGTTTTATCAAATAAGTAACCTTCAATCATTCTTACTGTGGCTTGCCCTATTTGTTAGAGTGTTCTGTCGTTGGACTTCTATGTGGTCTTGTCAAAAACAAAGTAAGGTGTGTTATCCTTTGGGGTGTGAACATTTCCATGCTGACCTTGTGGTCCTCTCCGTAACAAGTGGTTCCTAGTGTTGGTTGTAACCTTGTGACGGCATGTTGTGTCGTGTTATGCGTCAAGCAAGTCAAAAAAAAAGTTATCCTGTATTTCACTGTGTTGTTCATGTGTGGAAGTTTATGGTTGTTACAGAGTGCTTCGAATCATACCCACTCCTTTGAATCATACCCAAACCTGCATTTGAAACGACGAATGTCCCTGATAACGAGACGAGGGGAAAAGAGTAAGACCGCAGTTTTTGAGGAAGAAGGCGAACGGAGGAGAGAGTCTATTTCAGGGAGCCATTAGAGGAGATCGTTGCAGAGGACATCGTTCGTTGCAAAGGAATTCAAGATTCTACAATAAGTTTCAATCTCCCACTATTCATATCCTTCAATAATGCATTGATTCCACTACTTTGTATCATAGGATGAGGTTTTTTCTTTCCCATTTGAGCCCCCACATTGTGGTTTTGCATTCTTTTTAGCGCAGTCACCTTGCTTAAAAATATCTTCATCCCCTGTAAAAGCTTATACTGTTACTAGTGTTGTTGATGATTTTGATTATAAACTTCTCCTCTAATATTAAGATATTGCTATTAGACTTTGTTGTTATGAGACTGGAATATCTGTGTGATTTTTAGATACATTGCAATGTTCACTGTAAATTCTTCCTTATGTGCATTCATTGATTTTCTATGAGTTTCTTATTTTGCACTTCCAATTGCTGTTCTCGGTGATGAATTTTCAGTAGCAAAATGATATTTATAACCCTTTTTCCATTTTAAACATTTTAAACGGTGACTTTGAACAATATCATGGTTGTATATAAAAATAAACCAAATTATATATTCCTAAATATCCTTTGATTTTCAATGTCAAAATACCTGTGACTATAGTCTCTTGTGTGTAGTGGAATGTCCCTTCCTAGTGGCCGCAAATGTGAATAGATGAATAATTATTTTCTTTGGTGCAGAATAATGAAGAAATTGGTCCCGTTTGATGCCTCCGGTATGGTTTGCAACAAGTTGAATGTTAAATGTTAGTGTTTTAATGGTTAGTGGTTAGGCGTTAAGTGGGTAGGCATTTGGATGTATCAGCTCACTTGCCTCCTTAAATTCATGACACCCCTCGTGGCGGCACCCTGACAAGAATGGATACAACATCCTCCGTGCATACGAGGGAGCCGTCTACCTCTGGTGATTTGAGTAACCTCCGGTGCTGGTTTTTGCTGCCAGGGCATGCCTTTTGCATTTTTGATCTTCCAACAAAGTAAGGCCACAAACGAAACTTTACCAAATACATATAAAATGAATATCAAACACATGTTTTTAAGAGCTCAAATACATAGACATTGAATATAATGCATCTCAAATTTTAATAGAAAAAACAAAGTTTGTTTCAAGAAATATTTAACATTTATTTAGTAGTCATTTAAAAATAAATATTGGCCACCAAGTGGGACACAATATTATGCTTTAATAAAGTGACTTGGATTCTTTCTTTGGATAAGATCGGGTGCATTATTGGAAAAGTGGGTTTGTCGCTTATTGGGCCCGATGTTTTGGTGGGTTGCCTGATTGAAAATGGTGTCATTGCCTTCAATTGGCCCACATAATAAACATTTCTACAAAATTATTGGCTATTGTTCATGTGGATTGTTTTCATCATATTGATTCAAGCGTGGATGGCGTGGGTTGGCATAGTTGTGTAGCACCAGATGGAATGAAGGTAATGTACGGGAAAATAAAGCATTCCACTAACATAGGAGGACCCTCCAATTGTTCCCTACCTGTTAATTGATTGAATATCTCGTACGGGCGGGGTCTTTTATCCAGGGACTCCCCTTATTAAAGAACTTGCAGATCAAAATTTTATCCCAACTCATCTCCTGTTTTTTATTGCTACCAATACCAATGGCCAATCCCTTCGGCGCGCGCTTTGCCCTCGCTGTTTTTCCCATTTTGCTTGCATTGAGTGCAGCCATGTCGGAGGACATAATTAGGAAGCCCTACATTGTTCACATGGAAAAGTCCGTGAAACCCCACCAATTTATCCTGCATGAGCACTGGTATGCTTCGCTCATCAATGAGTTAACTTCGGGCACAGATGCTGAAAGCCTGTTGTTATATACGTATGACATACTTCTGCATGGCTTCGCAGCCATATTGACTAGTGCAGAGGCTGATGCTTTGCAGACCAGGAAGGGCTGTTTGGCCGTGATTCCTTCCTCTGTCGCTAAAATTCATACAACTCGCTCGCCCCACTTTCTGGGTCTCAGCGGTCAGGATGGCAATCTATGGCTGCGGTCTCATTACGGCAAAGATGTGATTGTGGGTGTGTTGGACAGTGGAATATGGCCCGAGAGCGAAAGCTTCCATGATGGAGGCCTCGAACCTGTTCCCTCTAAATGGAAGGGCACTTGTGAAAGCGGTGAGATGTTCGATTCCTCGCACTGCAATAAAAAAATCATTGGAGCTCGCTATTTCTTTAAAGGCTATGAAGCAAAGTACGGTCGTCTTGGTAAAGGCGAGTACAAATCAGCAAGAGATAACCATGGGCATGGTACACACACTGCTGCTACAGTTGCTGGATCCCCTGTGGAGGGAGCGAATTTCTCTGGGTTTGCCAATGGAACGGCTACCGGGATGGCTCCCCAGGCCAGATTGGCTATCTATAAGGTTCTTTGGGGAAGAGGAAGAGGCGATTACACCGACATAGCCGCTGCCATGGAGAAAGCCGTTGCAGACGGCGTAGGTATAATTTCTTTGTCCCTTGGAGGATCTGACATGCCTTTTTTCCAGGATTCTACAGCTATCATAGCGTTTAAGGCGATGGAGAAGGGCGTTTTTGTTTCAGCTGCAGCTGGCAATGACGGCCCTTTCCCCTATACTGTATCAAACACTGCACCTTGGATGACCACTGTGGGAGCCAGCACTGTGGACAGAGAATTCCCGGGTCCTGTCATGCTTGGCAACATGGAGGCCTACAGAGGCACCTCTCTTCTTTATAGAGCTAAACCTGGGCATATAGTAGGTAATGAAAGATTTCCTTTGGTGTATCTATCTCACAACGAAAACTCCAAGCATTGCGAGGCAGGCACTCTCAATTCTACAGCGGTGAAAGGTAAGATTGTGTTATGTGATAAAAAGGAGCCCGAGCTTCTGTTTTCGGAGAGGTCGAGCTGGTACGAGATTATAATTAGCGCGGTGGAAGAAGCTGGGGCGGCTGGAGTGGTTTTTGCCAACAACAAATACTCTGGAGACGAGGATATCCTAGTCCATAGTTCTCTGCCAGCTAGCATAGTCAGTTATGCTGCTGGACTGAAAATCATAGCTTACATCAACAGCACCAGCAATCCTACCGCCATTATAGATAGTACAGGATTGACATTGGTTGGAGAAGCAATAATAGCTCCTATCGTGCCTGCCTTTTCTTCCAGGGGTCCAAGTAAAGCCATTCCACAAATTCTTAAACCAGATGTAATTGCTCCAGGCGCGAACATATTAGCGGCGTCGCCCGGAGGGGGATACGGTATAATGTCAGGGACATCAATGTCGTGTCCTCACGTCAGTGGAATTGCGGCGCTCATACGAAGCGTGCATCCATCGTGGAGTCCTGCTGCCATCAAGTCTGCTCTCATGACTTCTGCTTACGTCCGGGACAACAAAAACCACCCCATCAGAGACAGAGTGTTTTTGGAAGCCGCAGATCCATTCGCTTTGGGCGCAGGTCATGTAAACCCCAGTGCTGCGGTGGATCCGGGGCTGGTCTATGATATTGCGCCCCAAGATTATATTCACTTTCTCTGTACTCTCAACTATACCACCCAGCAAATCGGTCTTCTGCTGGACAAGAAGTCGATCTCGTGTCCTTCTGGAGGAGCGGGAGATCTGAACTATCCATCCTTCTCTGTTATCTTCAATGCCACTAAATTAGTTGAGGTCAAAAACAGAACAGTAACGAATGTAGGCGGCGTCCCTGCAGCGTACAGAGTGTGGGTGCAGAGCCCTGCCAACGTGAAAGTAAGTGTGGAGCCAAATATTTTAAAGTTCACAAAGCAGAATGAGAAACTAAACTATAGCGTGAGATTTGAGAGCAACAGCAGTGGAAGAGATGAAGAGTTCGGAGAGATTTCATGGAGACGTGTCCAAGGTGTAGGGACGCAGGAAGTTCGCAGTCCAATAGCCATTGTGTGGCAAGGCGATTAACATAATCAGTATGGTTAACTATATAGGATTGCATTGTTTTGGGTCTAGTCAGCCATATATTGGTAGAATTGCAAGTTTGTTTATGCTTGATTTGAGAATTGGTGTATGTACTTGGTATAGATTGGTATCAGACCCTGGTCTCTATACATTAGAGCCTGGTCTTCATGTAACAGAGCTTTGAAATAAATAAAATTTGCAAGATTCTGTTGTGTTGAGTTTCTATCTTGAGATCTGCTGTATGATCTATCTTTTGTGACGACCCGAAAATTCACACACGAACAACACAAGATAATTTTTTTTTTTGACTTGCTTGACACATAACATGACCCAACATGTCGTCACCAAGGATACAACTAACACTGTGAACAACTTGATACAAGGTTGGCCATAAAGGCAGCACGGAAACGTTCACACCTTTCAAGGACAATTTACTTTTCTTTTGGACAAGACAACATAGAAGTCCAACCACAGAACACACTTATAGTTAGGGCCATCCACAATGAGATATTCTTGAGGGTTATTTATTTTAAAAATACATCTTGCAATTCTTAGCTTACGTTTTCAAGGAAACTCAAGGTATGATTCATACAATTCATCTTACCAAGCTAAGTTTATTCTTTTTTCACTGAGTAATCATCCTTAAATCTTCTCTATTATGAAATTTATTTGCTTAATTCGTTTATTTAGAGAAAGGGGAAATTTAATTCCACAAGGCCATCTATTAACACTTACGCTATTAGAACTTGTTCATGCCCATATGACAACATGGGATTGCGTTTAACATACTTAAGAGAAGAAAGACAAAGCACCTTGGAAAACGGTTAGAGGGAAAGGGTTGAGTTGGAATCATCTTCAAGACCTCATTAGCTGTTACCAAGATACAATTGAAACTTGAAAACTTACCCAGAATTATTAAATATTTTACTTGGGCTTTACTAAATGAGTTTTATAAAATAGAACAATTTACCTTCCAATGGCTGAGAGATAGATTGTGTGGTTTCCAAGTTGTTTTCTCCTGCTTATTAAATCTTATTATCTTATATCGACTAACAATTTGTTTCACCTTAGGATCATTCTAAGAATTCACCATAAAAAGGATAATGTTCGCTAGTGTAGCTAGGGATATCAAGTTATAAGATTTTTACTTCACAAAGGATGGTTTCATTTTGATCACTCATGGAATTATTTGATTTCAAATAGATCACCTCTACATTTATTTGTTGAAAATAAAATTATTATTTTTGTTTAGCTTCTTTAAGGGTTAACCGACCCATTTTACTTTACTTATAATATATTGTCACACATTCTTAGAAAGATTTAACTTGACAATTTATTCTCGAGATCAAAGTTTTACAATACTTGTAGTGCCCACTTCCCTTCGACACCATTTTGTTTTGTTGTTTTCGAGACTGATTACTTCACTTATGGATTTATTATGGATTCTTGATTTAGCATGCTAGTAGATATCATAGACACTGGACTGTTATTGATTTGATCTTTATATGATGCATATGGTCTACTGGTTGGACATTTGATGATGATATTTGTATACTTTTGACATGGTTATTTATCTGTAATTATGACATGTGATATATTTAATCATATTGAGTAGAACTTGATAATTGGACTAATGTGATGATCGTTTTGACATAAATGAAATGTGGAATAGAAATGTGCTAGAAAGTGTAAGTGATATCGTACTTGCATAGATGATAGTAAATCATGTGTCGTTTATTTTAGATTATATTGTATATTTGGCATGAATGTTTTTAATGCGGCCAACAGGCCGAAGGAGGTATTCTCTGTTCTGCAGGTATATTATATTCACAACAATATTGGGGAGTGGAGACCAACCACATCGGAATTTGAGAAGAATCCAACTAAGGTCACCATGGCAACAAGTAATTGTGTGTGTGTTAGAATTATTGGTTAGGGAAAATTGTGACCTAGGGGTCATGTGTTGTTTTGTTTTAAATTTTCCCTTTTATTATGTTAGTATGTGTTTTCTCCTTTAGTAAGTGAAATTTTACTTGTTTATTATTTAGATATTTTTTGGATTGTGGTTTACCCCTTTGTTAGCCATGGGTTGTAGTGTCTTAATTAAGCTAATTTGAATTTGTCCTAAACTAATTAAGGGATGTGACCAAAAGAGAGTTCATTTATTAGGAATTGATTTACTCTTGAGATTTTGTGTGGATTGATGTGTGTTTGAGTTTTGAGTGTAGCACACTCTACCCCACATGGGAAACTCGAATTTGGCCTTAGAGGCCAAATTTCAAAGCTTGTGGGACAAGTCAAACTTGTCCCACACCTCTTAAAACCCCATGCCAACCCTACCTATGGGTTGGAAGGCCAAATTTAGGGTCTTTTAGGTGTTTTGAGGGGATAAAAGGGTAAAATATTAATTGCACTTTCTTTCAAAATTTAATTTTGTCCTTTGGGGGAGTGGGCTTAGATGGAGTGTGTAAGGTGCTTGCCTTTCTTTTAACCACTTATTAATGGTGCATTGGAATATGAGGTTGACCAAGTGATGTGGAGTGGAGGGAAAAAGAGGTGGCATCCTACTTGGAGCCACATCATCCCTCTCTCTCTTTTCTCTATTTATTTGATCCTCTTGTTTGTTTTGGGGGTTGGAAGTTTCATTTTTTTAGTCTCTTGCATTTTGGAGAGGAGAGGATTTGGAAAAAGTTTGTGGATTTTTGGAGCTTGTTGATACTTGTGGAAATTTTATGGGAGCTTGTGGATGCTTGCTTGATCTTTGGAGGGATTTGAGACTTCATACTTGGAACAAGCTCTACCATGGAAAGGTAGGAGCTTCACCTTTGTTGTATTATGTTTTCTTCTTTTTGTTATATGAATGAGTACATATGTTGTGTTGAATGTTGTTGTTGTTGAAATGCTTGTTGGGAATGGGTAGAATGCCTAAGTTGGGAGTGGGAGGAGACTATGGGGAGTTTAATTGAGGGAGGCATAAGAGATCATTTTCTTGAGGAGGGAGTTTGGGTTGGGTGCCCACCTAGTAAGAGAAATGCTTGCATTTTCTTCTTGTTTTACTTTGAGGGAGCCATAAGAGTTGAGGGAGGCATAAGAGTGGATGGAGGGATAAGGGGTACTTGAGGGAGGCATAAGAGTTGTTAGGGGTATTGTGTTTTGCATTGGAGGCTTTTAGGTGGCACCCATTCCCATTGGGAGGCATAAGTGGCCTCCCCATAGGTCTTACTCTTATGGCTTTCTTGATAAGCCTTGTGACTTGTTGTTGTGATTGTTTTCCCTCTTGTTGTGTTGTTGATTTGTTTTGAAGGATTATGGAATGAATGTGAAATGTTATGTTTAGTTATGTGGAAGCTAGTAGTTGCCATGAGTTGGATTTTCTCCCATTGTAATGTGGTTGGGGCTCGGGGGCCAATGGAGAGGATGGCTTCTCTTCTCCATTGGGTATCTTGGTTGGGAGGAGAGCGTTGCCTCTCCCCTTATTTTGTTGTGAATCAAGCAAACTATGGAGGAGCCTACCTTGTTGATATTTGGAGCATTGGAACCTTGTTGATGACAATGTGAAACTACCTTGTATTTTACCCATCTTGAGTGGAAGAAAAATGTAATAATTGCTTTGTATTTTAGCTTCCATTATTGTAAATTTGTTCCCACATAAAGTAGAAAGTGTTGTAACAAGATTTTGAAGGAAAGTTGTTTTGAACTTCATTAGTAAGGTTGAAATGTAGATGGAATCAGAAAGTTGAAAGGAAGACAATCTATTTATTCTCCTTCTTACTTGGCTTGGAACCTCTTATGAATAAGTTGATCTTATTGAAATGCTAGTAGTTCTTGCTTTAAAACTTAATGGAAAGTATTGTTGAACACTTCTTGAGGAAAGTTGAGAATTTTATAAAAATATATATATATATATTGAATCCCATTTTGTTACTCAAAGGAGATGTATTGCAAAGTTGGAATACTAGAGCATTTACCATTCTTGTTTTGTTGATAAAACGACTTAAGTTTTAAATAGTTTTAAATATGCCAATAAAGAATTCTATGCTCTAGCTCTATTATGCTTTTCTTCATTTAAGAATCCATTGTAAATCTATTTGCAAATTGTAAAAGGAAATGAAATTAATCTATTTGAAATCCCGTTGCAATGTTTATTGAATTGTGTAGAAAGGAAATTTTAATGCAAGGCTTTTAAACTTATTAAGACCATTACTCAATACTCCTTAATGCATAATAAGGAAACTAATTATTTTAAATATTATTCATATTTAAGTATTATGAAAACTAATGGATTTACTATTATTAGATTTTACTAATATCAACATACCATTAATATTCCCTTTATATTAATAAAGTATATCATGGTATAAACCACAGCCAATAAATAATATCAATGAAATATTTGAATAAACCTACGTATGCAGGTGTGCCTATAGGTCTGCAAAACAAATTGGGCTTCATGAATATTCTGATATGAAACTAGATCCACCTCTGTGAGATGCATCTCTCCCATGGGCTACACCGAACAATGAGTATGATCTCAGTATAAAATTTAATCATTGTTATGTATTGTTTCAAGTCGCCTCTTAACACTCTCAGGAATGTCCTTAAAATCGATGGTTTGGTTGAAGTCATTCTTTAAGGCGAGTCCCAAATTTGAAAATGCAGTCGATGTTGAATAGATAGAAACATAGTTGGACAACCTACTTGTTTTGAGCAATCATGTAATAGGCGGTTGTTTCCTAAAGCTTCTACATGGTAATAGCTCCCTTAATCGCATGGCACAATATCCATCGAGCGTGGGCACTTCCGAACATGGATTCCTTGATGCCCTGAACAGTTAAGCAAGCCCGTCGCCTCTTTTTCGAAGAGGTAATATAAAAATCCTGAAATTTGGTCCGAGATTTCTGTTGTAAAGCAATTGCTAGATGTCATTGATCCCTACACGAAAGAATTGTCCAGAATACGTGGCATGGAACATATGAACCCATACGTAGCGCCCTTTGCCTGTAGTGGAGGTAACCACCGCCTGCCATATTCGCTTGTAGCTTCATTTTTAAACCACCAGTCATCTCACGTGCCATAGCTTCATCTTCGATCACCATACTGTTTCCACGCGGCCAGGATAGAAGCACACTGTAACAGGCCGACTGTGAAAATCATATGATTTGCAAAATCTAAAGTGAATTCTTTTTTGAAGATATGTACGGCTAGTTGATGAAATGAGATTGCACGGCTGGTTCCAATTAGTCAATAGCTCCAACTGAAACCACACCCTTTCCACGCGGCCTGGTCAGAATTTAATCCGGGTAGGCAGACCAAACTGGAAACATAAAGATTTGCGAATCCTTGCAGCAGTGATTAATGAAAGATGCGACCTGGTTGTTTTTCACGAGCTTACACACAGTAAGGAGATGTAGCATTATGCTTTGGCAGGTGGCCATTAAAGCCACCCACCTCCACCATGTTTTCAAACCAGTTCAAGTTTGAATGCCTTCATCTTACCAACTGAGTTATTTGAATACATTGTCCCTTTAATTCACTTAAAGTCTTCAAATAACCAGGTTTAGGCGTATAGAGTTACTTAAATGTGGTGAACAATTTTGATAAGGCCATATATATCACATATAAGGATCAATTTTAAATCTTGAAATTTAATTCATTTCTTTTCAGAACAACTAAATTACAAAATGAATCAAAGATAAAGAGGTGAGTTCATCCTTGAACTAATTTTTTTCCCCTTTTTATGAGCTTGATGGTTGTTGTAATTATTACGATCATGGCACAAGGATATTTATCCACCGACTCATGCTAATTAACGTTATATTTAGAGCCAAGACTTAAATTTTCTTCTCCTACTTGATAATATCTTATTCATGACGTCGAGAAACTAACCATTGTTTTCGCTTAGTGCCGAGAAGCGTTCACCAAAAAGGGTAGGCTGTTGGCGACCTAACTAGGGATATTTTTTATAAAATCCTACCCTTGACAGGATAGTAGCAAAGTGATTACCGATTAAATGTTTTGCAATTCTAACTGGATCCCTTACATCTCGATCTTAAAAAAAAAAAAAAAAAAAAAAATTGTAGCACATTTTCGGGTTGACCCCATGTTACTTTATGGATAGCAAGTTCTCTGCTAAGTCTTAGAAAGATTTAAATTAACATTAATTCTCAAGATCAAAGTTTTACAATACTCATATCAATGTAAAGATTGAATACTATTTCTCACAAAGGTAAGTTACCAATTTACCTACAGAAGGACAAGACAACATCATCACGTAATTTCAGAACAACCCAAGGCAAGAGGTCTTCTAAACTCCTTTGCAAGCACTATTACAAAATTTACCTCACATTGGACATTTTTACAAGGAACTTCATAAATTGCACTGATGAAAACTTTACAACTCTTTCCTTTAATCTACTCGCATGATCCATCTGCACAAATACTAGCTAGAATCAGTTCACGAGAACTGAGCATGTTAAGGCTACACATTGCAACAGTAAGCTAACATTTAACAATATCAAGAAAGGAAAGTTCTAATTCAAAAATGGATTAAAACACAACCCACAACTCCAAAATTATTCGCATGAGAAAGAAATCTAAACCATCCAGCAAGGAGAAAGTCAAAATACCAGTAAGAACAAAATCACATAAATCAAGGCAAGACCTTATGGGTTAGGAACAAGAAGGTCAAGAGTGTTGATATCTCCTTCATGTAATCCTATGGATTACGTGATTGGAATCCAAAACTTACTCCATCCAACTAAAGGGGTCCAAGAGAAGACAAAACATACTAATTATGATCGTAGGCGCGAAGCAAAACGACGTTATCCAATTCTCCCAGGGGGCTTCATAGTAATATGGGTTCGACGCCCTTAAAAGAAACACAACTATAGTTTCAGTTTTAACCAAGGAGTTTACCACTACCTCCTTATAGGATTTCTTAAACGTAGTACTAGTTAACAACAAATCCACTCTTCCAAAGCATACAAATGAGACACAAAAGGGGCCATTATTCTACCAACAAACCTTATCCTAATCGTAAACTTCTCTACATAATATAAGGGAAGGCTAAACCCAAAAGTCGTTAATAATTTTTATATATTTCCGACAATGTCAAGAAGTATTTTAAAATAAAAATAAAAATTGATTTCCTTAACAAAGCCACAAAATGGGACTTTTAGTAACCAAGTTTGAAGTATAAGATATTCGAGTTCGAAAACAAAGGGATTCGATACACGGTGGGTAATACACCAGCGATGCCCCAGACTCAAAATACCTTACCACGAGTGCAAGCACAAAAATAAGAACCAACACACATATCCATTAGGAAGGTTACGCAGTGCAGTCAGGCCTAGAAGTTCTATGAGCTCCTTGCCAATGGTAAAGAAGATGGAATTTTTACCCGATCCATGTGGGCTTATCAAGGAAATGTCTAGCAATATCAAACAGATGAATATAATAGCCACCTATTATATTATCACTGTAATCAGCTGTTATCTAACAGGAAATGAGTTCACGAGTCCAATACCATGGATTCACCTACAACTTTTGTTTCAGTCCAGCTATTAATAGCTTGCTCGCGACCCTTAATAAAAATTGTAGAGATTTCATTCAATAAAACTTACAATGTTTCCCCCTTACTTTAATCAAACAAGAGTTTGAACCAGGAAGTAGGTAAAGTGATTCTCTCAACACGCAGAGGCCAAAATAGAAGTCAGGTTAATCGTCCTCTAGAACTGGGTACAACAGTCAACCATGTACAGTTCTAAAACAAAACCCTAATGCCATTTCTAATTAAACAAAAAGTAAGGAATGCCCACAGGCTTAAACAAGTTTTAGAACCCAACGTCACTATTAATGTACCTTTTAGCAAAAATAGGAGAGCCCTAAACAGGAAATACGTATTTATTTAACCAAATAGAGATATGTAGGCTTAACCTTCCATTTAGTAACCTTCAATTATAAATACCATCACAGAATTCTTTTAAAAGAGAGTCATATAAGCAAACGAAACTCTAAAATGTTTCCTTCCCTACGAACTAGATTGCATCACTCAATATTGCAGTAGCCCATCTAGGCAAATATGAAATAGAGTAAGCTATAAGAGAGGAAAGAACATTCCAAGCAAAACCAACGAAATTGGAACGAGATTTAAAGGAACAACCAACACAATCAGGCAGCGATATAAACAACCACGAAAACATTTTGTCTAGGTGCCATTCAAGAGGAAAGAATATTCATTTCAAGATACTGAAAGAAGGTAGAAAACTATTACAAGGAGTAGATTTAACATGCCTGATTAGAATTCTTCCAATCCAACAAGCACGTCGACCAGGGCTCGGGCAACAGCAACACAACCTGCGCAACTTCTCTTCCTCAGCCTGCTGAAGGTCCAAACTCTGTTAACGGCCATGCATCCCTGGGTTTCTCAGAAGTAGATCCAAAATCCTCTGAACACCGCTCCAAATTAGCCCGTAGATCAATCCACCAGCCAACATGTCAGTCGAGTTGTCCATATCCATAAAACAGTCCCTAGACTTAGCATCCTCAATAAGGCTAACCAGTCACTAGATTGCTTCAAAGCTGCTATGCTTTTCCCTTAACCCAAAGTGCTCTGTGAGCTTGTGCTAGCGCCACATTCATGTGGTGAATAACAGCTACAAAGCCAACCCCATGATTTGAAGCTCGGACACAAGACATAATGATTACATCATGCTCCTGGCTCTGAAAGGCATCAACCGAATGATATATATAAACCTTTTCCTTCATCAGATTTGAGGACAGCATCAAACTCTCGGTGCAAACATTACAGCTGTAGCTTGTAAGGTGTGATAAATTCCAACATAAACCTTTATGCCTGCCAACTTAGTGACTCATTAAAGAAGCTCATATAATAGCAAAGCAAATTGTGCTTCATGAATATTCTGATATGAAATAGATCCACGCCTCATATGAGATCCTCTTCCATGAGTTACATTGTAAAACAAGCTATGATGACTGGAACATTTCCCATTGTAGTACACAGCTAGATGCTTTTATTGAGCGTGTTGCTCTTGCCACTACTGTGGAATTACTGCCTTCTTTAATGAAAGTGCGTGGATTTCTTTTAGTTCTTCTGCTAGTGCTGAATTTACCATATGATGCCGCTCCAGCAGCCTCTTCCCCTCAAATTGAGCTGATACTATCTCAAAAGAAAAGCTTGCTCCACATCTAATAATTACAATGGTTTTAAACTATTTGGAAGCACGGGTGATGTCCTTACCCTCCAGATGTATCGACCACATTCAGATGAGTTGGGTTGAGTTTGGAGGACAAGGTGGCCTCCACCGCCTCCTTTGTGATGCCCATCTCTGCTAAATTCAATTTTAAGGATACAAAACAAATACCTAGAGACCTGTTGCAGGTCTCATTAGAGAATATTTGCACTAAATTTCATCAGGTCTCCTGGTAACACTCTCACTATCACATAGTCAATTTTGACATAAATATCTTGAAGGAGAGTCCCGAATTTGAGGATGCATTCTATACTGAACAGATAACAACATAGCTGGACATTCTGCTTGTTGGAAGTGCTCAAAAGACTTCGACCAAACTGTAACCTGTCTGCCCCCTGGCTAACTCCTGCTGTAAGTTGTTGCTGAGGCTTTCCGACTAGAACACACCTCGCAGCACCCAATGAAAGTGGAGGTAACACGCCTACTTCACTAGCTTGAAGCAGGAGCACACCCAGACTCCACAACCTAGCCAACATCCTCCCACCGCGTGTCAACAAGGACATTAGAGCAGAACAAGAAAGCATACCAAAGCACATAAAGGGGAAACTTGGATTCACACCAGGTGTGGAGCCACCCGTGAGGCATGCAACTGTTTGCCAAAGGCCGCAAAAAAAATATTTCCATGATTGCAAGGTACGCACAGGAAGAATCAGTAAAAGAAAATAAATTATTTGTTTTCATTGTAAGCAACTACTTGGTGTCTAACCTGCTCCCTTCACGTAGCAATCATGCAGACAGCCAACACCCAAGAATGGCTTGAGCAAGCAGCACGGAACGAAACCCAGGGTAGTCTTGAAAGGAAACCTCCATTAAAGTGTAGCGATCAGTCTCCAGAGGAGCCCATGCGGCCAGGGAAGAAAGCTCGAACAAAACCAGTCTAAATCCAATCAAAAGACTCCCCAAAACAGGGGTTTCCTTCCCCCAAGATGCGATAGAAAAAGGCATGAGGAAGTCAACAAAAATTAGAGCAGGTCATAAAAGATAACAGGTCTGAAGTGGTTGAAAGGTCACTAGAAAAGACAGGTGGCCAACTGCCCCCCACTTGGCATTCAAACCAAAGGAAAGACCAACACTCCTTGCCTAAACAAGAATGAGTGGTAAGTGTTCTTCCTCCACGCATAAATTAAAGGCCAGGTCTTTTCAACAAAAAGGTAACAAGTGTACGCGGCCAGCAACGGCCAGCAACGACAACGATAACACGACACCAGAAAACACGATGAAGAGGGAGATGATTGAGTATTCCCTGTGACCAAGGTGAAACCCACCAATGATCGACGAAGGCACAATGACATTCCATGCTTAGCACTCGATCGCCGAAGGATGAACACGTGCAACGTAGAACAGGACATTACATCTTTCTTCATCTGTGAAATAAGTTTATACCTCGTAAGATAGGAAAAGAGGAGATCCTCCTGCTTTGTAAGTCACCGTGGATGTGCGTAGTTTTAGGTTATAGGCCAATACCGTAAGCCCTGCTGAAGAGTTGCTTATCAGTACCAGTTATGGAGTTCGGAGATCATGCCAGTGCTCATGAAGAACATCGAGATTCTGATCTTGTAAGTTTATTTGACGTCTTTCCTGTAAATTCATCTATAGATGTACAACACGAATCATACCCTTTACCGGCATGGAAATTGCCTAAGATCCCATATAGCCAAGTATATGATAAATTAATTGCTTTCCATTTAATTGCTGCTACTACATTGAAAACCTGAGAGTCTGTTACTCAAGTATCTCAAACTTCTGCTCATGAATATGATATTCTTTTGATAGATTCTACTAATATACAATCCCTTAAAAAGTAAAAGACATTTAAGTTTTCCCATATAGGTTGTGTACAGATAGGTATTACTCCAATTTTCTGGCGTGGTTTAAATGCTTATGTTCTATACGACTTACTGGATTTACATTTTGAAAGCTTTAAAGAATCCCTTTTATCTGCTATACAAACTGGTCTTCATGATGGCCCCATATCTTTTGAGGTCTATCCAAACTATCCTGTAAGCCTTCAAAAAGAATATTTGCTAAAGCAAGTGTTGCGTCTACATCTTGCTACTACAGGTCTACATATGAAACCTGGTGCTTGTCCCTTAGCTATTCATTACAAGATTATCCACCGTCTTATCAATAAAATGCATCATGCAGTCAAGCATGGCATTTCTAAAGGCATCAGCGTGGTGAGTCATAATAGTCTAGAAAGTCAAAAATAGATCCTGAGCTTATATCTTGGTCCCAAATTAGAGTTCCAAAAGAATGGACCCCATCCAAAAAGTTTCTTGAGAAAAATCAGCCTAAGTTAGAAAATTCTATAGCTGTAAATGATTCTAAGTCTAACGTAACTCTGTCTTTCAGATCAAAGAAATCCATGTCTGATATGTCCAGATCTAGTTCATTTAGATCAGATACTTCTATTTTCTCGACTGCTGAAACTTTGAGAAAGTCTCTGAAAGAAAAAACTTATATCTGTAGCCATAATAGCTTAATCCATGATCCACATACAGATTATCTTTGGTGTAAAGATTGTGAGTAGATTGTAAAACAAAAATATGTCCCCTCCAATGGTCCAACCATTAGTATGGCTTCTAGAGAAACCGATATTTATCCATATTTTCCATCTCTTGACAATAGTGAAGTCTTGTCATCCGATGAAACCCAAAAGGCTATCTTTTGGTATCAGAAAACTTTTGATAGACATGTTGACCCTTCTGAGTCCTCAAAAATGTTAAACTGGGCTAATAAAGCTGTCAAGTCTGTACATGAACGCTTACAGTCACAAGACTCTATGTTAGCCGAAATGGAAAAGACATTAAAAGCCATAGAACTTCATCAGAAAGGAGATATATCCTCTGCTCTCAGATTGTTAAATACAAAAGTTGATGATGTTAGTTCTCATATGAAAAAAGTAGATAAAATTCTTGAGAATACTACTAGATATGTATCCACTTGTCCAAATATTCCCAAGATTGTATCCAGAGAAGTCATTGATGATGTTCAACCCCTCATTAGTCATTCCGAAGACACTAGAAAAGATATTGCCTCTAAGTTAGGTACTACGGTCCACAAGATTGTACAAATTAGTTTGCATCAGTTACATGAGTCTACTATAGAATTGATTCAGAAATTTGATCAAGTCTAAGAATCTGTCACTCCTATCCCTGAGATAGTCCCTCAGATAGAAAAGATTATAGATAATACAAACAAGCCAGAAGAGATAGAACCAGATTGGTCCCAGAAGGTGTCCTGGAAAGAATTTGTTGATATTTTAGGATCTTCGACCCATCATAAGACTGTTCTACTAGAACATAGTCCTCTTTTCATCACAAATAAAAATAATCCAGATAAAGGATCAGTCAGTATTGCTAAGCTTCTTCTGGAAGAAGCTGAAAGTATGTTTTTAATGGAAGAAAGTTCTGGAGCATTAACATCAGAGCCACTTCACCATACTGCAAGAACTCAAACCTTGCACCCCAATTGGTACAATTTAGATTTCTCATCTCTTGAACAAGTAAAGGAGTTAATACATGGATGGTCTAATTCTCAGCTTCTGTTGTATAAAAAAGATCCACATACTATAGCTGAAGTCATAGAAAATGGATTTGTTGGAATAGTAAAAGAATGGTGGGATGTTCACCCACATAAAGAAGAAATAATAGTAGGAGGATGTGCTGCATTAATAGCTGCTCTCACTCATGAATTTCTTGGAACCATTGATAATGATAAACTTAAGCTTGCTTTGAGAATTGGTGTATGTACTTGGTATAGATTGAGTGTTCCTCTCGTACCAAAGTATGGATAAGGATGACGTACCATCATTATCTTGAGTTAGATGTCATCTTGATGGAAAGAGATAATGATCAGGAATTTGAAGGAAGTGACCAGGTGCAGGTGGATGTACATTCATTGTATGGTGAAGATAGATTCTTCTCCATAATTGTCCAGTTGGATGAGCATGATGTCCCTGTATAGGATTAGTCCTAATATAATAGGATAATTTTACATACCAAGGTATTTTATAGTTGATTAGAATATTTCTAACAGTATCAAGTTCTACATTGAGAAAAGGACTGTCTCAGAAATTTTAGTAGGTAGATATTTAGAAAGAAAATACTTAAAATGATTAACAATATATTGCATGTCTCCTAGAAGGATAGACTTGTTCCATGCATCATTTTCCATGGGATGTCCTTCGGGCCAAAGCTTAGAAAATTCAAATCTCCATAATGTGCTTGGTCTTGGGACCAATTGTCTCAGCCGAATCCCTTCTATTGGAATATTATAAGGAGGAGGTTCAACATACCTTGAGTGTCTCCATTGCCACTGTAAAGTGCGAAAAACCATAGGTTCTTTCCTAGTATGAAAATATGTGCTTGGAATCTCAAGATCAACAAATCTAGATGCCACCTCTATCATACTATAAGGAGATATATAAATAATTCCTCTTGACAACAATAGATGTTGTGCTTCATATGACATCTCGTTGTCATTTCTTTTTAAAGATTCAAGGTAGTTGTGACATGTAGAAATATTCCAGTCTGATTCTACAAACTCATGGATGACCTGTGTAACATTTACATTCTGTGAATGATTTAATTCTCTACTGGCAAAATCAGCAAGAGAATTATCTTTTCCTTTGATATGTTCAATTTCAAAACTGAAATCGTCAAACCACATTCCCCAACTCTGAATCCTATTGAATGCAGTTTTATTTGCAGGATCTCCATTATTAAGTATGGTTTTAAAATCCTTTAAATCAGAGCGTAAAACAAAGTGCTCATTTTGGATAAAAAATAAGAAAGCTTCTATAGCCTTCTTAGTAGCTAAGATCTCTTTATGTGCTGAATGGTATTTTAGCTCTGATCCTTGAAAAGATCAAGATGTGTATCTGCATGTCTTTTCTTTTCCATTATCCATTTTTTCTTTCAAGATAGATCCCCAATAATTTTCACTAGCGTCTGTTTCTATAATCTTTAATCCTTGTCCAGGCAAAGACATAGTAGGGAGCTTTTGAACTTGTACCTTTATTCTTCGCACAACCTGTGTCATCTCATCTGACCAGCTGGGTGCATTCTTCTTCAATCTTTTATTCAGCAGAATCATATCTATAGCAATATTCTTATAAAAATCAACAACATAATTAATACAACCCAGAAATATTTGTAACTGATTTTTCTCTGAGATTTGATATGGGAAATCTTGAATTTTTGACACAATATGAACATGCATTTCTATTGATCCATCCTTAATTCTGATTCCTAGGAAATTCATTTCATCTTTGAAAATCTCCTTTTTTGTTGGAGATAAACACAAGCCATTCTTATAGAATGTTTCATAAAATTTCTATAGATGATCAATACGCTCTTTGGAAGATTTAGAGAATATCAATATATCATCAATATAGACTATCAAAAAGTCATCTAACTCACCAAAGATAGAATCCATTTTCTTCTGAAAGATGGATGGAGAAGTATTCAATCCAAAGGGAAGAACTTTCCACTCATATTGTCCTCCAAGGACTACAAAAGTTATTTTGTAGGTGTCCTCTAGTTTTAAGAATATCTGCCAAAAGCCACTCTTGAGATCAAACTTGCTATATACTTTAGATCCTTTGATTCTGGATGGTAGATCATCCTTACCAGGAATAGGATGCTGGACTGCTTTCATGAACTTGTTCAAGGGATTGTAATCAACAACAAGTCTTTTCTTTTGGCAGATCTGTTCACTTCTCTTGTTTACATAGAAAGCTGCACATGCCCAAGGAGAATTAGATTCTTTTATGAAACCACCTTGGATCAGCTTTTTGATTTCTTCATGACACTCCTTTCTTTATGAAGGAATCATGCCTTTATGATGTGCCTTGAATTTAGGAATGATATCATTCCCTTTATCATCTTTTAATAGCTGTAAATCTAGTGAACAGATATGTTGTTTTCTTTCAATAAAAGAATGTGGATTATTTGAACAAAGATCTCTCTTAATTTTACAATAATATCATCAATATTACCTTTACATAAGGCTATTGATTTGTGAATCCATTCATGATTGCATTCTTTCTTCTGCTCTGGTAAAGGAATTATTGTTATGAAAGAATGCTTTCTAGGGATTTGAACATCAAGATTGAATAAAGATATGAAATCCTTATTTAGACTGAAAGTACCATAATTCTGTAGAGCATCTACTCCTATCAAGCAATCATATGAAAGTGTGTCATGCTGATAAAACTGTAATGTTCTTTCATATCCTTATATTCTGATAGGAACATATGTTGTGTATCTAGAGATAACGTCTTTCTTATCAAAATTTATTTTCAAATATGTCTTAGTCCAACAATCAGGTGGTATGGCTCTGGTTCTAAGAAAACTTATGCCTGCTCCAGTATCAATCATTACATCTATAGAATAAGGCTTTATATTTGGGATGCAAATAGTAATAGTAATAGTAATAAAAGGATTTTGCGCTCCTTTTATAATGCATACCTCAGTATTGATTTCTTCTGTTGGGATTGATGTTTCTGCATCTTGATGCAATATTTGCTGATAGGATTCTTCAAGGAACTGTTCATCACCTTCAGCTTCCTTCTTCTCTCTGTTTTCTTCATCAACAAGTCTCTTATATTAATTTGTAGCTTTAGTAACCACTTTTTGTAAAAAATTTATTCTATTCCTTCTCCATAGTCTCATTGTTTCAGGTACTGGAATAAAAACATCTATGTTAGAAGTAGTTACCTGAAATTCATTAGCTAGATCTTCTTCTGGGAATAGAAATGGAAAGCTCCTTTTTGGTGGAGAGTATCTTCCTCCTCTGCCACAACCTCTTCCCCTGTAGGGAGTTTTTCTCTGAAAAACATGTCCTTGTATAGGAGGCCTTGAGGTAGGTGATGACCTTTGCTGGAGAGACCATCTTTGTCTTTCTTCTTCTTCTTCTTTTCTTTCTCTTGCTTCATTCTCAACTTTGACTTGAATTGTATATTTTCTTTCAAGTTCTCTGACCTTTTGAGAGAGAAAAGTCTTCTTAGCTTCAAATTCACTTTGCCTTAGCTCTAACTGCTTGAATATGACTTTAAAAGATACAGGCATCAAAGGATGAGGAAAACTAGCAATCATATTTACAAAAGAAGGAAATGAATTGTAACCGGATTTAGTACTATCTGAATCAGACTCAGAATGCTCTATAATATTTACTTGAAAATCCTCATTTGAAGAGATGTAAGAGATATCTTATGAATAACAGTCATAATCAGAAACTAGGCAATAATCCTGATCTGTTATGCCTTTTGTTGTCAGAAAATTTATCTTTGTCTTACCTTTATCTGTATCTTTCTTCAAGCATTCATTTTCATAATGATTTCCTTTACAGATAAAACAAGTACGTATAAATTTTCTTTTCCTCCCAATATATTTCTTCTTTCTGAAATATTGATTTCTATATGGGATTTCTTTATGTCTGGAAAACTTATACTTTTTCTTATGTCAATATCTAACATCTGACAGAATTTAGTTCCTAATGCTTTTTGGGCCTTAACAGCTTCTTTACGGTCTTTTACTCTTGACAGAGATGAGCATTTGTCTCATCTATGATCTGATTTAAAGCACCAAAACTCAATTATTATGTACTTCAGCCATGCAGGACTTTCTTATATTCTGTAGAAAAGAAAGTAGGAAAAGACTCTACAGAACAGTCTCATAGTAGGATCATTTATGTTACCAGAATTGTAGTATAAATTTTACATATAACATTGATATTCTTTAATCCTACTCATGTCACAAAATCTGGCTCTTAGAAATAAATAAGTATTCTTAAGTTTATCATTATCAATGGTTCCAAGAAATTCATGAATGAGAGCAGTAGTTAATGTAGCATATCCTCCTGCTAGTATTTCTTCTTTATGTGGGTGAACATCCCACCATTCTTTTACTATTCCAGAAAATCCATTTGCTATGACTTCAGGTATAGTATGTGGATCTTTTTTATACAACAAACATTGAGAATTAGACCATCCAATCATCCCATGTAATAACTCCTTTACTTGTTCAGGAGATGAGCAATCTAACTTGTACCAATTGGGCTGCAACGTTTGAGTTCTTGCAGTATGGTGAAGCGGCTCTGATGTTGATGCTCCAGAAGTTTCTTCTATTAAAAACATACTTTCATATTTTTTAGGAAGAAGCTTAGCCATACTGCTGATCCTTTATCTGGATTCTTTTTATCTGTGATGAAAAAAGGACTATGTTCCAGTAGAATAGTCTTATGACAGGTCGAAGATCTTGAAAGATCAACAACTTCTTTCCAGAACACCTTCTGGGACCAATCTGGTTCTATCTCTTCTGGCTTATTTGTATTATCTAGAATCTTTTCTATCTGAGGGACTATCTCAGGGATAGGAGTGACAGATTCTCAGACTTGATCAACTTTTTGACTCAATTCTATAGTGGACTCATGCAACTGATGCAAACTCTTTTGTACAATCTTGTGGGTAGTACCTAACTTAGAGGCAATATCTTTTCTACTGTCTTCAGAATGACTAATGAGGGGTTGAACAACATCAATTAATTCTCTGGATACAATCTTGGGAATATTTGGACAAGTGGATACATATTTAGTAGTATTCTCAAGAATTTTATCTACTTTTTTCATATGAGAACTAACATCATCAACTTTTGTATTTAACAATCTGACAACAGAGGATATATCTCCTTTCTGATGAAGTTATATGGCTTTTAATGTCTTTTCCATTTTGGCTAAGATAGACTCTTGTGACTGTAAGCGTTCATGTACAGACTTGACAGTTGTATTAGTCCAATTTAACATTTTTGAGGACTCAGAAGGGTCAACATGTTTGTCAACAGTTCTTTGATACCAAAAGATAGCCTTTTGGGTTTCATCGGATGAAAAGACTTCACTGCTTTCAAGAGATGGAAAAGATGGAGAAATATTGGTTTCTCTAAAAACCATACTAATGGTTGGACCATTGGATGGGACATATTTTTGTTTTATGATCTGCTCACAATCTTTACACCAAAGATAATCTGTATTTGGATAATGGATTAAGCTATTATGGCTACAGATATAAGTTTGTTCTTTTAGATACTTTCTCGAAGGTTCAGCAGTCGAGAAAAAAAAGTATCTGATCTAAATGAACTAGATCTGAACATATCAGACATGGATTTATTTGATCTAAAAGATAGAGTTACGTTAGACTTAGACTCATTTACAGCTGTAGCAGTTTCTAGCTTAGGCTGATTTTTCTCAAGAAACATTTTGGATAAGGTCTATTCTTTTGGAACTCTAATCTGGGACCAAGATATAAGCTCAGGATTTATTTTTTGAATTTCTAGACTAGTATGTGTTTTCACTGAATCACAGCACCCCTGTGTGTATACAAGAACTCACAGTGTGATTGGATAACATGGGTACTATCTCAAAGTTGTGGGACTTGCTACGTGAGATAGACCTCCAGAGAAAGCTGGTTCTTGCTCCTAAACTACCTGCCACAATCTACTCTAATGCCGGATAAGCTAACTGTTCTAATCTAAATTTCCAAGGGACCAGGGAGAGAGAATGCATAAAATGAAAGCCTACACTAAAGCGGTGATACACCAGAAAAGGAGGGTGGGAGAGTAGTCTCTAAATGTGTGAAATACAGAGGCAAAGTGCACACTAGAAGAGGTGATGACAGTTCACCATAATCTAGCAAAATACATTCACAACAATATTCCAAGCATACACAATGATAATGAATCCATGAAAGAACATAAAAATAGACACAATATTCTTGTAGAAAGATTAAAGGGGCAAGAAGAATGCAAGAAAACATAGCAGGGGAAGATACATCCACAAACTGGTATTTTATTGCTTCATGATATGCACAGTTCAATCTATTACAAGATAAGGGCCTGGATCACCATGCAAGGAGTCCACTACAAGGGCCTACAACACACTGGCTTCACAAAGAAATTTTGGCAGAGCTTTGCTACCCAAAAAATCTCTGCTTTACAATGAGCCCAACACTCCAATTTATAGAAAAAATGAGAAGAGAGAGAGAGGGGAAAATGGAAATCCCGAAATCTGTCCTTCAACCACCTGTAAGAGGCATTAAATTGAGTGAAATTATTATAAATTACTTGCAAAATTCTCCCCATACCGTCCCATGTGCTGCAGTAGAGAAAGAATGATGACCATGCCTCTTAAATGCACTCCCATCTACCAAATAAAACGTTGTTCTGAACCCGACCACGTTTTCTTAAAAAACTCGATCAATCTCTCATCAAATCCTGAATTTATTGATTTTTGTGCATCGGGATCAAAACCACGATTCCAACGGTACCAATTTTGTGCGATTTCGTTGAGAAATGCAAAAGTTATGGCATTCTGAGTGCGGGCAGCTATTTTGGCACTGACAGGCGTTTTCTGTCATTTGACGGGAATGAGCACTAACTGACTGGAGCCGAATATATTTCTCTTATTTAAATATATCTACCCTCATTGAAAATAAGAAATCCAATTTTTTTGGCGTAGAGGACGTCGTGCTCGTTCCAGAAAGTCCAATTTTGTGAAAATCGGAGCTCGGAGTCAAAAGTTATGGCCGTTTGAAGTTCACGGGCCAAACGTTGAATTTTCTTCTCTGCCTTCGGCTCCTTCAGCTCCTTCGGCTATCCACGTCCCACGCGTCCCTTTTTCCCACTTGTCCCAGACTGAAGTTCCCTGTTTCGGCCGAACCGGCCGATTCGCGTCCGCCGCGTACTCTTGTCCCGCTTGTCCCGAACTGTTTGGGACAAATTTTCCCGATTTGCCCGGTTCGGCCGGTTCACGTGCTTTTTTCCCAACTGTCCCGGTTCCTTAAGTTCTCATTTCGGCTGATCCGGCCGGTTCGCGTACTAATCACCTAGATGTCCCAGACTGCCTATTTCAACAATTAGTCAATTTTTTTCACTTTTCGGCCAGTTCAGATTTCTGCGTCCCGCGCTTCCCTTTGTCCCAAATGTCCCAAATGTTGCGCAGACCACCTGGCGGCCTTTCGGCCAGTTCGCGCCCAGATGTCCCTCATGTCCCCACTATTGCGAGAACTGGGACTTAGCCATTTTTCATGATTTTTTCTGGCCCCGAGCTTGTTTTTGCAATTTTTTCACATTTTCTCAGAACTTGCTCTCTTCTTCTTGGACAGGGGAGTTAGAAAAAATCTGAGGAGACCCTAGAAACATGAATTTTTTCTCGGACTCAATATAATTGCTTGGGACTAAAGAATTTGATGTATGTTATCAAAATTACCTTGAGGGGGTGAATTTTGGATAACAATTTTGGCGACTCAGCGGGGTCATCTGCCTGCCAGATGAAGAACAACCAGCTGCTTGTAGCAATCCATTGGGCATGGAGTCGGTTTGATAACCTCTCAGCTGATCTGAAATTTGAAAACTTGTGTCCCCAAGCCATTGAAACATTCATTGAGCTGGTTTTCCTGTGGCTGCAATTCTTTTCTAGGAGCTTGATGAACTGCAAACATGCATATACTAGAAGCAATAGGACATGTGCACAAGCACTTAGGGAAATAAAACTACTCTAACAGCAGTACAATGTGCATAAGCACTTAGAGGAATGGAAATTCTAAATTAATATTTACAAGGGTGACAATCTATCTTTTTAGTAGCAACGTTTGAGATAGATCCCATTGACTGGAATCTGTAATTCTTCACCATCCAACTTAGCCAGTCGGAAAGCATTGCTACCCTTGCATTCGATGATCATGTACGGGCCACTCCAGATGGCATCAAACTTGGAGTGCTTTCCTGGTTTTGCACGATCAACATCCCAATTTAGAGTACCAAATCTCCAGTTTGCAATATCCTGGCCTTAGCTTTCTTGTCAAAACTCTTTTTGACCAATGCTTTATCCTTTTCTATGGTCTGCATTACATGCTCTCTTGTCTCTTCTAATTCCATCAGCTCTACATACCTGATTTCCATAGGTTCAAACTCAGCTAGTTCCAACTGTTTCATGAACTCCAATGCTGACAACTCAAGTGATATAGGTAGAACTGCTTCTTTCCCATACACAAGCTTGTATGGAGAGCTTCCTGTAGACCTCTTGGGTGTGATCCTATTGGCCCATAGGGCTGATTTGAGCTTTGAGTGCCAAGTCCTCTGATTGTCATCAAGAGTCCTCCTGATGATTCTTAGTAGATTCTTGTTCGTAGATTCGGCTTGGCCATTACCTTGAGGGTAATAGTTCGATGAAGTGCTGAGATACACACAATTCTTGATAGCCCATTCAGTGATCTTTGTTCCAAGGAATGCCAATGCATTGTCTGATATGATAGTGGCAGGGGCACCAAACCTCATGACTATCCCTTCATAGAAATCTAAGATATTAGATTCATTTGACTCCTTGAGTGCCACTGCTTCAGTCCACTTGGTGAAATAGTCTGTTGCTATTAGTATCCACTTGTGGCCCTGACTTGAATTGGGATTGATAACCCCAATGAAGTCGAATCCCCATTACATGAATGGCTGATCCACTGAAATTGGACGAAGGGGCAGCGCTACTAACCTTTCTTTCCTTGTGAAGAATGCACATCTCTTGCATTTCTTGACCCAATGAGTAGCAATCATTGAACACAGTAAGCCAATAGTAACCAGCTTTCATGATTTTGAGAGCTGTCACTTGTGGAGCAAAGTGGCCTCCTGCTTCCCCGTCATGGAACTCGTGTAAGATCTTCTCTCAATTTGACCTATTCCAATGCATCTTAATAGAACATCATTTATGTCCTTCTTGAACAAAACTCCGTCAACAAGCACATATGGAATGGCTTGTAATCTGAAGTATCTCCTCTTTGCTTTGCTCACTTCTAGAGGGCACAAACCTGTTTGGAGGTAATGCACAAGGTCTTAAGTCCAACATGGGATGAGTGCATCATCAGCTGGTTGGTCTTGATCGTTTTGTAGTAGTAGGACGACATCTTCTTCACTTTTTGACCCGTCTGGTTGTTTGGAAGTGAGCTGCTCACACAAGCCTTTTGCCACGAACTAGCTTGGTCACTTTGATTTCAATATCATATTCCATCACCCGAGTGATCCAACCTACTCTCTTCTCATTTAAATCCTTATTTAGGAGGAAGTCCTTGACACCAGCATGAGACACCAACAGTTGGATCTTATTGTTTGAGACCAAGTGTCTGAACTTCTTCAAGCTCCTAATGACAACAAGGACATGCTTTTCGATGAAAGAATACTTTATTTCGTAATCTTCCAAGGTTTGACTAAAGAATGCTATGGGCTGTTCTGAACCTTCTCTATTCAGCTGTGTCAAGATAGCTGAGATCGTGTCTGATCCTCCAAACGCATACAACATGAAGTCCTTCAAAAATTCTGGGTTGATAAGAGTTGGAGCTTGTGATATTGCATGCTTGATGTTTTCAAAACCCTCTTTGCCTTCTACTGTCCATTTGAATGCCAGACTCTTCTTCAACATCATAGTTAGAGGCTTCACAAGAGTGGAAAAATTAGGCACAAATCTGCAGACAAAGTTTATCCTTCCTAAGAAGCTTTGGAGAGATTTCTTGTGGTGTGGCAATGGAAGCGTTCGGATGGCTTCAACCCTTTCAGGATCAATTGTTAGCCCTTCCCTAGAGACAATGTGACCCAACAATTTGCCTTCGTGTGCCAGGGAATATACACTTATTTGGATTCAATGACACTTCGAACTTTCTACACCTCTGAAATACTTGTCTGAGGTGAAAGAGATGGTCTGCTGCTTTCTTTGAGAAGACAGTGATATCATCTAGGTATACCAGCACCATATTGTTGATTAAGCCTTTTGAATGCCATATCCATAGCTCGCTGAAATGTTGCTCCGACGTTTTGACAGTCCGAATGGCATCTTCTTGTAAGCATACGTGCCCCATTTTGTATTGAAGGCCGTCTTGAATTGAGCTTCTTCCTTTACCATTATCTGATTATAGCCTGAATATCCATCTAGCAATGAAAACCTTTCTGAACCAGCTACAACCTGCAATATTTGTTCCATTGATGGAAGTGGATAATGATCTTTGAGTGATGCTCTATTTAGATCACGAAAGTCCACACACAATCTTATTTCTCCGTTTCTATTTCTTACCGACACCAAGTTTGCAACCCAACTTGAGTGTTTGATGGGGAAGATGATACTAGCCTCAATGAGCTTGCTTAACTCTTTTCTCATGAGAGGTTCAATATGAGGATTTACTGGCCTTTGCTTTTGCCTAACAGGCTTGGATTCTGGATCCAACTCAATAGTATGCTGTGCCAACTTTGGGTTGAAACCCCTTAAATCTTTGTAAGTCCAAGCGAAGACATCTGGGAATTCTTGACAAAGCTGAACAAAATCAGATTTCTTTTGTGGAGTACTTACTTTGCCAATTTGCAATGTCTTGCCTTCATCTACTAAAATAGGCTCTGAATCTTCACCCTTTACTTGAATGTTCGCTTTCTCCTTCCGGAACTGATCATTCGGGTTGAAGATTGACTCCAAGGTTATGAGGCCTTTTGGCAATTTGTTAGTCCTCAGCTGCACCACTTGGTCACCATACTACTGCTCCAGCTTGTCTTGATTTCTGGCGGAGAACTCAGCTTCTTCTTACAGGAAATTAACAATTTGCTGATCATTCTCGAAGACTTGCCAACTTGTGTTGTTATCTGGAACAGTTGGTCTCACAACCACTTTGATATGAGGCTGAGTTTTATCACTTTTGATACTTTCTACAACATCAAACACAGCCCCAATTGCTGCCAGCCTGTCAGCAGCTTCATTCTTTTTTCTTGGGATGGAATTGATGCTGAAGGCTTCAAAATCTTCAATAAGATCCCATACCCGATTTTTGTAGTTCTTTAACAGATCATTCTTGGCAGCATTTTTTCCTTTGACTTGGTTTACGATCAGCTCACTATCACCAAATACTTGTAAATTCCTGATGCATTTCTTCTTTGCCCAGTGCAGTCCATGAATTAAGGCTTCATACTCAGCTGTGTTGTTTGAATAGGAAAATTGGAAATGGAAGGCTGAGTAATACCTTATACTTTGCAGTGAAATGAGCATAGCTCCTCCTCCTGCACCTTGTCTACTCCTTGACCCATCAAAGAACAATTGCCTTACTTCATTCTCGTCTTTACGATCTGTCTTGGTGATACTGGGGAGAGGTTGGTTCTCTTCATGTAAGCAATAGACTCCCTAGCTCAGATTCTTCTATTTCTTGATAAGGATCAAAAGCATGCACCTTGCTTGCCCATTCATCAAGAGTCAAGTCTGGGATGCTTCCAACCTTGGTGTCAGCTTCATCAGTGCTTGGATAATCTTCTTGATCAAATGCTGAACAATTGGCATTGATCTGACTTGGAGTGTAAGGCTCAATATGGAAGTTTGCAATAGGTTCAGACCTGATTGTGGCTTTAGTTCCATACCTTTTCTAAACAACATGTGTGACCAATCCACCGAAAGATAGCCTCCAATTTTAGCAGTGAAGTCTCTTGATAAGCACAATGCAAAGAGTGGTGGTAGGTCTATGACTGACACATCTTGTAACACTATTACGTTGGGACATGCGTGCAGTGTGAGGCACAAACCTTTGATTACTCCAACCATTTTCACTGCTGTCCCATCTAGTTGCACTACACCCTTGGAAATGACTTCATATTGAAGCCCTAACTGATCAGCTATTTGTTTTGGCATGACTGAGCTACTTGCTTCTGAGTCAATCATGTAATTATGCACCAACTTGTCTCCTATGATCAATGAAACATAAAATCGAGGGGGATTCAACATTTTACCTTGTTGTCCTCCATGATTTCCTTCAGGCTGGGCAGCATTTGTGAGTACCTTCTCTTGTATTTGGACTTGCTGATTTGAGGTTGACCAGTCCTTCATGGCAGCTTGTAGCAAATCTCTTTGTCCTGGGATAGATAGTGATTCCCACATTGATATGTTTACATTTGTCTTCTTCATTTGATCAATGATACTAAATGGAGATGAAGTATCCTTCTGCTGTCCCTTGGCCTGCACATTCATTCCTTGCACATGGGCAGCAACAACTGGTATTTGAGTTGGTTTAGGAGCTGGTTTGGGTGCTCCTTGCATGTTTGGAACTACAGTTTGTTTGCCAACGGCTTGTGGAGTGGTAGAAGGTTGTGGATTACTCGAAGCCAACGGCTGTTCTTCACCCAAATTTCTCCTCTTTGACCTTGTGTTGGCTGCAACACTTTGAGAGGGTATTTGATTTATACCACAAAAATCTTCAGCCTGCCAATTGACAAGAGTAGTTTCATTCAGAGATGTTCCTTGCTGAGGTGCCCCTTGTTGCTGGTCTTCTTCGTGGCTGGACTCTTGCGACCCACCAATGGTTTGCACCATTAGAGCCTGATTTAATGCACCGTTAAAGCACATTGATTGGTTATGTGGCTGACTGCACGGGAAACACCAATCATATTCTTGGGCCATGTTATTTTGGACTGGCACCAAAGCTCTGGATGCAGATGTAACATTGGGGTTATAGGGCTGAAATGGTCTATTAGCGGGAGGCCTTGCTTGATTATGATTTGCAGCTGGATTGGGTGGTCTTTGAGGTTGATATGGTTGCCTGTTAGGCTGAGCTTGAGGCTGATACGGTCTAGCACTTTGAGCTTGTTGTCTTTTGATAGTAACCAGCTCATTTCCCAAATTCTGCAATTGTTTCATGACCTCTTAGAGTTCGTTTGAAGCATTAGAGGATGAGGTAGAAGTCTCATTTGAAATTTGATTTCTAGGAGTGGGAATAGGAGCCAAAGTGGGTGCTTGACTAGTGCTTGGATTTTCTAAGTTCAGATACAAGGGCATGGGAGGCCTAGGAGCCAGCTTACCAGCTTGAATAAGACAGTTTTCAGCCCTAATGGCAATGCTATAAGCAGCAGGTAAGGTTGTGCCTCCCATAGATTGAATTAACATAGAAATATCAGAATTCAAAGCTTTAAGATAATATAGAAAAGAACCTTCTGTTGTTGGCCTAACTGCCACTGGAATCCTATCCCAAGACCTTTGAAATCTGAAATTGAAGCCAGTCAGCTACTCGTTGGAGGCTCTCTTGATAGTTGTCAATTGTTCTAGAAGAGACAAGTTGTCTCCCTTTTCTCGAAACTGTTCATGGAGAACTATACACAATTGATTCCAATTTTTGATAGAACCAGCTTCAAGGCTTCTGAACCATTGCAATGCCTTCCCTTTTGAACGATGATTCCAGCAGTTTGACAGCCACATCCATTTCATTTATCTCATGGATTGCACAGACGTTAGCAATGTCTTTGACATGATCACCAGGAGTGGTACTATTTTCTCCAGTGAAAAATAGAATGTTCTTCAATGCTGCAATTGGAACTGGATTCTGTGCATTGAGGGCAAGTGGGCTACTGCCAGTGAAGTTGACAAAGGGATTTAGTGGTTGCGCCATTCTGATTGGTCTGAGAACCCTTGTTGATGCAAGAAAAGGTCTACCAGGTGGAGGTGTAGACAAGGTTCTATTACGTGGAGACGTAAATCTTTGAGCTCTTCTTCCCCTTCTTTCTCTGCCTAGAGATAGATGCAGATAAACAAACAATCCTTCCTCCCTAGTTCTTGACCTGGTCTGTATTCTTCTCATAAATTTTCCAGGCTTGGACTGTAGAAACCAGCAGATTATGCCTCTTTTGGAGTCGCCAGATGTGTGATATTAAAGCTCCTTTAAAGCTGGAACTTACAACAAGTGCACACCAATCTTGTTGCCATGAAAGTAAAGACCTCTAACCGTCCCACCGGGCGTGCCAAAACTGTTTTCACCGAATCACAGCACCCCTGTGCATATACAAGAACTCACAGTGTGATTGGATAACATGGGTACTATCTCCAAGTTGTGGGACTTGCTACTTGAGATAGACCTCCAGAGAAAGCTGGTTCTTGCTCCTAAACTACCTGCCACAATCTACTCTAATGCAGGATAAGCTAACTGTTCTAATCTAAATTTCCAAGGGACCAGGGAGAGAGAATGCATAAAATGAAAGCCTACACTAAAGTGGTGATACACCAGAAAAGGAGGGTGGGAGAGTAGTCTCTAAATGTGTGTAATACAGAGGCAAAGTGCACACTAGAAGAGGTGATTACAGTTTACCATAATCTAGCAAAATGCATTCACAACAATATTCCAAGCATACACAATGATAATGAATCCATGCAAGAACATAAAAATAGACACAATATTCTTGTAGAAAGATTAAAGGGGCAAGAAGAATGCAAGAAAACACAGCAGGGGAAGATACATCCACAAACTGGTATTTTATTGCTTCATGATATGCACAGTTCAATCTATTACAAGATAAGGGCCTGGATCACCATGCAAGGAGTCCACTACAAGGGCCTACAACACACTGGCTTCACAAAGAAATTTTGGCAGAGCTTTGCTACCCAAAAACTCTCTGCTTTACAATGATCCCAACACTCCAATTTATAGAAAAAAATGAGAAGAGAGAGAGAGGGGAAAATAGAAATCCTAAAATATGTCCTTCAACCACCTGAAGAGGCATTAAATTGAGTGAAATGATTGTACATTACTTTCAAAAGGCTCCCCATACCGTCCCATGTGCTGCAGCAGAGAAAGAATGATGACCATGCCTCTTAAATGCACTCCCAGCTACCAAATAAAACATTGTTCTGAACCCGACCACGTTTTCTTAAAAAACTCGATCAATCTCTCATCAAATCCTAAATTTATTGATTGTTGTGCATCGGGCTCGGAACCACGATTCCAACAGTACCAATTTTGTGCAATTTCGTTGAGAAATGCAAAAGTTATGGCATAGAGGACGTCGTGCTCGTTCCAGAAAGTCCAATTTTGTGAAAATCGGAGCTCGGAGTCAAAAGTTATGGCCGTTTGAAGTTCACGTGCCAAACGTTGACTTTTCTTCTCTACCTTCGGCTCCTTCAGCTATCCGCATCCCACGCGTCCCTTTGTCCCACTTGTCTCGGACTCAAGTTCCCTTTTTCGGCTGAACTGGCCGATTCGCGTCTGCCGCGTACTCTTGTCCCGCTTGTCCCGAACTGTTTGGGACAAATTTTCCCGATTCGCTCGGTTCGGCCGTTTCGCATACTTTTGTCCCAACTGTCCTGGTTCCTTAAGTTCTCATTTCGGCCGATCCGGCCGGTTCACGTACTAATCGCCTAGATGTCCCAGACTGCCTATTTCAACAGTTAGTCAAATTTTTTCACTTTTCGGCCAGTTCAGATTTCTGCGTCCCGCGCGTCCCTTTGTCCCAAATGTCCCAAATGTTACGCAGACCGCCTGGTGGCCTTTCAGCCGGTTCGTGCCCAGATGTCCCTCATGTCCCGACTATTGCGAGAACCGGGGGACTTAGCCATTTTTCATGATTTTTTCTGGCCCGAGCTTGTTTTTGCAATTTTTTCACATTTTCTCAGAAATTGCTCTCTTCTTCTTGGACATGGGAGTTAGAAAAAATCTGAGGAGACCCTAGAAACATGACTTTTTGCTCGGACTCAATATAATTGCTTGGGACTAAAGAATTTGATGTATGTTATCAAAATTACCTTGAGGGGTGAATTTTGGATCACAGTATGACTCACCACGCCGGTGCCTTCAGAAATGCCATGCTTGACTACAGGATGCATTGTATTGACAATACGATAGATAATCTTGTAATGAATAGCTAAGGGACAAGCACCACGTTTCATATGCAGACATGTAGTAGCAAGATGTAGACGCAACACTTGCTTTAGCAAATCTTCTTCTTGAAGGCTTACATGATATTTTTGATAGACCTCAAAATATATGGGGCCATTATGAAGACCAATTTGTATAACAGCTAAAAGGGAATATTTGAAGCTTTCAAAACGTAAATCCATTAAGCAACATAAAACAGAAGCTTTTAAACCACACCGGAAAAGTGGAGTAATACCTATCTGTACACAACCTATATGGGCAAACTTAAATGTCTTTTTCTTTTTAAGGGATTGTATATCGGTAGGATCTATCAAAGGAATATCATATTCATGAGCAGAAGTTTGAGATAATTGAGTAACAGACTCTCAGGTTTTCAATGTAGTAGCAGCAATTAAATGGAAATCAGTTAATTTATCATATACTTGGCTATATGGGATCTTAGGAAATTTCCATGCCGGTAAAGGGTCTGATTCGTGTTGTACAGCTATAGCAGAATTTACAGGAAAGACATCAGATAAACTTACAAGATCAGAATCTTGATGTTCTTCATAAGCACTAGCATGATCTCTGAACTCCATAATTGGTACTGATAAGCAACTCTTCAGCAGGGCTTACGGTATCAACCTTCAACCTAAAACTACGCACCTCCACGGTGACTTACAAAGCGGGAGGATTGCCTCTTTTCCTATCTTACGAGGTATAAAATTATTTTGTAGATGAAGAAAGATAGATCATACAACAGATCTCAAGACAGAAACTCAACACAACAGAATCTTGTAAATTTTATTTATTTCAAAGCTCTGTTACATGAAGACCAGACTCTAATGTATAGAGACCAGGCTCTGATACCAATCTATACCAAGTACATACACCAATTCTACATACACCAATTCTCAAATCAAGCATAAACAAACTTGCAATTCTAACTCAAACTGAAGCCTTACTAAACAATCCTTTGATAAGAAATCTAGACTCTACTAAAACAATCCCACTTCTTCAATGTAGTGAATGAGTCTCAACATCTCCTTATATAGGAATGTGAGAGGCTTTTCACCGTATGGATGGGAACCGGTAACCTAGGTAAACAAGAAGATTCCCACTAAGAGAAAAGTGGGAAAAGACGATTGAGTACATGCCACTCAACATGACACCTTTAGATAGTGGGGAGGTCCACCATGCTTTCGAAATGACTAAAGTGGAGTCACTTCAAGTTTTATTAAACTGATGACAACAAGCCTGTCATCATAGCTTTACAAACTGAAATGTACTCTAGGACTATTGTCACCATCTGACGAGCTGGAAGATTCTTGCCAATCTCTTCTTTCAGCATAGGAATAAATTTAAATATAAAGTTATCTTAGAAATGTGTTTTTTGATGTGATATTTGTTATTCAATGTATATATTAATATTGTATTATTTTTAATGTTGTAATGGATATAGTTGAAGATTAATGAATTAGGAAGAATGTACCCTCATATAATACCTTAGATTTAAATTCACTTTTCTTCATGCTTATATAAATTCTCTATTAAGTTTATAGATATTGTATAAATTATAATTAATCATATCCATCAAAACTTCAACACCTTTATAAATTAGGTTGTGTCTATTTCCAATAGTTTACATGTTTCTACATTTTATCCACATATCTGCTATGGCTCTCGTAACTAAAAAATTTAACAAAATTTCATTCTCTGTAATAGGTTGGTGGATATCCACATGCCAAATAATATATTAATTAGTTAACAATTTTATAAATCCAACTATGAATGATTTTTTTATAGTAATTATCAAATTTTAGTTTGAAATCACCATCTCTATTGTGTACATCACCTTATAGTATCCTTAAACAAAGAAAAGAAATGATGAGAAATCTTATGGAGAAGGTATGCATCATTTCACTCCTAAAATCAATAAGAGAAGACTTGAAAGTATCACTAACAACATTGATTCAAATTAAAATTAGAAAAATTGTGGTGCCCGTATAAAAAAATAAAAAATAAAAATAATAAAGAATTAAAAAAAAACAAATAAAGTAGAACAAAAAGGGGGATTCAGGAGTTGGTGGAGTGAGTTAATTGAAAATGGCCGTAGAGGAATTAATGTGTGTAGGTGCATATTAATGGAGACGTGGGAGGGAGTATCACATGTAGAAGACATTTTTGGAATGCTCCTTTCTGCCCTGTCATTTCCCTTACATAATAATAATTTAACTTTATTTGAGATCCAAAGACATTAACCAAGTTAAAACCCAAGTTCACATTGTTAATTTTACAGTATTTGATGGTTGCAGCGAGGCACTGTGGACCAAATGAAATAATGAGACAACTTGTCATGAAATATGAGTTCGAAAGTGTATAGAAGACATGGGTTTCCTCACGAGACCACACTATTTCACCTATGCAACAAACAGGTCTCCAAACTGATCAGTTTACAATTTCCTGCGCACTCCTGGCTTGTGCCAAAATACAAGCTCTCGAACAGGGTATGGACATCCATCAAAGCATAAAAGATAGAGGAATTTTTATCATATGTTGTAGTTGTGGATGCTCTAGTAGACGTGTATGCAAATGTGGAACCTTACACAAGGAAATCAAACTATTTGATAGAATGTTTAAAAAACAAAAAATGTGGTTTTGGTGGACAACATTAACTGCATAGATTCTGTGTAGGGATTATAACAGAAATATTGAAAGAGAGCATTGAGCATTATTATTTTTATATGGTCATGCTTACAACATTCGAACATGCAAAATGGTTATTTTGATAGTCTAAAACTTGTGTAAAAAACTAATTCTCCAAAATCAATGTCCAGAACCCTGGGAAGGATATCCCCTAGTTAAATAATGTAACGCCCACAAATTTCTAGTCTCAAAACAAAATAGAACTAATAATTTAATAGTCAAATTTACGGTAATAAATAAATAAATAAATAAGTATATATATATATATATATATATATATATATATATATATATATATATATAAGGATTTGCACGGTTAGACATTTCCACAATTAAAAAATTTCTTGGTTAAAGTCTTTCTACACAAGCTTGTGAAAGTTGGAATTAAATTAATAGTCAAATATTATTAATTTACTTCCTAAAATATATTTAGTGTTGAAAACATCTACTAAGCTCCATTAGTTTAATTAGTTATCATGCACCAAGATTTCTTTATTTTCTAGCACAAAGGTTAATTTGTTTTGCCTAGCCATTAAATGGCTCCATTCACCCCATTACTCATGTTCTTTTCTTATTTAAATTATATTCCCACAAAATACCTTCCACTTAAGTGAGGTAGGGTTTAATTTAGGCTATTGGATTGAGTCTATCCTATCACTTAGATTTGGGTTACCCTAAATATCCTTATTGTTCTCTTTTTTTATTTCTATTTACCCCAAACAACCTCATTTGTTCTTTTTTTGTTTGCAGGTTTGGAAGAGGAGGAGAAGCCATGACAAAAAGAAATGCAATCATGGAAAAATTTCTCTTGGTTTTAGTTGTAAAGGGTTTAGTAATGTGAGATTTCTCTTTTTCTTGATATAGAGATCCCACCATGGACCTCTTTTTGTTATTTAATGAAAACATTTATTTTTAGTTCAACAATTGGGGAAAAACCCACTACTACAAGGAGGGGTGTTTAGAGACATTAATTAGAGAAAAATATATATTTTTGTCTCTAATTAATACACCCTCCTACTTTTGTCTCTAGCTAATACCTTAAATATAACAAATTTAAATTAAAAATACTCTTTCTTTTGCAGCGGCTTGAAAAGCAGGGAAATTTTGGGAAAAATGAATGCGAGAAAAATGGAAAACTACATTGGGTGGGAGGGGATTTCATTCTCACATGCAGCTGGTGAGGATCTTAGGCAAGGAGGAGGAAGAGCAGGTATCCGCTAATGATCCATTTCTTTTTCCTTCATTTATTTTTTACTTGTTCCTCATGGTTCAATCCTGGTAATGTTTTATTGAGGATTTATGAGGATTGTGCACAAAAATGGCGAGATTCTGGTTTTTAGGTTGGGAACTTTGTGTCAAAGGGCCTTTGAATATATGCCAATACTATAGTCTAAGTGTCGAGGGCCTTTGATCAGACCCTTAAACAGTTTGGTGAGGCGAGATCTCTCATACCAACGAAGCCCTTGATAATTCCCACCACACTTCTTCTACTCTGAGGGAAATTATTGACATAGGTAGCTAGAGATCCCGTGTTGGAAAAAGTTTGAGAATGAGATCATATGCAAATATATAAATACATATGCCATGGCTTGGGCTTGGAAATCCGTTGGGTAACAGACAATCAGATCATCAAATAGCCTGTGATGTTCATGACGGCTCCTATGCCTAGAACCACCTAGGGAGGAGTGATCTCATTGATCAACCCTGAAACTAATTCGACATTCCCTCCTAGATCCTTGAAAAACCCGAGCGTGGTCAACGTTTCCTAATCATAGCCTAACATAGTTTTGATTTCTTCAAAATATATACTAAATACATCTGTCCCTCCTGCGAGGGACATGATCAGGAAACATATAGTATGGATCTGAAGCATGTCTCTGTTGTGTCCTCATATGTTAATGTATAAGGAGGTTAATGAACTTGTTTTCGGCCAAAGGTGGAGTTGAAACAGTAGCAAACACATAATATTTTTGAGAATTCAGTTTATTATTTGTCTCTCTTTAACAATAAGCTGAATCATAGAAAAGGAAGAAATTATTTGGTAAATATCTGCTTATTTAACTCAGGAACTAACATGTTCAAGAATTTAATCCTATGTAGAACTAGAAAAAATCAACTTTCTCATACACTGGAAGGTTTGAGAAGGAAAAATAGATCAGGGTTCTAATAGAGAAGACCAAAAATTTAAGAAATTTTTCTAAAACCTCTGTCCAGTCTGTCATAATTCTTTATATTGACCTAAACAGATTAAGGTTTCTCATACTTGTCATGTATTCCAAATATTGGAGGATATTTTCAAGTCAAAGCAATGAAATAAGGAGGTTTTAATTTGGAATCCATGTTTGTTTGGTTAGTTTAACATCTTCTATCTCAAATTTTTATAGACAATCCTGTAGAATACTATTTCCTTGCATGTTTCTTCTGATTTTTCTTTATTTTCACATGTGAAAATGCATGAAGTGATTCAAAAAGTGTTTGTTTGGGTTCTAGTGGATCTTTGTAGGTGTTAAGTAGAGAAAAACTATTAAGAATTGAGTCATGTACAAACATTATTGTTAAAACCCATGCTCACTGTCATGTGACAATGTAGACACCATCAACTAGGATTTAGAAACCGAAAACCTAAATTATAGGTGTTCATGTTTGTTTCATAGGTGGAATATGATCTCGCAAGCATGTTAAATGTGCTGAAAACCATAAAATAGGTTTTTGTGTGTGTGTAAGGACTCAATTATATGTTCTTTTAGGTCCCTTTCGATGTCTGATAAATTTCAATTTCCAAGTCTTTAATCCCTTTTCACAATATATCCTTCTTCTATCCAACTGTTCCACTTTTTACAGGCCCACCTTAGGGGATTTTTGCACTTAATTGTCATTTTGATGATTCACCTAACATTCTAAGCTTCACTTAGAGCACCCATTTGGATCTAGTTCAGGTTAGTATAGTTTGAGAAAGACTCACTTTGTAAATTTTATTCTAAAGCCTCCTTTCTAGCTTACTAAATAGGTTTGCTTCAACAATGACTTGACTGAGAACCAAACTGACATGGATTAAGGGTAATATAGGTAGGTTTGGGTCTGAAAACATCTAAATTATCTAAGAGGATTATCAAAAGTCTATAATTTCAAAGTTGCACTTCTTATCTTACCTCCTATACCTCTTCCTAGTCCGGTTTACCTCTTATTTTAGTTAACTCTGTGATGTTTCAATCACCAAGATAGCCTTTATTAAACATAGACAAAAAACTACAATCTTTGATCTCTTCAAACCTTCATTACAATATTGTTACAGTGTTTTTAGGTTTACCTTTGAGTCTTGTTCTTTATTTATACCCTAATTCTATTAGCCTTCCATATAGGCACCTATACCCTATTGTGAACATGTCATCTTGCAGATATATTCGGGGGAATTGCACATATGCTGGCTAGAGATTTCAGGCTTCAGAGAACACAAATTATTACAATGTGAGACCATTTTAAACAAAGGAAAAATCTCTCTGCACGCTTGATTTTTTATTTGCAGTTGTGGGAGCCTTCGTGCCTTGCCAAATCCCTGTACAAGCTTAAATTCTCTGATCCATCTGAATCTGTCCCTTCTCAGGTATAATAGCTGCAAATTTCAGTACATAAATGGTCACCCATGCAAGAATGGTCTGACAGAGAATGATCATGACCCTTTTTGAGCACACATCTATAAAAGCACATTGATCATTGGCATCCACAAATAGAGAGACCTTATTTCCCTTTTGCAAGATCTACATCATCTTTTAATAGCAACCTTTTCAAATCTTCATTATCACAAACATCTATAGTATTTGAATAAGTTATTGTGCTCAGCTGTAAAGTTTTATAACATTAAAACTATACTAACAAGGACACACATTAAACAAGCCTAACAATAGTTTGAGTTAGAATAGTAATCCAAATAAAGTAGGAAGAATCTAATAGAAACCAAGAAATGCCAAGCTAGAAAGTATGTTTTGACTCAGTGTATTACTGCTCTTTATAAATAAAAGTTTCCATTGGAATCCTCAATCAAATGAATACATTGAAGTAGGTTACAACAATAATTTTTGAAACATGGATGCATGATAGATGATTATGAAGAAAATATTGATGATATATTCTAGAATCTACATTATAATCATGTATATATGAAGCATTGAAAATGTAACCATGTTGAATGATGAATCTTTAGAACTTGAATGAATGATGTTAAGAATTTCTCACTTGTGTCTTGGAATGTTGACAAAGATGACATTGAACATTTAAATTTTCTTGTTAAGTTTTAGACCCTTTCCTTATTTGAGACTTCATGTTAAAGCTTGAAACTCATATGGGAGTTTAATGAGGTCTAATTACATGTCTATCAATGTTGGTCATTTATAATCCTTCCTCTTACATGTGTTAAACTCAAACACAGACATCTTAGCATCGAAAAACATGACTAGAGTTAAGATGCAACTACTTATTTTTGGAGGAGAGCATAGGAAAATGATTAGGAATTAGATGGAGGGTGAAGAAGAAGGTTTGAGAAGGAAAAAAAAAGCAAGGTTCTAATAGAGAAGACCAAAAATTTAAGAAAATTTTCTAAAAACCTTGTCTAGTCTGTCATAATTCTTTATATTGACCTAAGAAGATTAAGATTTTTCATACTTTCCATGTATTCCAAATATTGGAGGATATTTTCAAGTCAAAGAAATGAAATAAAGAGGTTTAAATCCAAAATCCATGTTTTTTTGGTTATTTTAACATCTTCTCATAATTTTACAAACAGTCCTGTAGATCACTATTTCCTTACATGTTTCTTCTAAGTTTTCTTTATTTTCACATTTAAAACTGCATGAAGTGACTCAAAAAGTGTTTGTCAGGGTTCTAGTGGATCTTTTCAAGTGTTAAGTAGATAAAACCTCTTAATAATTGAGTCATGTACAAACATTATTCTTAAAAACCATGCTCACCGTCCTGTGACAGTGTAGACACCATCAACTAGGATTTAGAAGCCCAAAAAATAAATTATAGGTGTTCATGTCTGTTTCATAGGTGGAATATGATCTTGCAAGCATGTTAAATGTGCTCAAAAGCATAAACTAGGTTTTGTGTGTGTGCAAGGACTCAATTATATGTTCTTTTAGGTCCCTTTTGATGTCTGGTAAATTTCAATTTCCAAGTCTTTAATCCCTTTTCACAATATATCCTTCTTCTATCCAACTGTTCCACTTTGTACAAGCCCGCCTTAGGGGATTTTTGCACTTAATTTTCATTTTGATGATTCACTTGACATTCTAAGCTTCACTCAGAGCACCTATTTGAATGTAGTTTAGGTTAATATAGTTTGAGAAAGACTCACTTTACAAAGTTTCTTCCAAAGCCTCCTTTCTAGCTTACTAAATAGGTTTGCTTCAACAATGACTTGACTGAGAACCAAACTGACATGAATTTAGGGTAATATAGGCAGGTTTGGGTCTAAAAACATCTAAATTATCTAAGAGGATGATCAAAAGTCTATAATTTCAAATTTTCACTTCTTATCCTACCTCCTATACCTCTTCCTAGTTTTCTTTACCTCTTATTTTAGTCAACTCTATCATGGTTCAATAACCAAGATAGCCTTCATTAAACATAGACCAAAAACTACAATCTTTGATCTCTTCAAACCTTCATTGCAATATTGTTACAATGTTTTCAGGTTTACCTTTGAGTCTTGTTCTTTATTTATACCCTAATTCTGTTAGCCTTCCAAATAGGCACCTATACCCTAATGTGAACATGTCATCTTGTAGATATATTGGGGGGAATTGCACATATGTTGGCCAGAGTGTTCAAGCCTCAGAGAGAAAAACTTATTATAATGTGAGAACATTTCAAACAAAGTAAAAATATCTCCACACGCATTATTTTTTCTTTGCAGTTGTGAGAGCTTTCTTGCCTTGTCAAATCCATGTACAAGCTTAAGTTCCCGGATCCATCTGAATCTGTTCCTTCTTAGATACAATAGCTACAACTTTCAATACATAAATGGTCACCCATGCAATAATGGTATGACAAAGAATGATCATGACCCTTTTTGAGCACACATCTATAAAAGCACATTGATCATTGGCATCCACAAACAAAGAGACCTTGTTTCACTTCTGCAAGAGCTACATCATCTTCTAACAAAAACCTTTGACCTCTTCATTATCACAAAAATCTATAGTATTTGAATAATTTATTGTGCTCAGCTATAAAGTTTTATAACATTAAAACTATACTAACAAGGACACACATTAAACAAGCCTAAAAATAGTTTGGGTTAGAATAGTAATCCAAAGAAAGTAGGAAGAATCTAATAGAGAACAAGAAATGCCAAGCTAGAAAGTAGGTTTTGACTCAGTGTATTACTGCTCCTTAGAATAAAAGTTTCCATTGGTATCCTCAATCAAATGAATACAATGAAGTAGGTTATGACAATAATTTTTGAAACATGGATGCATGATAGATGATTATGAATAAAATCTAGATGATATATTCTAGAATCTACATTATAATCATGTATATATGAAAAATTGAAATTGTAACCCTGTTGAATGATGAATATTTAGAACTTCAATGAATGATGTTAAGAATTTCTCACTTGTGTCTTGGAATGTCGACAAAGGTGACATTGAAAATTTAAATTTTCTTGTTTAGTTTTAGAACCTTTCCTTATTTGAGACTTCATGTTAAAGCTTGAAACTCATGTGGGAGTTTAATGAGGTCTAATTACATGTCTATCAATGTTGGTCACTTATAATCCTTCCTCTTACATGTGTTAAACTCAAACACAAACATCTTAACATGGAAAAACATGACTAGAGTTAAGATGCAACTACTAATTTTTGGAGGAGAGAATAGGAAAAGGATTGGGAATTAGATGGAGGGTGAAGAAGAAGGTCTGAGAAGGAAAAACAAAGCAGGGTTCTAATAGAGAAGACCAAAAATTTAAGAAAATTTTCTAAAAACTTTGTCCAGTCTGTCATAATTCTTTATATTGACCTAAGAAGATTAAGATTTCTCATACTTTCTGTGTATTCCAAATATTGGAGGATATTTTCAAGTAAAATCAATGAAATAAGGAGGTTTTAATCCAACATCCATGTTTTTTTTTGTTATTTTAACATCTTCTATCTTATATTTTTACAGACAGTCCTGTAGAACACTATTTCCTTGCATGTTTCTTTTGAGTTTTCTTTATTTTCACATGTAAAAAATGCATGAAGTGACTCAGAAAGTGTTTGTCATGGTTCTAGTGGATCTTTGTAGGTGTTAAGTAGAGAAAACCTCTTAAAAATTAAGTCATACAAAAATTATTCTTAAAACCCATGCTCACTATGCTGTGATAGTGTAGACACCATCAACTAGGATTTAGAAGCCTAAAACCTACATTATAGGTGTTAATGTTTGTTTCATAGGTGGAATATGATCTCGCAAGCATGTTAAATGTGATTAAAACCATAAACTAGGTTTTTTTGTTTGTGTAAGGACTCAATTATATGTTCTTTTAGGTCCCTTTTGCGCGTTTGGGGCAGTGGAGTTAGAGAAACATTTCATGTTGGAGTGTAATACTTATAATGACATTAGGGCCCAGTTTCCTAACATGGTAGCTACTGCATCCTTTCAATATATCTTCAGCAAGAATATGGTTGAAAAAACAAGGGAGCTAATTATCAAACTCACCAACAAGTGATCTAAATGTCAGAAAGATCTTTTGTAGGATCTGTTGTCCCATAGGCTGTCTTTGGTAGCCTTGTGGACGTTAAAATATCTTCTTCTTCTTCTTCTTCTTCTAACCTGGGCTTTATTATAGTTAATTTCAAGATGTTTGATCCACTGTAATTCCAACTTTCAAATTGGTTTACATGTTCTTTACATTATGATTAATTTCTAGCCTTCACAATGACGACATCAAAATTAATTTAAACTTCTAAAGAGAGAGTTTTAAGGTCAAAGAGTTCCTCAACTTTGATGCCATAATCCACCAAACAGGTCTCTGCATGGCACAAAGCTTACTACTTAGGAAATTCATTATATTTCAACAGAATACCACTGTTAGGAAATCTGAAAATCACAGAAAATCTGAATCTTTACACAGCAACGAATACAAATAAATTTTGAACCATGAGATATGAAACTATCTACCACTTATGCAAATTTTTCATACATGTTATTACCTCTTTACATGTTTTTCTTCATATATTTTTATGAAGACTTTTCTACGGATAAAAAGACTGAAATGGCAGGGCAAGGCTGATCTAAGCATTGAATATTACCATTTTCTTATGCAAGAGTTAAATAAAATATTCTACAGGATATGGGAACAGGAAAAAGCACACATAAGTTTTATAAACCTCCATCCCTTCTTGTTCCCATGTGAGACCTGGGCCATTGTACATGTTTTACATTAGTCATGTACAACATTTGTCTGGATAAGAATGAGGTATACTTCATCGGCATCAAAGTTGACAATCTCCAATTTTAACGTGAAAAGGGAAGAGAGTTGCATCCTGAAGAATGAAAAATCTTTAAATTCAGAAATCTGAAATACTCTTGAGTTTATGGAAAAATGAAACAATAACATGGGCAAAACGTTTAGAAACTAAGTACGAGTAATAAGATCACGTTTCAGACAGAAAAGAAAACATTTAGGACCTTGAATTAGTTAATGGTAAGTTGGGAGAAGAAATTAGAAACTAAATCCAATGAAAGAGCTATATTTCATTAAGTGTTGGCTACCAGACAAGGGCATCAAGAATACAGATGGATCAAGAATAATAACCAAACTCTTTCAGTAAGTCAGTATTTACCAATGCATATAAAATGAGCTTGAACAAAATAATGTCTGGGACTCTGACCTGTTACAACCAATAGAAGTGGAATTGGATAAACTGAATCTAGAATGGTAAATAATACATATACATGGAATGCAAGACCAATTACAAAAGTCAATGTTTCAGAACAACAGTGAAGGCGGATATACCTGTTCAGTCCTAAAGTTTGGTATCTATCATTCAACTGCATTAAATACCCCAAGACCTGTGTCTGAAGTTTCTGGTTGCTTGTAAGCTTCAAAGGCATCACATCGAGGTACAAGAGGGTTGGATATAGGCTGATTTCAATCCTATGATTAATAACACAACAAATTCAATGTCTTTCCAATCCTAAATTACAAAGATGATTAACATCAGGCAAGCAGTATCACTGTACATAAATGGTTTTATTTGAGAACTATATACAATCAATGGCTGCACCATATAAGATACCGTTGTCATGGCTTTCTAAACAAAGGAGGAAAGAAACACCAAACAGCTAAAAGTCATTAAACTTTTAAAATTATATACCTCTGCCACTACATTCACATCTAGTTTTCCCTTTGGTACTCTGATCCTTTTTTTCGCACTATTATCTCGTTGACTTCCCAGATAATGTGAGCTCGTCTGTCTTCAACATATTCCTAAATTTCTTCTTCTTCCTTCTTAGCTTCCTGTTGATCCTGTAAAGGCAAGATGAATTATTGATCGAGTTGCAGGGTTGGAAATGTGAATGTAATACACACAACAGTTCCATCCTCTTCCCCCTTGCCACCTTGAAAATAGATCTTTTGTGTCTTCTAGGCGTGTCATTGAACACAGTAGAAATGCAATTTATCCAAAGAATATCGCTTAATAGTATGGATTGCTGAAGGTTGGAGTCTCGAATATTATAAAGGTGTTGGAAATTCAATAAAATACAACCTATGACCAACTCTTTTGGAACCATATTTCAGCCTCTCTATTAACTCTAGCATTAGTAAACAGCCCTCAACCTTATGCTCAACACATATTACCGAAACGTGCAATCTCAACATTTAAATAAAGAGTAAAACTTACAACATATAATCCAGCGACTATATTGTGACACAATTAGGCATAGGATGGTGAAACAACAGTCCTGTTAACCAAACTACTAAAACAGGATTAAGATCAATCATGATCACGCTAAAAGAGTGTATACTGGCAAACATGAATCGATCATGTTGGACAACTGTTGGTTGCATTTGAAGAAAGAGTGTGAACGCTACCTCAAGATGACACCGTCTTCTTTTAGCTGCAATTTTATGATATTCTATGACAAAAGAATCATCAATTTTTTTTGGTGAATTCAAACACCCAAAAGAAACCTGAAAATTCTCCCACTCACTAAATTTAAAATATAACTATATGGACATGATTGCTTGGAATTATTATTCCATTACAATAAGGAAAATGTCTTGTTGCAAATGGGTTGTAAGAGCCACGTAAGGTTTATAGTCACTCAAGGTTTAGAGACTAGAGAGGAAATATAAATGTGTTTGGACTTCCACTCCATGGGAAGATAAAATCCCTAAATGCACCTTTTTTTGAATCTCTCCCTTCCTTCCTGTTAGGCATAAGTGGATAGTTTGGGAGGAAATGGTCCCTTTTCTTCAAGGATACCATTAATGTCTTTGGCATGATTTGAGTATTCCCACTTCCAATCTTTGGTGGAATTGGACGATTCAATCAAATAACCTTTTCTTTGTTGTCTAACCCAACTGCAAAGCAAAATCCCTTGCAAGAAAAGACATTAACACAATTAAAGACATGTAATAAAAATAATGGTAGTTGGCTCTCTTGGAACATGCTACACCATATATTTAATTTGTTGACGAAACTTAAACATGTCTATACCATACCTATACAACTTATTCCACCTAAGATTCTCCTTAAAATCATGGACAACCCTTCAAGCACTTGGAAGGATCGGTGCAGACCAAACCAAGCTACCATTAACACACACATACCAAAAGTTTTGTATCAATTGATTTAGAACATATACTTGCTTGAAGTCTCTCTTAATACCAAATGGTCTGTCCTTCTCTAGTTCTCAATGGTAGCAAATGGCCGACATGATTTGACAATCTCCTATTGAGGCTAAAAGTCGACTATTGGGATGGTGAATTCGGCATATGAAATTTCTAGTTGCTCTCACTTTATGCACACTTGTTCTTGATACAGGAAAATGCACTTTATGTTGTGCTCTTGAAACCATCCCCCATCTCCTCTAGCATTGTCTATCTGTCTCTCAACATTGGTCTTTCCTCTGCTCCTCTCTTCCAGAACCCTTTCCCAACAATTTCAACAGAAAAATGTCTTGCTTAGCATTTTCTCTTCTTCCACCCTCGTTGATCTAGAACATTTGCCAACTAATTTTCATCTTTCATATTTGAGAAAATTGTTGCCAACAACTATGTGGTGGGAATAGTACCATTCCCGTTGTTAAGAAAACTCAAATTTTGTTCTTTTTATGTTTGCAGATGTATCAATTCAACATTAAATATTTAGAGGTGTGTGCTACAATCTGCAGGATAAAGGAACATCTTCAAGTTCTGCTACCAAATAATACTTTATAGAGATACATTGATTCTTAGTTTCCTCTCCTTTTATGATGGTTTTTTGTATCATGATTATGTTCTTGACTTGTCCCTTTGTGAGAGGCCTCTTGACTATTCTTGTTTAATATTTCGACTTGTGTATTTATATTATTATTAATAGATGTATTTTATTTTTTAATTATTAATAGAATTAATTTTTTTTATAGAAAATGCTAAAAGATATTTTATTTAAAATAAGGGAGATGGGCCAACTGTTGTAACCCTTAGCTTCCAGGGGTCACCATAACACATGGATGCCACATAATCACACAAAACATGTTTGATGTATTGCCCACGCTCCCACAATTGCCGAAAGCTATTCTCCTAAAAAAAAATGCATCACATGCTTAAGACTGATCCATAAAAAAACAACATGCTTGCATTGGTGGGACCCGCGCACATCATTCATTTCTTATTTTTTTAACAAATTGGTTTGAAAATAGAAAGGGGCATGTGGCAGACAGTAGGCGAGTTGGTGGGGAACAGGGATAATTTTAGCGGCGAATATTCGTAATATGGCGAAAATTTCATTTTAGGAAAATTTGAAAAGGCGAATTATTCGGAGTGGGTCGGTGTCCTGTTCGCCTAAAATATAAAGTATATTTTTTTTGGGGGGTCGGCTTCGCCTTCATTTGAAAACATCTCCTATAAAAACCTATGTGATTCGCTGGGTAGTATACCTCAAGTAGCTTACCAAATTACCAATACTGTGAAATTTGAACTCGCATACCCTTGAGCACCAGAGATTCATATTACTGTTATCCTGTGATTGTTGACGCACGACAAATGCAGTGTTGACGCGTGACAAGGGCAATATTGACGCGCGACAAGAGCTGTACTGACGCACGACAAGAGCTGTACTGACGCGCGACAAGAGCTGTATTGACGCGCGACAAGAGCTATACTGACGCGCGACTTGGGCTAAGAAGTGACGTGCGACAGAGGAAGGGTTGACGCGCGACAGAGGTTGTGTTGACGCGTGACTTGGGCAGTGTTGACGCGCGACATCAGACAGTTCACCCGCGACAAGACCTCAGAGACTGGACAGAGTCGCTTCTTGGTTCTTTTGCTGACGCAGGACTATTTTCAGAATAATGGAAGGTGCCAGCTCAAAGAATACGAATAACCTAAAAGTAAGTAAGAAATCTCAGAAATCACTCTTCAAGTATTTTGGAAACTCTGCGGATACAGATAATGTAAATACCAATCATATAGATGCCACCAAAAAGAATCAGAATACTGACTGTGTGGAAGGTATTATTGAGGTGGACATGCATTCTGCACAGTATCATAGTCAAACAAATGAAACCTACGATAATATGCCAGATCTTGAAGATATTGTTCCTGTTGGGGTGCAACCAGAAGTGCAGCTAGATATCACAGATACAAACACTCAGCAAAATGGAAGACAGAAATCAATATCAAACTCTGGTCCAAGAAAGAGGAAACCAGGTGATTGCGATATTGCTCAAAATTCTACTCAAAAAAGTAAAGCATTGAAAACGAACAAGAATATGTGGACCATTGGCAGGACATACAAGTTTGATTGGGCAGCTAAATTTCCATTTATTGAACCTGTACAATCATCTAATTCTGAAGAAATCCCATGTGAATGTACATGTAAAATATGTACGTGGAAATTGGGAAAGCAACAAAAAATGCAACTGAAGCTGGACACTATAGAAAAACATTGTGGAAAACAATATTTAACTGTAACAGGGGCGGATGGCCAGAAAATCAAAACACATAGGTGGAAAACTGAAAAGGAGTGCATGCATGTCAGATACGCAGCGGAATATGAGGCAGAGCAGAAAAAACACAGACATCTGTTGGAAAAGGGAGGAACAATCACATCGCATATTGGTAAGATGAAAGAAACAAATCTACATGCAAAATTCATACAATTCTCTACTCTTTTTCAAATACTTAAAAAAGGAAGGGCGATGTCAGATTTCCTTGATTTCAAAGTTTTGTATCAATTTAACGGAATGCTGAATGTACCTCAGTCTCATTGGTCTGAGAGTAGTGGATGGGAAATGGCAAAATGCCTCTCGATGATAGAGAAGGAAGATTTGAAAGAGAATGTAAAAAAAGCAAACTTTATCTCTCTTTCAATTGATGAAGTGACAGCAGTCGACAACACCGCATGGGTATGTATCCACATATATACTTTAGAAAATCATATAAGGACTCCTCATCTGTTGGGTGTTATGAAAATGGTTGAAAACTGCAATGCTGAAAACCTATATAAAATAGTTGTTTCTCATTTGAAAGATGTTGCTGGTATGACTGATTATGAAATTGCTACGAAGTTGGTATGCGTTGGAGCAGATGGTGCATCTGTCATGCAGGGTCACCGAACAGGGCTGTGTGTTAGATTACAAACAACAGTGGCCCCATATATGCTACCAATTCACTGTATGGCTCACAGAATGAATTTAGCGTATAAAATGGTAAGCAACCACGAAAATGTTGCTAAATTAGAAGACCTCATAAGAGAACTTCATGCCTATATGTCAAGCAGCCCAAAGCATTTTCTCGAGTTCCAAAAATTTGCAATTGGAATTACAGACGGCAAAAAACTTCTGAAGGATGTGGAGACTAGATGGATCTCTTTGTATGAACCAGCATGCAGAGTTCGTGAGGAGTATCCTTCATTGGTTGGTTTCATGCACAAATACCGTCATGAAGTTGATAGGGCAAGGGACCTGTTGTTCCGCTTAACTGATTTGGAGACTTTGCTTACATTGGTTGGTATTCTTCCAATGTTAAAGGAGATCAATACACTGATGAAGCATGCACAGGGCAGATTGATCTATATTGTGGATTTTATACGGATGAGGAAAATGGTATGTCAAAGTCTTGATATATTGTACTGTTCCCAGGATAGTTTTGATGCACCTGTTTTTGAAAATTGGAGAGATTTATTAGATCTTAAAAATCCTAACACCTTTTTGAGATTTAATATCCACGATCACCTATGCATCTCTGTTAATGGGAGGGAAATACCTATGCACATTTTGCAAAGACGTCAAGATATTATAGGATCGGAACGAGAAGATGTTCCTGTGACACGTAATTTGTTTGAGTCTGTGATAGTTGAAACAAGAATAAAGCTTAAAAAAATTTCAGAAACCTTGTCATCAGAAATTAGGGAACGTTTCTGTAAAGATAAAATTCTGGAAGCCATGGGTGTGATGAATCCGAATTTTTGGAATACAGAAGGTGGCCGTGCAGACTTTGTCAGTAAGCATTTCCATAAATCAATGGGTACAATAATGGAACAATTTACAAAGACGTCAGAGCTCAAGGGTACGGAAATCAAAGGTATACTGAATGCCGATTTATTAAAGTTTCAGTCAACCAATTTTGCAACAACAATGAGGAACCAATATAAGAATTTAGATCAACCTTCTGAAAGTGGTGCTATTACAAGGCTGTGGAGAGGAATCTATCAAAGTTCTATCTTACAAGAAGATATCAGTGAGTATTTCAGACTATATGAGTTATGCCAGACAATGATTTTGGGGTCTGTGGAGGATGAAAGAGTTTTCAGTGCATTGTCATTTATAAAATCAAAACTGAGAAACAGGTTGGATAAAAATCTGGAAAGTTGCATGAGGTGTTACGTTTCACGATACTCCCTCGAAACCTTTCCGTTTGACAGAGCAATTATGCACTGGAATTCCCTTTGCGAAAGAAGAGGTGTAAATAATACAGCTACAAGTACAAATATTCCCAACCTTGAGAGTGTAATTGGCTCTTCGTCACATTCTACAGAAGACAACATCGACTTTGATGAAGCTATTGATAATGGATTGTTTCAACTTTAAGTAGGTATCTTCTTTATCTATCTTTTATCTTTATCATTAAAGATGTTACAGGTCTATATACTAAAAATGTCAGGCAATTCACCCATCTATCTACTAATCCATTTCTCATGTTGGATTTTTTTAAAACACAGATCTAGCGCATTACCAGTGGCAGTGATGATTTCAACTTTAAGCAGGTATCTTTTTCCCCTTAATCTTATTGTTTGTTACTATTCATTTTTTGACAGAGCAATTGCTCACTGGAATTCCCTTTGCGAAAAAAGAGGTGTAAATAATACAGCTACAAGTACAAATATTCCCAACCTTGAGAGTGTAATTGGCTCTTCGTCACATTCTACAGAAGACAACATCGACTTTGATGAAGCTATTGATAATGGATTGTTTCAACTTTAAGCAGGTATCTTCTTTATCTATCTTTTATCTTTATATACTAAAAATGTCAGGCAATTCACCCATCTATCTACTAATCCATTTCTCGTGTTGGATTTTTTTAAAACAAAGATCTATATCATTACCAGTGGCAGTGATGATTTCAACTTTAAGCAGGTATCTTTTTCCCCTTAATCTTATTGTTTGTTACTATTCATTTTTTCAGCTCTGGTTATTATTAAAGATGTTACAGGTGTATGTATTTACATTTAGTTAAATACAAAATTTTTATTTTTTGAAAACGTGGGTTGACATCCGTCCGAGGAAGCTGTTACTTCTCGGGACTGACAATGTCAGGCAACTCACCCATCTATCTACTAATCAATTTTTTGTGTTGAATTTTTTAAGACAAAGATCTAGCACATTACCGGTGATGATTTCAATTTTAAATAGGTATCTTCTTCAACATAATCTTATTGTTTGTTACCTTACATTTTTTCAGCTCTTGTTATCATTAAAGACATTACAAGTCTAATTCTTTATATTTACATTTATTTAAAGATATTGTTGGTCTATATATTTTAAGATGTTGCTGGCACTTCTCAGGACTGACAATGTCAAGCAACTCACCCCTCCATCTACAATGTCATGTGAAACAAAGATCTAGCACGTTACCCTTGATGATTTCACAGCAATCTAATACACAAGAGGTAAGCTAAACCCTAGCATATTTGCAATTATGATTAATTTCTTACCAGTGATGATTCTTTCTTGATTTCTTAGAATTATATTTAATTTATTTTTAAATACAAGTCCACATAAAATTCACATAAAATTTGGGATAAACAATACATTATACGATTTTAAATATAAGTCCACATAAAATTCCTCATCATCCATATATATCATATCATCACCATATCATTATCATATCCTCATTATCATCATCTATCATTAATTATCAATTATCATCATTCATCATCTACGTCCACATACAATTCATGACAATGCAAATAAACAAGAAACATACATATAATTCATGATAATCACCATCTAATGCAATTAAAATTAAAGATTGTATGTAAATCCATATAATTAAATTCAAATACCATAGTACATACTCAATAGTAGAAGTTTTCAAATTCAATATTTAAAGTTTCCTCAATAATAAAAGTTTCTAGTTTTCAAAACCCTCTTTTTCTTTATTCAATTCTACTCCTCTGCACTATTTCCCAACGGCTTCTTCCACTGTGGCTGAACCTCTTTCCCCAACACCAGAAATCTCCATGCGACAGCAAATTTGGATCAGCTGCAGCGTATAAACTATCCCGTTGCCAATAATTTTCATTGATTAGAACCTTTAGCCCTTCTGTCCCATTCTATAAGCTGATTGATATGAGGAAGCATCTCCATCTTTCTCATCAACCCACACAAAATCTTTTTTGTGCTTGTCCAGATCTATGAAATACTCCTTGCCCTCTTTAGAGGTACTTGTGCCCAAACCCTGGGGCCTGTATGGTCCAAGCAACAAGTGATACCTAATCAGCAAGTGAACAAAACCAGAACTCGAAAACATATAAAGAGGAAACAAACTAGCATTACTTTGTACTATATGGTCCAGCCGGTTATCGATCCACTCAATGATTCTCTCCAAGCTTCATACTCAGGAATTGTGTAGAAAGATAACACATTTCCATTTTTGTGAGTTGCCTACATCAACATGTGCCGACATTAGACATGGAGATACATAACATCTGGAGGCTTAGAAAACAAATATAAAAAGTCTCGAAACACAACCAAATATACAGGGGGAACATTTACAGAAACTAAACAGCGCTATACAAAGATCATGTACCTGGTCTGTCATTATCATCAGATGGCCATATATTTAATGCTGTCATATATTTTATCTTCCTGTAGACCAAGGATTTTTTTTCTATTTACTATCTCTTTATTCTCCATTTGTTGGTGAGTGGTAGCTTCCCAAAAAATAGATATTCCTGCCACCTGATAGGATAAAGATAACTAAAATAACAAAAAATTAAATTGGAAAGTGATGTCGAAACATGTCACAATACTACCAAATTCAATATTCACATTTCCCTGATTCAAGCCACAAACACTTACAGCGACTGCAAGAGCCTTGGCTGAGTCACCCTCCGTTAATATTAAAGTACATTGATCAGAATTCTTCCCTCCTGCTTGATTTGCATCAAGTTTGGGAACATCAATTAATTTCCCCTTCTTGGTTCCATCAGTTTTCTTAAGATCTTTTTTTTTTTAAAAAACTTTTCCACTGCACTCATCAGGTCAAACAAAGTTACAAAGCCCATCTTAGATAACCTGACCAAACAAAGTTGCAAAGATAGATAAGCATTTGAATCAACACATTCCTGGAGCCACTGTCAAACCTTGCATTGACCTCTAAGAATCCTTTAAGAAACAATGTGTTATACTCTTCCTTACTATGCACAAATCTTATGACAAGGTAACATCAATATGAGATTTCTCAACTTTATAACATTTGTAGATACTCATTTTTCCCTACTTTGAGCATGAATCAGAAGTATAACCTCTATTACACAATACATCTTCTTGTAGTAGCAATACATTCTTGTCTCAACACCATGATAGACCACATAATGACATATAGAAACAATGTGTTATACTCTTCCTTACTATGCACAAATCTTATGACAAGGTAACATCAATATGAGATTTCTCAACTTTATAACATTTGTAGATACTCATTTTTCCCAACTTTGAGCATGAATCAGAATTATAACCTCTATTACACAATACATCTTCTTGTAGTAGCAATACATTCTTGTCTCAACACCATGATAGACCACATAATGACATATAGCATGACATTTGGGTCTTGACAGACCTTGAGCTTTTCTCAAAGATGTGAAAACATTTCTTAAGGCATAAAACAAGGTCCTCTTAATATGTCACCTTTTAGAACTACAAGACATTGATGAATCAACACCTTGACATGGTCTTATACCACTTTTAGAGAATTATAAATCTCCTTGATGAAATTCTTTCACTTTGTACATCATGAAGCACTGATAATTTTCATCACCAACTAGGACTGAGTCAGCTTGAAGCACTGACAGAGTAACTTGCACTTGACAATCCAATATTCAATTCATGAATTCCTTAACAAGGATGAGCTTTACCAACTAGATAACAGGACAGATTGCTAGACCTTAGCATCATTGACTTGGATATCTTTATTTTAGACTGATAAAGGTCATTCATAAAATCCAAACACACTTTGAAGTCCTCAACACGTTGAAAAATCATAGTACAACACAGATTCTTAACCTATCCACCTTTTACCAACTATAGACCTTAAGTCTACTTTCATAGACAGTATAACCCCACAGATACAATTAAAGTCCCACGACATAATTTTCAAGATAATTAAAGTCCCACAAGATATTTAGGCACTAAATTTTACATTATACACATTAAATTGATCATCGTCTTTCATCATCATCTATCATTGATTATCAATTGTCATCATTCATCATCTACGTACACATACTATTCATGACAATGCAAGTAAACAAGAAACATACATATAATTCATGATAATAACCATCTAATCACCATATAATTAAATTCAAATAGCATAGTACAAACACAATAGTTGAAGTTTTCAAATTCAATATTTAAAGTTTAGTCAATAATATTTAAAGTTTAGTCAATAATAAAAGTTTCTAATTTTCAGAACCATCTTTTTCTTTAGAAAACTCTGCTCTGCTCTCTTCCCCAACGGCTTCTTCCACTCTGGCTGCACCTCTTTCCCCAACACCAGAAATAACTCCTGAACTTATAAGATCTTCTGCAGCACTGTCCAGATTTTTTATAATTCTTTCTTCTTGATTTGTTGCATCTCCATGCGACAGCAAATTTGGATCAGCAGCTGCTTTGGCTTTGAATAAGATGTCAGGGTCGAGACCATGCTCTTTAATTATCCGCTTTAGTGTATTGTTTTGTTTGTTAACCAAAACAATATTTTGCTTCAAAGGTTTTGCTGCGGATAAGCTGTTCTTTGCTGTTTCCAAGTGAACTTGCAAAACCTTCGCCTGACTCTTCAAATTTTCATATTTCAACTGCACAAAAAGAGTAACGTCAATTCAAAATATTAATGTAAATTCAAAATTTCAAATTAACAAAAATGATTGTTTGAATGTAATAGTACTTACAACCGCTCTATCTCTTTCGGCATTTGCGATTGATACCAAATCCTTGTCCTTTGACCATTTGTTAAAATATGCCTGGGCCTCGGCACTAATATTTTCCAATTTGTTTAGTGCCTTATCTAAAATGCCATCTTTATAGTCGTTGTTAAACGTGACAGTCCCACATTTTAGTTGGGTAAGTAAGGAATCCATCTTCGCAGGTTGATTCTGGACTGCAGCGTATAAACTATCTCGTTGCCAATAATTTTCATAACGACTAATAATCTCATTGATAAGAACTTTAGCCCTTCTCTCCCATTCTATAAGCTGTTGGATTTGAGGAATAATAAACTCACTGACATGGGATTCACAATCCTTACCAATTAAGTTCTCCAAAGGAAAAGGTGGAAACTCTTCACTATCTGAATCTGATGCAGACGATCTTGCTGGAGAAGTGTGGGGGCTTTCACCATGACAAAGATCAACTGCTCCTTGTTTCTGTCTTTGGGTGGGCTAATCATTTTTTTGAAAAAATAAATCAAGATTTAGATAAATAAATTTAAATCAGAATGTAATTAAAAATTGTAAAGCATATTAAAATTGAAATTTGAAGTATACCTGCTGGCCTTGAATCATCTCGCGGGTATCGAAAAAACCAGTTGGGTCATTGCTATCAATGCCCAAATAATATTCATCTAAATTTATATTGTTCAAAACAGATATGCCCGTTGTGCTGGGCAAGCCACCAAGTGAGAGAGTTGGAATTCGAAACGAGGAGTCAAGGTTTAGTGTCCCACTAGGGGCCGGAGCAAAAGGCATGCGTTTACCAATGTTCTTTTTTACTGTTCCTCTGGTTGGCATTTTAAAAATTAATGGTTGAGTGGGTGTCGGTGCCGTGGTTTGATCATGACTGACATGTGCTGAAAAGTACAAGAAAAAATGAAAAATATTAAAACAATTCATAAAGTCAAAACTACGAAATTAAACGTTGTATAGAAAAGTTGTACCTTGTTGTCGAGGGGTATTTTTTTTCGGTGCTACGGGTGGCCTTGTAGGAGTTGTACTCAGTGGCTGTTCAGAAGATATCAATGCATGCGACTGTACGGAGTGAGTTGGGGAAGAAGGTTCCATAGTCCCTGCTATTCATCAATATTAAATGTTGTCAATTCATTTTGTTAAAATTTAAATTGAAAAATAAATCTACAAGTTTGGAATTTGTAATTAATATATGAGAATGTATTACTTCTCTAGCGTTTAACGAGTTCAAACTGTTGAGGGTTTGGAGAGGAGTGAGCTTCCATTTCAGATTGGGAGTCCCCCAAAGCCTCCGCGTGTAGTTGGCCTCTTCCTCTCGACATCTTTTTTTTTCGGGGAATGGCTTCAAGATATCTTCTCTGCATAACATTAAAATTTAAGTTTTAATAACTGTGCACTGTAATGAAGAAAATTGTAATACAATTACAAACTACATAGTTTATACCTGTTGTTCTGCAAATGGAATTGAGAATTTCTTCAAAGCCTCATCAGAGCAAGTAGGAATTTCTTTAGCTTTTAAATTAAAAAGTGCCTCATAGTAGAAGCCGAGGAGATAGTTTGTCGAATAAATGAAAGGTTTTTCTGAGATTTTTGTATTTGATATTTCAGCTCTTATTTTTTTGGATAGAAATGTGCACCAATTGAATTTTTGTTTTGAGATAGTGGCACAAATGTATGCAATGGCCCAATTTGGTATATCTGTTTGGTGACCCTGCATAACAATTCTGGCTTGAAAAAATGCAATAAGTGCAGCAAGAAAGTGGTGTGCAATTGATTGTGTATCTACACCACGCCGGGATTTATTGACATGGGCTGCAAATGCGAAACAGTGAAAATTACTATAAAAACAAAAAATTGTATCAGAATAAAAAACAGAATAAATATTTTGAATCAAAACGAATTATACTTACAATCAACATGGAAACCGTACGTTGATTCGAGAAATTTCTTGTTTTCTTCCACGAGTGTTGCCTTGGTTGTAATAGTTGGTAAGTTTCTGATAGGAAGGCCCGTAAACCAATGTATGTCATTCAGTTCAATAGAGAATTGGAACATTTGGCCATCGTTCAGAGTCACATAAAATATACCGTCCTCTGAATTGTAGCATGACAGAAGGTAATTCAAAATATCCAGATCTGTTTCGAAATGGGGCATATTAATGATCCCTGTAAATCCACACTCCTCCATTATAGCTTGATATTCTGAAGACATCTTTAAAGCCGTATGGATGTGAGGGCATAAGGGATTCCTGTAGGTTATCTTGGAAATCGATTGACTTGGATTATCTTCATTTTCTTGCTGAACTTGCAATTGGGAAGCATGTGAAGTCGACATTATAGCTGTAATTGCGTCTTTGTCAAAGATTTAGACCTGTAAAAATTCAAGAACGAGAAAATGAAAACAACAAAATGAGCGGCATAAGGGTATTTATAACCTAAATAGGGCGTCACTGTCCCCTATTGACGTGCGTCATTTGCTTCAAATGACGCGCGTCAATAGGAGGCAGTGTCAGCGCAGTCAATAGAAAGCACTGTCGCGCGTCAATAGAAGGCTGTGTCGCGCGTCATTTGATTACTGTGTTGCGCGTCAATAGAAGACAGTGTCGCGCGTCATTTATCTACAGTGTCGAGCGTCAATAGAGGACAATTTCGCGCGTCAATAGAGGACAATGTCGTGCGTCAATAGAGGACAATGTCACGCGTCAATAGAGGACAATGTTGCGCGTCAATAGGGGCCAATGTCACGCGTCAATAGAGGACAATGTCGCACGTCAATAGAGGACAATGTCGCGCGTCAATAGAAAACAATGTCGCACGTCAATTGAGAACAATGTCGCGCGTCATTGTGATCTAGTGTCGCTCCCGTGTCGCGCGTCATCAGGATCTATTGTCGCGCTATTGACGTGCGTCATTACGGTTTACTGTTATCGCACGTCACTGATGGAGCCTTGAAAAACCAGGTGAAATTTTTGTTTTTGAATACTGTCAAATTCACCTTTCGCTGAAACTGGTTACGGGCATATTCGCCAGGTATTTTCCACCTTCAATTTTATAGGGGTGTCTTAAAATGAACCCTGCCGAAGGAGAAACCTCTAAGGAAATTATGGGTTCACTCATGCTCCTTTATTTTCTCTTTCATGCATATGTACCTCTAATTTCAGTAGTTGTACTTTAGTTTTTAGTTACATCCCATGGCTTGTGTGGGAACATTTGAAATTCATTATGAATAAAACATTGACTTGTGAAATTGAGTTGTGTATTTATTTATGCATTTCTTCTTTCTGATATGGATTGTATGATGAGCTAAACAATTTAATAATATAATTGAATGTTTTAATCATGAAGGAAAAAACATTAAAGAATACCTGTAACATCCAGTAATGAACTCTGATTTCTGTAATCTTTAGTCATGATTTCTGCTCCAAAACCTAACACTTCATCTATTCTACAATTCGATGTCTTCATCAAGACAACACAGTTTTCGTTTGGGGCTTTGTGATCTGTTATGTTTTGTAACAACACACATAGCTGCAGATTTCATGTAATCATTAATTAATTCAATGGTAATAGTATTGTCTGAAAGAATCTCCCATAGCTTAGGTATACTTCATTAATGATATCTGTCATAATGAAGTTTTGAGTTGGTCATTTTTTACACAAGTACAAAAATTGTCAACCAGTTCGTTATGCAGAATTGATGGAATTACAAGAGCTAAGAGATCAAGCTCATGTAAACATGGAAAAGAATAAGAAGTAGATGAAGAATACTTTGATAAGAAGGCTAAGTTCATAATATTCAATGAAGGAGATATTGTGTTGAAGTGGGATGTTGATCGTGCAAAGCAAGGAAGACACACAAAGTTTGATACAATCTGGAGTGGTCCTTACATGATTTCACCTTGTAAAGAGCACAATGTTTTTCAGCTCTCAAGGTTGAATGGAGAGGAAATTCCCATTCCTGTGAATGGTATGTTTCTCAAACACTGTTATTGAAAATCCTACAGTGTCTGTTTAGAGTAGGATTTCCCTTCAATAAGTGTTGCTCCTACACATTGCAATGTTTTTCAATTCAATAAGTGCATTCGTGCACATGATCTGGTTTACCAGATCCTTTCCAGTTTTAGTTTGTTTTGAAAGGGTTAGACCTTCAGAATAATAGATTTTGCTTACATACTATGGACTCCATACCCAATGGACAAGAGAAAGGCACTAGTTTACAAGCTAGCAGGTAGCTTTCCCGGCAGAATCGCCAAAATTGTTGACAATTTTTGCACTTGTACAAAAATGGGTAACTCGAAATTTCGTTACAATGGATGGAATTGGTGAAGTGAACCTAAACTAGGGGAGGTTCTTTCAGTTCATATTGTTTCTTTCGAAATAATTATTGATTATATGAAATATGCAGCTATGTGTTTTGTTACAAAATGTAACAGATCACATAGTCTTCAATTTCATGATTATCTTCAACAAAATATCACAAAGCCCCAAAGGACAGATGTAGGCTATGGGCATGGGGTCATTTGGTAAAACCTTAATAGATTGAAGAACCTCCATGAGGGATTGACGATGTGACTCAAATATTTGGATGAGGTCATATAAAGACATTTTGATAGAGGATTGGTGCAATTGTTTTAGTATTATGCGATGTGTGACCCCATCAAAACTAGGATATGCGGACCTCGAATTGTGACTTTGGGTGTGGGTGCAGATGGTATGTTGGGTATAGGGTTGGTTGATCGGCTAGTTTCCTTTTCCTATCATTTGTCTTTCTGAGCGTGGGTGGAAACATGAACTATGTTAATCTGAGGGGAGGTAGATGGATAGGATGTGCCATAGAAGGTATAATGACATGAAGGTAAAAATCCTAGTGGTGGATAAGAGCCTTTTGAAATGAGTAGAGTGCATTGACATTTAGGTGGTGGTTTGGTGAACTCTCTAATATAGACCATGTTGATCTCAAATTTTGGGAAGGACATAAAAGGGTTATGGGGGTGGAGATATTAGTCAATGAGTAGGTAATGGAAGAATATTTGGGGAGATTGGTGAAGGTGGAATGGGGTCCTCATCAAGAAGATCCTCATCGTCAAATTTATTCTTAGGAGGAAAAATGTGGATAAGAACAGTATTAAAGGCCTTAAAATTTTCAACATCATGTCCTGGCACACATTGATAGGCACAAATCTTTGTTTCATCAAACACTTTTGGTTTGGGTTTGACGGAAGTCTCTAGGAGATTGGTTGAAATTTTGGCATAGGACCCTACTAACGGATCACAATGGGAGGTGAGTGTTAGTTTGGGTACATGTGTGACTAGTTGTGAAGGAAGAGGCTTTTTAGGAGGGGGAATGGGTTGGTCCACTAGTTTCGTATGTGGAGTGGTCTTGGGTCTTACGGGCATCTGTTTGGGTAAAGGTGTGGTAGAAGAGCTAGCGATGGAAGGTTTGGTTGGTTTGACTACCTTATTGGAGGGTAGCAGATTCATAGCTTTGGGTTGCACCTTCTTGGGTAAAGGTGACACGGGGGTATGGGATGTAGAAGGAAAAGAAGATGGTGGAAGGGGGTGAGTTACCCATGGGGGCAACTGAATTGTGGTGGAGTTGGTTGGTAGAGGTTGGGTAGAATGTGTGAGTGGAAGAGAGGAGAGAGTCATGGGTAGTGAAGAAGTTATGGAAGGTAGTGGTGGTATGGGTGGTAAGAAGGTCACGGGTGATAGCGGGGGTTGTGTGGATCGCTTGGGTATATTGGAGGGCCGTGATGAGGAGGTGAACTACTTCCTTCTTATTTTACCGGTGGAAGAAATTTTTTTGGCCAGGGTTGAGGGGTGAGGTCCTAGGATGGATAGAAGGGGTGAAGGTGACAACGGTGTGGTAGGTGAGGTTATTGTATGAGGCCTAGAAGGTTGGGTCTTACTTTTAGGGGAAAGAATGCGTTTAGTGTTGGTTTGTGAAGATGTGGCTAAATCTAATTTGACGTGTGGATGAGTAAGGTTTGATGTTGGCATGACCCCTAAGGTAGTGATGGGTTTAGGTGAGGGAGATGATATAGGCATGGGAAGGTGTTTGGGTATAGGTGTGTGTTGGGTTGTGGGAAATGACATGGAAGGTCTTTCAATAGCCATGGTTATGTATGGTTTGGTGGCTTGAAACACTTTTGGATAGATTATGGAGGTTTCAGTGAGTGACAACTAAATTTGGGTTGAAGCAGGAAGTAGAAGACGTCCCCAAAGCAAGGCTCTATCAACATAATCCAGGCAATCGGGCAAGCGTGAAAATGGTACTGCTACAAGCGGGGTTAATGTGGGTTGAGTAGCACTCCCCGTAAAATATGTTTGAGAAATAAGGAAATGGTTAGCTTCAAACTCTATGGGTAAGAGTGTAGACACCCATAATTACGCCCAAGCAATTCAAATATTTAAATTGTGTTAATTATCGTCTTTGTCGCAAATGTACGACATATCGTCAAAAGCACTCATTTTCCCTCATATCATCATTAATTAATTACACTAAGCTAATTAATTAAGTATCATATCCAAAAAATACCCTAATTAATGACCTTCCGTTAATAAATCACCCATTTTACCTAGACTAATTAATTATTATTAATTAATTAGCTTTCCCTTCCATTTAACCAATAAATCAATATTTAATTGATTTAATCACCCCTTCTACCTAGACTAATTAATTATTATTAATTAATTATCTTTCCCTTCCATTTAACCAATAAATCAATATTTAATTGATTTAATCCCCTTCTAATAGCTTAAATTGTACTAATATTCTTCTAATAGGCTTCTATAAGCTTACACCTACCTATTAATTAATCACCTTTGATTAATTAAAGCACCCCCCAACTCCTATGACTTGCTAAACATGTATTAAACTTTTCTAAAGTAAGGTTACCTTTAATAAAGCAACCTTATCCACTCCTAATCATGTTTTACCTTTATCCCACATTCATGAGAATGTGTTGAATCTTTTATCCTTTGGGCTATATAAAGAGCCCTCCACCTACCTTTTTACTAACACCTAAACTCCTAAGAGAGCAAATGCAAAGCATATAGAAAAGAGACTAAGAGCTTGCACCTTTCCATTTTGAGAGTTCATCATCTTGAAGAGTTAAGCATCTTTCTTAAGTGCTTAGGTCATATGGGAGGTGTGAAAGGGATCTTGTAGCCCAACTTTGATAGGCCCTCATTCCTAGGTTACTTGGCATACTAAGGACAACTATTTTGATAGCCATGGAGTTTACTTAGGTCCATTCATTTATTTGTTGTTGGAGAATAGAGGAGTTTAAATATTTAGCATTGTTAGTTTCAAATTTTGTATTGATGAATGCTAGCATCTAACCCTTATTTAATTCTTATCTTGATGGTGTTTAGTTTGTTGTTCAATTCTTGCTAAGTTAAGGCTATTTAGGTGTTAGTATTTACTCATATTAGCATTATTTTGAAAACAAACACATGCACACATTTGGCACGCCCAGTGGGAGATACTCCATTTTCCTTTGCACTTAATTTCAAGTTTTTGTAGTTAAGTTTCATTTTTGGTTACTAACCCTCTTTTACACATGTTGATCTAACTTATTTTTTTAACTTATTTTGTTGAGTTTACATGTGTTGAGTCTTCCTTATAGGTATGAAGGAGGTGAAGTGATGTCAAAATTAGAATTAATGGGAAAATTTCAAGATTTCTCCATGTTTTCATTTTTAGAGCTTACTTTTTCAACATTATACATGCTAGTTTTCTCAATTTCTTGAAAATTTTAAATTCTTGAGCATGCATGTTAATGTTTGATAGCATTGAGTCTTTTATTCATATATTAATGTGATGGTTTGTTGTCAAAATCGAATCTTAGTTGGAAATTTTTTCCCATTTTGCAGATTAAGGGACGTTTTTTTGACATTTTTTGAGTGCATGTCAAGTGCATACTCGTGAGCATAAGAGCATATGCGTAACCCATCTTCCGAAGGCCATAACTTTTTCTCCCGAACTCGAAATGACTCCAATTTTTTTTTTTTTGGAAAGGTATTAAAGTTAAATATGCAATGAAAACATAAATTTGAGATTTATAAACTTACAAAAAATGAAAATCGGTTCGCGTAGTCAAAAGTTATGTCCCATTTGAAGTTCCACGGGTCAAACGGGACTTTCGCCCGGTTCGGCCGGTTCGCGCCCTTTTGTCCCAACTGTTTCCCAATTTGACAAAAGTTCTCATTTCGGCCGGTTCGGCCGGTTCGCCCGTACTTTTGGCCCGCACGTCCCCAAACTGTTTCGGGATGCCTTGACTCATTTCGCCCGCGTACTTTTGTCGGTTTCGGACCAACTGGTTTCGGCTGCCTTGACTCATTTCGCCCCGGCCGGTCCCGCGTACTTGTTTTGCCCGCTTGTCCCAAAGGCGACCCTCTCAGCAGTTAGCTAATTTTTTCTCTTTTTCGGCCAGTTCGGATTTCCACGTCCCGCGCGTCCCTTTGGCTTGGGATGTCCCAATTTGCTTTCAGACCATCTGGCGCCTTTCGGCCGGTTCGCGCCCTTTTGTCCCAACTGTCCCAAAATGCTGTGGAGGACTAGGGACTTAGCCATTTTTCGTGATTTTTTCTGGCCCGAGCTTGTTTTTTGCAATTTTTTTCTTACATTTTCTCAAACTTGCTCTCTCTACTTGGACAGGGGAGTTAGAAAAATACATTTCTTAAGGCATAAAACAAGGTCCTCTTAATATGTCACCTTTTAGATCTACAAGACATTGATGAATCAAACACCTTGACATGGTCTTATACCACTTTTAGAGAATTATAAATCTCCTTGATGAAATTATTTCACTTTGTACATCATGAAGCACTGATAATTTTCATCACCAACTAGGACTGAGTCAGCTTGAAGCACTGACAGAGTAACTTGCACTTGACAATCCAATATTCAATTCATGAATTCCTTAACAAGGATGAGCTTTACCAACTAGATAACAGGACAGATTGCTAGACCTTAGCATCATTGACTTGGATATCTTTATTTTAGAATGATAAAGGTCATTCATAAAATCCAAACACACTTTGAAGTCCTCAACACGTTGAAAAATCATAGTACAACAAAGATTCTTAACCTATCCACCTTTTACCAACTATAGACCTTAAGTCTACTTTCATAGACAGTATAACCCCACAGATACAATTAAAGTCCCATGACATAATTTTCAAGATAATTAAAGTCCCACAAGATATTTAGGCACTAAATTTTACATTATACACAATAAATTGATCATCGTCTTTCATCATCATCTATCATTGATTATCAATTGTCATCATTCATCATCTACGTACACATACTATTCATGACAATGCAAGTAAACAAGAAAACATACATATAATTCATGATAATAACCATCTAATCACCATATAATTAAATTCAAATAGCATAGTACAAACACAATAGTTGAAGTTTTTTTCAAATTCAATATTTAAAGTTTATTCAATAATAAAAGTTTCTAATTTTCAAAACCGTATTTTTCTTTAGAAAACTCTGCTCTGCTCTCCCCAACGGCTTCTTCCACTCTGGCTGCACCTCTTTCCCCAACACCAGAAATAACTCCTGAACTTATAAGATCTTCTGCAGCACTGTCCAGATTTTTTATAATTCTTTCTTCTTGATTTGTTGCATCTCCATGCGACAGCAAATTTGGATCAGCAGCTGCTTTGGCTTTGGCTTGAACAAGATGTCAGGGTCGAGACCATGCTCTTTAATTATCCGCTTTAGTGTATTGTTTTGTTTGTTAACCAAAACAATATTTTGCTTCAAATTTTTTGTTGCGGATAAGCTGTTCTTTGCTGTTTCAAGTGAACTTGCAAAACCTTTGCCTGACTCTTCAAATTTTCATATTTCAACTGCACAAAAAGAGTAACGTCAATTCAAAATATTAATGTAAATTCAAAATTTCAAATTAACAAAAATGATTGTTTGAATGTAATAGTACTTACAACCGCTCTATCTCTTTCGGCATTTGCGATTGATACCAAATCCTGTCCTTTGACCATTTGTTAAAATATGCCTGGGCCTCAGCACTAATATTTTCCAATTTGTTTAGTGCCTTATCTAAAATGCCATCTTTATAGTCGTTGTTAAACTTGACAGTCCCACATTTTACTTGGGTAAGTAAGGAATCCATCTTCGCAGGTTGATTCTGGACTGCAGCACATAAACTATCCCGTTGCCAATAATTTTCATAACGACTAATAATCTCATTGATAAGAACTTTAGCCCTTCTCTCCCATTCTATAAGCTATTGGATTTGAGGAATAATAAACTCACTGACATGGGATTGACAATCATTACCAATTAAGTTCTCCAAAGGAAAAGGTGGAAACTCTTCACTATCTGAATCTGATGCAGACGATCTTGCTGGAGAAGTGTGGGGGCTTTCACCATGACAAAGATCAACTGCTCCTTGTTTCTGTCTTTGGGTGGGCTGATCCTGTTTTTGAAAAAATAAATCAAGATTTAGATAAATAAATTTAAATCAGAATGTAATTAAAAATTGTAAAGCATATTGAAGTATACTTGCTGGCCTTGAATCATCTCACGGGTATCGAAAAAAACAGTTGGGTCATTGCTATCAATGCCCAAATAATCTTCATCTAAATTTATATTGTTCAAAATAGATATGCCCGTTGCGCTGGGCAAGCCACCAAGTGAGAGAGTTGGAATTCGAAACGAGGAGTCAAGGTTTAGTGTCCCACTAGGGGCTGGAGCAAAGGCATGCGTTTACCAATGTTCTTTTTTACTGTTCCTCTGGTTGGCATTTTAAAAATTAATGGTTGAGTGGGTGTCGGTGCCATGGTTTGATCATGACTGACATGTGCTGAAAAGTACAAGAAAAAATGAAAAATATTAAAACAATTCATAAAGTCAAAACTACGAAATTAAACGTTATATAGAAAAGTTGTACCTTGTTGTCGAGGGGTATTTTTTTTCAGTGCTACGGGTGGCCTTGTAGGAGTTGTACTCAGTGGCTGTTCAGAAGATATCAATGCATGCGACTGTATGGAGTGAGTTGGGGAAGAAGGTTCCATAGTCCCTGCTATTCATCAATATTAAATGTTGTCAATTTCATTTTGTTAAAATTTAAATTGAAAATAAATCTGCAAGTTTGGAATTTGTAATTAATATATGAGAATGTATTACTTCTCTGGCATTTAACGAGTTCAAACTGTTGAGGGTTTGGAGAGGAGTGAGCTTCCATTTCAGATTGGGAGTCCCCCGAAGCCTCTGCGTGTAGTTGGCCTCTTCCTCTCGACATTTTTTTTTTTTGGGGAATGGCTTCAAGATATCTTCTCTGCATAACATTAAAATTTAAGTTTTAATAACTGTGGACTGTAATGAAGAAAATTGTAATACAATTACAAACTAAATAGTTTATACCTGTTGTTCTACAAATGGAATTGAGAATTTCATCAAAGCCTCATCAGAGAAAGTAGGAATTTCTTTAGCTTTTAAATTAAAAAAGTGCCTCATAGTAGAAGCCGAGGAGATAGTTTGTCGAATAAATGAAAGGTTTTTTATGAGATTTTTGAATTTGATATTTCAGCTCTTATTTTTTTGGATAGAAATGTGCACCAATCAAATTTTTGTTTTGAAATAGTGGCACAAATGTATGCAATGGCCCAATTTGGTATATCTGTTTGGTGACCCTGCATAACAATTCTGGCTTGAAAAAATGCAATAAGTGCAGCAAGAAAGTGGTGTGCAATTGATTGTGTATCTACACCACGCCGGGATTTATTGACATGGGCTGCAAATGCGAAACAATGAAAATACTATAAAAAACAACAAATTGTATCAGAATAAAAAACAGAATAAAAAATTTGAATCAAAACAAATTATACTTACAATCAACATGGAAACCGTACGTTGATTCGAGAAATTTCTTGTTTTCTTCCACGAGTGTTGCCTTGGTTGTAACAGTTGGTAAATTTCTGATAGGAAGGCCCGTAAACCGATGTATGTCATTCGGTTCAATAGTGAATTGGAACATTTGGCCATCGTTCAGAGTCACATAAAATATACCGTCCTCTGAATTGTAGCATGACAGAAGGTAATTCAAAATATCTGGATCTGTTTCGAAATGGGGCATATTAACGAGCCCTGTAAATCCACACTCCTCCATTATAGCTTGATATTCTGAAGACATCTTTAAAGCCATATGGATGTGAGGGCATAAGGGATTCTTGTAGGTTATCTTGGAAATCGATTGACTTGTATTCTCTTCATTTTCTTGTTGAACTTGCAATTGGGAAGCATGTGAAGTCGACATTATAGCTGTAATTGCGTCTTTGTCAAAGATTTAGACCTGTAAAAATTCAAGAATGGGAAAATGAAAACGAGAAAATGAGCGGCAATAAGGGTATTTATAAACCTAAATAGGGCGTCACTGTCCCCTATTGACGTGCGTCATTTGCTTCAAATGACGCGCGTCAATAGGAGGCAGTGTCACGCGTCAATAGAAAGCACTGTCGCGCGTCAATAAAAGGCTGTGTCGCGCGTCATTTGATTACTGTGTCGCGCGTCAATAGAAGACAGTGTCGCGCGTCATTTGTCTACAGTGTCGAGCGTCAATAGAGGACAATGTTGTGCGTCAATAGAGGACAATGTCACGCGTCAATAGAGGAAAATGTTGCGCGTCAAATAGAGGACAATGTCGTGTGTCAATAGAGGACAATGTCGCACGTCAATAGGGGACAATTTCGCACGTCAATAGAGGACAATTTCATGCGTCAATAGAGGACAATTTCACGTGTCAATAGAGGACAATGTCACGCGTCAATTGAGGACAATGTCGCGCGTCAATTGAGAACAATGTCGCGCGTCAATTGAGAACAATATCACGCGTCATTGTGATCTAGTGTCGCTCCAGTGTCGCATGTCATTAGGATCTATTGTCGCGCCATTGACGTGCGTCATTACGGTTTACTGTTGTTGCACGTCACTGATGGAGCCTTGAAAAACCAGGTGAAAATTTTGTTTTTGAATACTGTCAAATTCGCCTTTCGCTGAAACTTGTTACGGGCATATTCGCCAGGTATTTTTCCACCTTCAATTTTATAGGGGTGTTCTTAAAATGAACCCTGGTGGGGAACCCTACATTTGAAATGTGTAGGTCATTTTTCAACCAAATCAAAGTCATTAAAAAAAAGAACTAATTCCTAAGTGTCATGCCACGTGGCCGCAGATGACATGGCAGTGGATGACATGATGATTGGGATAGTCAGTTTGAAGTATGTGGTGCATTTTGTGGGGAGAATAGCCTTTGCCCCCACAATTCTCCAAAGTTTCTTGCATGGATTTATCTTGTTTGAGTGCCACATTTTTGCAATAAATTTACACTTGATCGATTCTACTTTGTTTTCAAACGGTTACCAATAATTGACAGTTGGGCATGTGGTTAGATGTGGCTACATGCGATAATGTAGATGCACAACACCTGCAAAATTAATATGGAGGGTTTTTTCACTCCATGCGGCATGTTTTATTGTATTCTATAATTGAAAAACCTTGCAAGCATTTCCCTGTTCAGCCTCTAAACGGACCTGTGAAGGATGGAAATCTAAGTGTTTTGTTAACTCGGATTTTTGGGCATGAGATTTGATATTGGAATGAAGGGGTCTTTGGCATCAATGTGCAATAATAGGGAATTAGTGCTAGTAATTTATAGATATTGGTTTTTTTTGTAATGTGGAATTTTACATTGTTTTTTTTTGGATTTGTATTCTTATAATTATATTAAGAGTTCTAAAAAAACAACAAAAGTTTGACCTAGCCAATGTTTTTTGAGAGAGAGCAACAACAAATCATGTTGTGGGGAGGTATTTAAAGCAGTGGATATGTCAATAAAACACCGCTTTCAATTTCATCACATTTCTAACACATAAAAACTTATGATTTCATAAAGTAATAATGTATTCTCAATTCTTTTCATTAAATATATATGGTATCAAAATAACAAAAACATGTTGACTTATTTAGATGAGAGATATTATCATCTTTGAAGGCAATAATACATTTTTGGGTTATTTTCATTACATAGTCTTTATCATTGAAATAGAAAAAACATGTTCTCTTACTTAATTGATACAAACTATGATTTTTTAATGCAATAATGCATTTTAAGTTCTTTTCATTACATTGTCTTCATTGTTGATATTAAAACAACACCTTATCTTACTTAGTTGCCATAAGTTTATGGATTGTTTTATTGATTACTCGTGAAGTCACACCTTCAATTACAACTTAGGCTTGAACTATCAAGAATAATTATTTCATTTGCAGATGTTATCATTTGAAGTTATTCTAACATTTGTTGGATGACTCGTGGTGGAATAGGGAAAACCATAGATGGTTTGAACGATTGTATTTGGAATCGAACTTGGTTTCAGAAGTCTATGGAGATCATTAATATGACTAGTTGTATCGTGGTGATAATATGGGTGGTAATTAGGTGCCTGAACTTTCAAGAAATCTGGTAACCTGGAATGAAGCATGGGAAATGGAACATGTAGATTGTTGAATTGCATTTTTTTTTTCTCTAAGAATTGTTCTCTAGAAATTTCTTTCCTACAATTGTTTCTCCCTCTAATGGAAAATGGTTTCCTTCTTCTACAATTCCATTTCCTTTTGTTGGTGAGATAATTCCCTTTCATTCTCACCTGTTGTCTTTCAAGTCAATTTTTTAGATCCATTTCTTGCTTCTCTTTAAGGAGTTGTAATCTTTCTTGTTTTTGTGCTCCTTTACAATGAACATTTCCTTCTTTTTTCCTTGGGAAATTTCTTTCTTTTATTACTTCTCCTTAAATAATTCTTTTGTGTGTGTTATGTTTCCTTTAATATTTGTACATAGTTATCACATGTAAATAATTGTGAGCTACATCCCATTCAATGTGCAACATATGCTTTACCTTGGGAAGAATCCTAGAAAACTTGCATTGACAACCTTATATTAATTTCAAGTTTCTTCTATTGGGAAACACCATATTTGTTTGTAATACCACTTTCAACATCAGTCTGAGTTGTATCTTCCACACATGTGTCCTTATCTATAACCTCAATGCCATTTGAATCAAAATAAAAATAAGGTTTTTTTGGTTAAGGTTAATTGGCATGGAAGGTAGGGATAGACTTTGGTGCTTAGTGTTTCCAATTTGATCAAGTCCTATATCTTCCATATGCTCTCACAACCAAGTAGGTTGTTCTGGTAGACTTGGAAAGGAAAGATCAAGCTCTTCTATTCTTATGTTTTCAACATTTCATAGAATGGGTGGCATGGACAATCCTTGGTCCTCAATATTCACAACTTGATTTGTTTCAATGTATTTCATTTGTGTTGTACTATTTTTTGTTGCTTTTATCACTAGTTCTTCCAACCCTAAGTTGTTTACAAGATGTTCAACTGCTTCCACAATGCCATCCTCTCCTAAATCATCATAAAGTGGTGCAACTACCACTATTGAAAAACTTACAATGTTTTCAACAACATCAATATCTATGATGTTTTCATTAGCATCATCATTCTCATCTTATCATGAAAAGTTATCTATTACATTTCATATCATTATGCAAGGCATCTAGATTAAGTGGCCATATATGTGTTCATCTAAATTCAACTCAAATATGTGTAGGTCACATGGCTTTTGTTACTGATTTGCTACCTAATGTTACAAAGTCTGAATACTTGACATACTGGTCCTTGTTTTGGGACATCAAATGTGAACTTTAAGTTTTGAAATAAGATTTGAAAGGAGAAAATACATTAGCATCTAGTTCTTGCAATCCATGTTTAGTTTGTGGTGGGAGTTTCAAGAGATCAATCCCCATTCTCTTCGCCACTTCTATACTTAATGATGCCACATGGATTGTGTTGGTATCCAAATTTGTTCTCCTTTTCAGTCTGATCAGCACCATAGATATTTCATGAAGCTTAAAGATAGATTAGACCATGTTGTATGTTGTTGGTAGCTAGGGATATGGTCTAGCTGGCACTCATGTTTGTGGAGAAATGGATAGTACTCCAATAGGACTTGATCTTGTCCTAGATGTTTTAGGTTGTGCCTTGTAACCAAGGTAAGAGGACCTATTTTGTAACCTTATAATGGTGAAGGATATGAAGATGTCCTTCTCTTTGCTTGAAATTCTATGATGGAGACCTTGATGAAAACATGATCAACACCCCAAATCTGAACTCTCACAAGTTGTCACTTCTCAAAACACAGGTATGTTCTCAAAACAAGGCAAAGGTTACTAGGGACATTGGAAATCCTGATATGTTATGCATACTTTTGCAAATGGATTTTGATCTTTTGTGAGTATACAAATGCAAATAAGGGATAGTACATGATAGGATATTTGTTGTTTAGATGATTTTGGTGGGGGATTGACAAGACAAATTGGGATGTATCAGATCTTTGACAACCTCTACAATAATTAGAATAACTATAAGATAAAATGCTTCAAATAATCAGGACATTCTTTCAATCAGAAGAGGCATAAATGGAATACCAGGTAGCACTCTTCACACAATATTTGAGAATTCACCACAAAATCTTGAAGTAAAGAACCCAATTAAACACAAAAATCAATGATCAAACCACGCCGAAGGTACCCCCAAAGGCTTACAAGAAATCTCTGTAGTCAAGGAAGGTAAAGTGATTTTAAATTTGTTTATCTCCTTATCAGATGAAGGCTCTTCTAAGTATGAGATTGCAAATGCCACTAAACTATTAACCAGAAATGGAGATTCTGTGTGATTTCTAAAGACTTTCAATGCAATATTGCAACAAGAACAATGAAAACTATTTACAGGCATTACAAATGATAACATACACCATATTGCCCAAAGAAAAGACAAATTTAATTCAAAACTTGTTAGATTCAATAGCAGGGGAGAGTTACATGAACAATCTCAGAGCTGTGTGATGGCTATACATTTGTAACCAACTCACATACATGAATTTCCAACACATGAGACATTAAACTAGTTCTTTGGTGGATTTTAAAAATGTAACCAACTAACCAACTCACATACATGAGCTGTGTGATCACTTTCTCTTAGAATTTTCTTGTGATTTTCAAATCCCGACCTTTTACAATTTCTCCAAAATGCAGTATATACCTCATGCCACATTGGAGTCTTCCTTCCCAAGAAAATAATATGCTATGGGATCAAATTTGTTACAACAATTCTTCATGACTCAATGATAATGACACCAAACAGAAAAACAACTCGTAGGTTGCCAGGTATGGACAAAAAGTTAAATCATTACACAAATTCAGATCATTATCCACCCCAGGGGCACATTTTTGATCATTGAGGCATGCAAAAACCCTTCCACTCATCAAATGTTTCACCTTTTAAAAATACTTCTGCAATTTTTTATTTTGTCATTTCATGTGTTTGGTCACGATGGGGAAAAATTACATCAAAATACCATAGATCAAAGAATTAGGCCATGAAAATGATGCAAATGTTCTCAGAAGGTCAAGAAGACACAAAATCATATAAGATTTGATGCAAAAACGTGATTTCCAAGCTTCGTGGAGCTCCCATGGCAGCCAAAACAAATGGATGCATAGTAACCGTCGATCTCATCCATCTTTTAATATTAGCCCTCCATGTGGAAAGCGCAATCCAAAAATAATCTCAAAACTACCCTTTTTAAACTTTGGATAAGGCGGGACACGTGTCAAAAATAATTGGAACCGAAATTGGGATCATTTTTGACTTTTCCATATTTTTTGGAAAAATGGAAAATTTTGACCTTTTTCTCTGCCCCTCCGCACTTGAAATTTGGAGCTGACACATGGCATATGGTGGGTCCCATTGAAATCGTGCTTCAATTCTGCGCATTTTGAATTTTTTTTTGAAATTGGGAAAATTTTCACTTTTTGCCCCGCGGGCCTGCACCTCTGATTTTTTCCTTTGCCATGCGTCTCCTTATGATTCACTAGTGGGCCAGCACATCAAATTTTGATTTTGAGTGTTTTTGGAAAAAGGGAAAAATTTCCTTCCTACCTCCGCTGGCCCGCCAACCACCTTACCCTCTGCCACGTGTCTATCTCTCATTAGCTGAGGACCCACGGGCTTAATCTCATTTTACTCCCTTTAAGCCAAGGGAAAATTTTAACATTTTTTCCCCGTGGTCCCACGCCTCTGAAACTATCCCCGCCACATGACACTCTTCTATTTGTTGCGGATCCAAGTCTTCCTTTCTTTCTTCAAATCTCCCTTACAAATTTTTGAAAATCCACAAACTTCAAAGTTGACCCACGCCCCCCTTTGACCCTTAAAATGTTACATGTGTCCACTCATTATTGGCCACAGGCTTTCGAGCCAAAAAAATTTACTTTAACCTTTTTTTGAAAAAGGGAAAAATCCCCTTTTCCCTCTGCTGGCCCGCTAACCCACTCTTCCCTATCATGCTGCCACATGTCCATCGCTGATTGGAGTGGGGACAAAACTGATTTTGAAACTTTATAAAATTAGAGCCAAAAAACTCTAAATCCCCCCACAGCCCACACTTCCATTTTGTCACCTTTAGGACACGTGTCTTCTTGCGATTGGCTGTAGGGTTTTAGGCCAAAATTTTCCTTTAAACCTTTGAGCCAAGAAACACAAAATTTCGCAAGTTTTCCACCGTCTACTTGCCCTTTGTGCCACGTGTCCTCTCCCTATTCGCTGTGGGCCTTCGGGCCAAAATTTGATTTTGAAAATTTTTCATAATGAAAGAAAAATTTCCTAAGGAAAGTCTGCCACCCGCCAATCCCCTTGGCTAATGAAAACATGCCACATAGGCAATTTGGAAAAAGTGGTGCGTTGGGCCCTAAAATGCCCCTTTTTGCTTGAAAAAGGTGAAAAATGAAAAATTAGAGTTCCTCCCCACCTTTCCTCAGCCAATTAGAAATCACCACATTTGCTCTGATATCCCAGCCATAATTTGATGGCTAAAATACGCTCGTCTGATCATGAAAACGTAAAAAAATCCAAGGATGCCCTAGAATTCAATTTTTTCACTGAGGATGGCAGATTTTTCGATTTTGAATCAACTTAAGCATGATTTTACAACATTTTTGACCTTGGGATTGGATTTTTAAATACAAACAAGTATGAATTGATCAAATTCAATTTTTTACATGATTTGGCAAAGGGAAAATACACATAGCCCGTGAAATTGGAAAAACTAGGGCACAAAAGGGACAAACATTGAATATTCCTTTTAAACCAGGGTAAAACAACAAGTTTATGGGCATTTTTTGAAACATTCAACCAGGGGGGAGAAATTGCATATCACCAATTTGAGAAATAAAATGTTTTTGAGCAAAATTGGACTTGAAAAATTAGGGCACACTATGTAAGCTCATAAATGGCACCAACAATGGCTCTTGCTTGGGGATGGGCACTCCTAGTGAGTGCCACAAGGAAAAAACATAGACCAAGTGCCAAAATACCATTGGGCAAAGGAGTCACAAGCCAAAATCACCAAAAACCAGCTGAGAAACCAACCAAAATGGCTACCAAGAACAAAGGGTAAACCACAAAAAAACCAAAAACAGAGCAGAAACCAAACATTATACATTGTACAAGCTGTGCATACCTCAAATTTAAGGATTAATCCAAGAAATGTTTTAAATGTCTACCATTAACATGCAGCTCCAACAATTCCCCATCTAAATCTTTGAGAAAAAAGGTATGTCAACCAATCCTGATATCAATGGCATAAGGGCCCATCCATAATGCATCAAATTTTCCATGCTTGCCCTTTTCTTCATGCCTACTATCCCACAACAAGACCAGATATCCAACATTAAAGGCTCTAGGAGTGACCTTCTTGTCAAACAATCTCTTCAAATTTTCCCTAAATTTGACATGCCTTTGATGGGATGATCTTCTCTCCTCATCAAGCTCAATAATCTGATTAATCCTTGATTCATATGGGCCAAGCTCTTGATCTCCCAACTGTTGGGCAAACTGAAATGAAGATAATTGTAGATGTAAGAGCATCAAATATTGAGTTCCATACACCAATTCAAATGGGCTTTTACCAGTTGCTCTTTTAGGAGTTATTCTATCAGCCCAAACTACAAACTTCAATTGTTCTCCCCACCTTTTCTTGTTCATTTCCAAGGTTCTTTTAATGATCTTCAGCAAGTTCTTATTACTGGACTCAGCTTGTCCATTCCCTTGGGGGTTATAGTTTGAAGAATAAGTTAGATTGATTCCATATTCATTGCACATTGCCATTAAAGGTTTGGCTTTAAAGAACATGGCATTATCAGCTACAATCTTTACTGGGACTCCAAATCTGCATATGATTTGATTTAACAAGAGTTCCATAACTATTTGGTTTGTTCCTTTCTTGGTGGGGATTTCCTCTACCCATTTTAAAAAATAATCAGTGGCTACAAGGATCCATTTATGGCCAGCACTAGAAGGGTCTGGAATCTCACCAATGAAGTCCATTCCCCATTGTTTTAACGGGGCCTCAATTGATACAGGCTGTAAATGAAGGGATCCTGAAGCTTTTAGTCTTCCAAAGAAATGCTGACAACTATCACATTTTCTATCCAGCTAGGTTGCATCTTTAAAAACAGTAGGCCACCAATAACCAGCCCTAAAAATTGTATGTGCTGTAACTCTTCCAGCAGAATGCCCTCCACAAACTCCCCCATGGAAATCATCAACTATCTTGGGAGCTTCATCTTAAGTTATGCATTTAAAGAGGACACCTTCAGGGTTCTTCCAAGCCAGCCAAAGGTCTGTGACGATATATTTTTGAGAAGCCAGCTTGAGGGCTCTATTCTTGTTTTTATTTAAATGATCAGGACAACAAAGGTGTTTGAGGTAAAATATTATATCCTTGTACCACTCATAACTCACCAATTTCCCAAGAATATCTGCCCTTTCTTCCTCTAGCTGATTCACTTCCACATTCTGCAAGTTGCTCTCAGCCATGAGCTTAGCAAGACCCAAAGCTCTGACCAAATTTGTGGTTTGGATGTCTATATCATACTCTTGTAGTTTGTTCACCCCACCTACATATTTTTCTTGAGATCTCCATCTCTGATAAGATGTCTTTCACCATGGTGTGGGGAGCATAGGAAACAAATTTGGAACTCAATATATAAGGCCTAAAAACTTTTGTTGCTTTCACCAAGGAAAATGCTTTTTTTTCCATGATTGTATACTTCAGCTCAGCTGCCTCTAAAGCCTTTCTAAAGAAGGCAATAGGCCTCTTTACTCCATTCTCATCCTTTTGTAACAAAAAATAAGCAATGGTATATTTAGAGGCAAAAGAAAATATTTGGAAATGCTTCTTATAGTTTGGAGCTACCAAGACAGGTGCATGTTTGAGTGCCTCTTTGATTCCTTCAAAAGCTTGAATGAAAGCCTCCTCCCACCTGATAACTTGGTCCTTTTTTAATATGCTTGTGATTGGAAGAGTCAGCTCAATAAATTTGGAAACAAACCTTCTAATAAAATTGATTTGGCCAAAGAAAGATTGGATGCCTTTCTTGGTTCTTGGGATAGGTACTTTGCTGATTGCTTCCACTCTTTCAGGGTCTATCATAACACCATTTTTTGACACAATGTGACCAAGTATCTTGGCCTTTTGCATGCAAAAATGAAACTTCTTTGGATTAAGAGAAATTCCATACTCCCTACATCGGATCAACATCTTCTCCAAGTGCTAAAAATGATCACTTCTCTACCTTGAAAACATAGTCACATCATCTTGGTAAACTAGAATAAACTCATTGATGTAACCAAAAAAAGCAACATCCATTGCTCTTTGAAAAGTGGCACCAACATTCATCAAACAAAAGGGCATCCTAAAAAAGAAAAAAAATGTTACCCAAGGATTAGTGAATGTTGTCTTAAGTCTTTCTGATTCTTTGACTACCACTTGATTGTATCCGGAGAAACCATCCAATGTAGAAAGCAACTCAGGACCCTGTCACAAGCTGCAACATATTTTCCATATTTGGCAAGGGATAGTTTTCCTTCATGGATACTTTTTTTAGATTTTTAAAATCCACAAAAAGTCTGAAGTCTCCATTCTTCTTTCTGACTGGCACAAGGTTTGCAACCTAAGATGAATACCTTGTGGGCTAAATGATACCTCCATCTCTTAACTTATTCAACTGTTCTTGCATTTTCATGGAGAGAAGTGAATTAATTGGCCTTTGGATTTTTCTGAATGGCTTAGTATTTTCCTCAAAAGGGATCCCATGTTGAAACAAGTCTTCTCTATATGCTTTCAACTCTGAATATGACCAGGCAAGGCAGTCTTGATATTGTTTCAACAATTGGAGGTAGGACTGTTTTTCTTCCTTGTTTAAATTACTGCCCAATCAAACCTTTCTTAGTTTGTCCTTTTTTCCCAAGTCATGCTCTTCCAAATCCCTTGAGGTAGACATGTTTCTATTTATGATGCAATCAACATTGTTAAAATTTGACTCAAGTGCAACAAGACCTCTAGGAATGGTATTTGTTTTCAATTGGACTATATCTTTTCCAAACAAAGTCTCTCTCCCTTCATTCATTCATACCATTGGCTCCCAATCAATATTATGATATGCAAAATCACCTTGATTTTTCAAGAACCTTTACACTTGAGAATCATCATTAAACACTTGCTAATGCTTGGTCAGGGACACCTGGCCTAGTTAGCACTTCAATGTTGTATTCACAATAAGGTGAAATAGTGTAATTCCCAAATCTAGAACCTAACATTGCCAACTTATCAGCAGCAGCATTAAGACCTCTATCATGGTAAAAAAAAGATAAAGGAATCAAAAATTTCAATTAGATCCCAAATTGCATGCTTATACTATTTCATACAATGATTTTTTGTAGCATATAACTTCCTTACTTGTTTGACAACCAGCTCTGAATCCCCCTTTGCAACAATATCCTTCACTCCATATTTCCATGCAATTATTAATCCCAACAACGATGCCTCATACTCAACAATGTTGTTAGTACATTCAAAATTAAGATTGAAGGAAAAAACATATTCTTCCAAGCTAGGAGAAATCAGAATTACATCAGCACCATTTCCAAATTTGGAGCAAGCTCCATCAAATAGAAAGGTCCAAGGATAACATACCTTATCAAGGCACTTTGAATGATCCATTTTATTTTCTTTTCCATCATCAAAACCAATGAAATTCTCAGCATATACATCAACAAACAACACTTCATAGGAAGTATTTTTGGGATCTTCAATTAAGTGCAACATTTTCTTTTCACCATAAAGTTTGACAAGGCTGCGCCCAATGAGAATGGTGGCAAAAGACATGTCCATCTGAACACCGCCACCAACATTTGCAACCCATTTTCTTGACAAAAGAATACCCCATTTGGCAAGGCAGTCAACAATTACAACATCAAGTTTCAAATTCTTTCCCGGATAGGTTGCAAGTTGCACTACCAAACCCTTCACACAACCAACCACCGGAACTTCCCTTGAATCCATGGTAGTACACTTCCCATAGGAGGCTGTCACTTTGATATCCAACTCATTCATGACTTCTAGAGGCATGGCATTACATGATGCACCAGGATCAAACATATAATTGGGAATCAACCAAGGATGTTCCCCAATATACCTCAGGAGCCTCCCCAAGATCCTCCAATGCTGGTGGTGTTTCAAGGTCAGAAATGATTTGAGGAGGAGTCTCAACAACATTTACATTTTTGCCTTTAGTGATATTCTCTTCCTTCAACCCCAAGTACTCAAATGCTCTCTTCTTATGCTTAGGGAATTCTAAGCAACTCAAGGATTGGAACACTCACTTTAATTTGGCTCAATACTTGGGCTATGTCATAGGGGGACATTATTTGTCAAAACAACATTGGAAGGGAGACAAGAAGATTCATTAGATGGCAATGGATTCTTGGCAGCTTGGGCATGAGAAGGACTGTAATTTTTGTTTGGGACAACAGAACTTTTGACAAGTGCTTCTCTCCTAGGAGCTTCTTTTGGAATTCTTGCACAAGCAAGGGTGTTTTAGGTTTGTCTTGAGGCCCAACTCCCTTAACAAATTTACTTCTAGTATTATACTCTTTCTCTTGACCAATAACAACAATTCATTAACAACTGTCTATCTTCCTCCAAAGGGACACCGCCATCATATTTCTTTATCATCAAAGCTCTTAAATATTCAGAATCATTGTTAGTAATTTCAAAGCCTTGAACTACATCTACATCATGAGTTTGAGAAAAATAAATAAGTGGTACCTGCTGTATGCAATCCCAAAAGGTTGCAGCAATCCTTGCACTTATAACCTCTATTGATGTTGCTCGCTTGTTGTGAGCTTGAAGAGCTGCCCACCATGCAAATGTAATCATTAGTTCCATCCTCATTATCTTCTTTAACAACTTGCTGGTCCACTTCACAGGAGGATGAGGAAGAAAACATCTATCACACCAATCCATATCAGCAATTTCATAAACAACAGCAACCCTGGCAGTTAGAGGGTCAGGAACCAGTCTACTTGCACATGCTTGAGGTTTTTTATTTCCCCCTCCCATAGGTCCTTTACCTCTATCATCTTGTCTTTGATCACCCCTAGGATTATTGCCAAATCTATCTTGTGCTTGTTGCCTAGGATGACCTTGTTAAGTTTGCCTAATTGCCTTCTTAGCTCTTGCCAATTTTTATGAGATTTATTTGATAGCCCCTGCCAAAGTTTTCACAACCTATTCTAAATCAGCACCTTTTCTAGCTTGGGGTTTTTCAGGGTTTATAAATTTTACACCATCTCTCTTGAGAGGTTTCCAAACAGCCTTGCTATTGTTTTCAATTTGAAGTGCCATGGTGAAAGCTTCTCTTAGATTGGTTGGGTTCTTGTCTCTTAGGTAATAGGTTGCCTTCTTATCAAATGCATCTGCATATTTGATTAAACAAGATTCATCACAAGGCCTCAAACCAACATTCAACCTTCTAAATGTTTTATTAAACCTTGTATTGAAATCATGGACTGTTTCATTTGGGTTCTTCTTGATATTCTCAAACTTAGACAAGAGGAATCTAGGATTAGTCTTGTCTCCATATTGCAACCTAAATGCATTGTTCATTTCAGTCCATGAATCAATAGAATTATCAGGTAGTGCCTTGTACCAATCCCTTGCATCTTCCTCCAAGGTGTGGATAAACAAATTTACATACACATCCTCAAACTCTATCTCAAATTCCTCCATCATGTTAACAAAAAGTTTGAGATGCTGATCTATAGTTATAACATTGTTACCTTGAAAATTTGGTAACCTATTTCTCACATTTTGTGGGACAACATTTGGGTAACCATCCATTCCTCTAAAATTTATAGGACCAAAGGTGTTAACAACAAATGAAGGTCTAGGCTGAGCCATATTGTTTGGTGGGGGTGATCTTGGAGGTGAAACAAGCTAATGAGGAGTGAGAGGTCTTTGGGGAATGGGAATGAAAACTTCAAGACATACCTCTCTTAAGGGCTCTCCTTCTTGATGATCTCTAAATTTTTTAGAAAATATAGTAGTAGATTTAGGAGCAAGCCTTTCAAATGCACAAGAAGGTCCCTCACCTGATGTGGAATTCAAATCAGAAATAGGATTGTCTGAATCAGATCCACTTGAAGAACAATTGCAGTCCTCAATAACAGGTTGCTCACTTTCAAACTCAACAATGGGGATCTCCTTTCTTGCAGCCAAATCTCCCACCACCTTCCACACTCTTCTTCCCTCTAAATCTAAGCTTATTGAATCTGTAAACAAATTCTTAGCAGAATCCTTGATGAAGAGAGATCTTCTTCCTTCCAGTTTTGTAGGGATTAGCAAGACAAAAGTAAATGACAAAAAGGTAAGACAACTGGTATTACCAATATCAAATCAGCATGGAGTTGCCACTAAGGATTTTCACCCTAGTTGTGTAAATGCACTAAATACCTTCTCAAATGTTTGCTACCACTAAAAATTTGGAAAAGTCCTTATAAATCAGACCTTCTTCTTCTTAAATCAATCAATCACAATCTACCCAAAGTGTATGAACTTCTAGGAAATGAAAAAAGGGCAGACAAAACTTGAAACCCTTATTTAAAACTTGCAGATCTGAAACATAGAAGTGATATTTTAATAATGCAGCAGCTCAAATACTTGAATACACAAATGCTCAAACACTTCAAATACTCTAAAAAACACCTAGAAATCCCAAGAAGTCCCCGGCAACAGTGCCACTCGTGTTGGTATCAAAATTTGTTCTCCTTTTCAGTCTTAGCAGCACCATAGATATGTCATGAAGCTTAAAGACAGATTAGACCATGTTGTATGTCATTGGTAGCCGGGGATATGGTCTAGATGGCACTCAGGTTTGTGGAGAAATGGGTAACACTCCAATAGGACTTGATCTTGTCCTAGTTGTTTTAGGTTTGCCTTGCAACCAAGGTAAGATGACCTATTTTGTAACCTTGTAATGGTGAAGTAGATGAATATGTCCTTCTCTTTGCTCGAAATTCTATGATGGATACCTTGATGAAAACATGATCAACACCCCAGATCTGAGCTCTCACAAGTTGTCACTTCTTAAAACACGGGTGTGTTCTCAAAATAAGGAAAAGGTTACTAGAGACATTGGAAATCCTGATCTATTATGCATACTTTTGCAAATGGATTTAGTTCTTATGTGGGTATACAAATACAAATCAGGTATAGTACATGATAGGATCTTTGTTGTTTAGATTATTTTGGTGGGGGATTGGCAAGACAAATTGGGATATATCAAATCTTTGAAAACCTATACAATACTTAGAATAACTACCACATAAAATGCTTCAAATAATTAGGACATTCTTTCAACCAAAAGAGGAATAAATGGAAGCCTAGGCAGCACTCTTCACACAATATTTGAGAATTTACGACAAAATATTGAAGCAAAGAACTCAATTAAACACAAAAATCCATGATCAAACCATGCCTACGGTACCCCCAAAGGCTTACAAGAAATCTCTGTAGTCAAGGAAGGTAAAGTGATTTTAAATTTGGTTTATCTCCTTATCAGATGAAGGCTCTTCTTTGTATGAGATTGCAAATTCCACTAAACTATTAACCAAAAATGGATATTTTGTGTGATTTATAAAGACTTTTAATGCAAGATTGCAACAAGAACAATGAAAACTATTTGCTGGCATTACAAATGATAACAGACACCATATTGCCCAAAGAAAACACAGATTTAATTCAAAACTTATTAGATTCAATAGCAGGGGAGAGTTACATGAACAATATCAGAGCTGTGTGATGGCTATACACTTGTAACCAACTCACATACATGAATTTCCAACACATGAGACATTAAACTGGTTCTTTGGTGGATTTCTCAGAAAATGAGCTTTCTCTCAGAATTCGCTCGTGATTTTCAACTCCCGACCATTTACAATTTCTCCAAAATGCATTATATACCTCATGCCACATTGGAGTCTTCCTTCCCAAGAAACTCCTATGCTATGGGATCAAATTTGTTACAATGATTCCTCATGATTCAATGAAAATGACATCAAACAGAAAAACACTTGCACAATGCCAGGTGTGCCCAAAAGATTAAATTATTACAAATATCTAGATCATTATCCATCCTGGAGGCATGTTTTTCATCATTGAGGATTGCAAACACCTCTTACCCATCATTTTCACCTTTTTACCTTTTAAAACTAACTCTACAACTTTTGATTTTGAATTTCACGTTTTTTCTTGAGCCTGAGCCAAAATTACATCAAAAAAACCATAGATTGAAGAATTAGGTCATGAAAATGATACCAATGTTCTCAAAAGGCCAAGACGATGCAAAATCATATAAGATTTTGATGAAGAAATCATGATTCCAAGTTTCCTGGAGCTCCCGTGGCTGCCAAAATAGATGGATGCACAATAATCGTTGATCTTGTATCAACTTTAAATGTCCGCCCTCCACGTGGAAGATGAGATCTAAAATAAGCTAAAAATTACCTTTTTAAACTTTGGATAAGATGGGACACGTGTCAAAAAATAATTGGAAATCAATTCGGGCTCATTTTTGACTTTTTGACATTTTTGAAAAAATGGAAAAATTAGACTTTTTTCTCCGCCCCTCCTCCCTTGAAATTTGGAGCTGACACGTGGCATATGGTGGGTCCCATTGAAATAGCGCTTCAATTCTGCACATTTTGACCTTTTTTGGAAATTAGGAAAATTTTCACTTTTTGCCCCGTGGGCCCACACCTCCGATTTTTTCCTTCGCCACGTCTCTCCTTGTGATTCGCTAGCGGGCCAGTGCATCAAATCTTGATTTTGAGATTTTTTGGAAAAAGGGAAAATTTCCTTCCTACCTCCACCGGCCCGTTGACCCACCTTTCCCTCTGCCACATGTCGATCTCTCATTTACCGAGGACTCGCGGGCTTAATCTTCATTTTTACTCCCTTTACGCTAAGGGAAAATTCTGCATTTTGTCTCCACGGGCCCGCTCCTCAGAAACTATCCCTGCCACGTGGCACTCTTCTATTTGGTATAGATCCAAGTCTTTTTTTCTTCCTTCAAACCTTCGTTACAAATTTTGAAAAATTTAAAACTTACCACAGGCCCGCCCTCCTCTTTTGACACTTAAAATGTTACACATGTCCACTCATTATTGGCCACGGGATTTCGGACCAAAATTTTTACTTTAACCTTTTTCTGACAAAAGGGAAAAAACCCATTTTCCCTCCGCAGGCCCGCTCTGCGCTACCATGCTGCCACGTGTCCATTAATGATTGGAGCGGGGGCAAAACTGATTTTGAAACTTTATAAAATTAGAGCTAAAAAACTCTAAGTAACCCCATAGCCCACACTTCCGTTTTGACACGATTAGGACACGTGTCCTCTTGCGATTGGCTACAAGGTTTTGGACCTAAAATTTTCTTTTAAACCTTTGAGCTAAGAAACACAAAATTTCACAAGTTTTTCCGTCATTTGCATGCCCTCCGTGCCACGTGTCCTATCCCTATTCGCTGCGGGCCTTCGGGCCAAAATTTGATTTTGAAAATTTTGAAAAATGAAAGAAAATTTTCCTAAGGAAATCCCGTCACCCACCAATCCCCTCGGTCAATGAAGACATGCCACATAGGCAATTTGGAAAAAAACGGGCGTCGGGCCTGAAAATGCCCCTTTTTGCTTGAAAAGGTGAAAAAATGAAAAGTTAGAGCTCTTCCCTACCTTTCCTCAGCCAATAAGAACATGCCACATTGCCAATACCTTTTGATGATGAATTTTACAGGTAAATGACACCTGTATGATCATCAAAACGTGAAAAATTCAAAGGATGCCCTAGAATTAAAAATTTTCAACAAGGATGGTAGATTTCTTGATTTTAAATCAACTGAAACATGATTTGACATTGTTTTTGACCTTGGGATTGGATTTTCAAATACAAACAAGTATGAATTGATCAAATTTGATTTTTTGCACGATCTAGCAAAGGGAAAAAACACATAGCCCATGAAATTGGAAAAACTAGGGCACAAAAGGGGCAAACTTGGAATATTCCTTTCAAACCAGGGAAAAACAAAAAGTTTATGAGCATTTTTTGAAACATTCAACTAGAGGGGAAGAATTTCAGACCATCAATTTGAAGGGTAAAACGTTTTTGAGAAAATATAGATTTGGAAAAATTAGGGCAACATGATGCAAGCTCAAAAATGGCACCAACAAAATGATTAGGACAACAAAGGTGTCTAAGGTAAAAGATTATATCCTTATACCACTCAGAACTCACCAATTTCCCAAGAATATTTTCCCTTTCTTGCTCTAGCTGATTCACTTCCACATTTGATAAGTTGCTCTCAGCCATGAGCTTAACAAGACCCAAACCTGCTTACCAACTTTGTGGTTTAGATGTCCATATCATACTCTTGTAGTTTGTTCACCCACCTAGGTATTTTTCTTGAGATCTCCATCTCTGATAAGATGTCTTTCACCATGGTGTGGGGTACTTAGGCAACAACTTTTGAGCTCAATTTATAAGGCCTAAAAACTTTTGTTGCTTTCACCAAGGCAAATGCTTGTTTTTTCCATGATTGTATACTTTAGCTCAGCTTCTTGTAAAGCCAACTGCTAAAGAAGGATATAGGCCTCTCAGCTCCATTCTCATCCTTTTGTAATCAATACAGAAGTAATGGTATATTTAGAGGCAAAAGAAAATTTTTATTTGGAAAGGCCTCTTATAGTTTGGAGCTGCCAAGACAGGTGCATGCCATTTGAGTGCCTCTTTGATTCCTTCAAAAGCTTGAATGGGCAGCCTCCTCCCACCTGATAACTTGGTCCTATTTTTTAACATGCTTGTGATTGGAAGAGTCATCTTAGAAAATTTGGAAACAAACCTTCTAATAAAATTTATTTGGCCAAAGAAAGATTGGATGCCTTTCTTGGTTCTTGGGATAGGGTACTTTGCTGATTGCTTACACTCTCTTAGGGTCTATCATAACACCATCTTTTGACACAATGTGACCAAGCAGCTTGGCCTTTTACACACCAAAATGACACTTCTTTGGATTAAGAGAAATTCCATACTCCCTACATCTGATCAACATCTTCTCTAAGTGCTGCAAATGATCACCTCTCTACCTCGAAAACATAGTCACATCATCTTGGTAAACTACAATGAAATCATTGATGTAACCAAAAAAAGAAACATCCATTTCTCTTTGAAAAGTGGCACCAGCATTCATCAAACAAAAAGGGCATCCTAACAAAAACATGTGTTCCCCAAGGAGTAGTGAATGTTGTCTTAAGTCTTTTTGATTCTTTGACTACCACTTGATTGTATCCGGAGAAACCATCCAATGTAGAAAGCAACTCAGACCCTGTCACAAGTTGCAACATATTTTCCATATTTGGCAAGAGATAGTTGTCCTTCATGGATGATTTTTTTAGATTTTTAAAATCCACACAAAGTCTGATGTCTCCATTCTTCTTTCTGATTAGCACAAGGTTCGCAACCCAAGATGAATACCTTGTGGGATGAATGATACCTCCATCTCTTAACTTCTTCAACTATTCTTGCATTTTCATGGAGAGAAGTGGATTAATTTTCATTTGCCTCTGTCTGAATGGCTTAGTCTTGTCCTCAAGAGGGATCTCATGTTGAAACAAGTCTTCTCTATATGCTTTTAGCTCTGAATATGACCAAGTAAGGTAGTCTTGATATTGTTTCAACAATTGGAGATAGGATTGTTTTTCTTCCTTGTTTAAACTGCTGCCTAACCAAACCTTTCTTGGGTTATCATTTGTTCCCAAGTCATGCTCTTCCACATCCCTTGAGGGAGACATGTTTCTATTTATGATGCAATCAACATTGTTAAAATTTGACTCAAGTGCAACAAGACCTCTAGGAATGGTGTTTGTTTTCAATTGGATGTTATCTTTTCCAAACAAAGTCTCTCTCCCTTCATTCATGCATACCATTGGCTCCCAACAAATATTATGATCTGAAAACTCACCTTGATTTTGCAAGAACCTTTGCACTTGATAATAATCATTAAACACTTGCCAATGCTTGGTCAGGGACGCCTGGCCTAGTTAGCACTTCAATGTTGTATTCACAATAAGGTGAAACGGTGCAATTCCCAAATCTAGAACCCAACACTACCAACTTATCAGCAACAACATTAAGACCTCTGTCATGGTAAACAGTATTAAAGGAATCAAACATTTCAATTAGATCCCAAACTGCATGCTTTTACTGTCTCATACGCTGATTTTTTGTAGCATATAACTTCCTTACTTGTTTGACATCCAACTCTGAATCCCCCTTTGCAACAATATCCTTCACTGCATACTTCCATGAAATTCTTAATCCCAACAAGAATGCCTCATTCTTAGCAATGTTGTTAGTGCATTCAAAATTAAGTTTGAAGGAAAAAATAAATTCTTCCAAACTAGGAGAAAGCAGAACTATACCAGCACCATTTCCAAATTTGGAGCAAGCTCCATCAAATAGCAATGTCCATGGAGAACCTACCATATTAAGGCACTTTGAGTTGTCCATCTTATTTTCTTTTCCCTCAGCAAAACCAATGAAATTTTCAGCATCTACATCAACAAACAACACTTCATAGGAAGCATTGTTGGGATCTTCAATTAAGTGCAACATTTTCTTTTCACCATAAAGTTTGAGAAGGCTGTCATCAATGGGAATGGTGGAAAAAGACATGTCCATCTGAACACTACCACCAACACTTGCTGCCCATTTTCTTGAAAAATTCATACCCTATTTGGCAGGGTAGTCAACAATTACAACATCAAGTTTCAAATTATTTCTCAGATTAGGATGCAAGTTGAACAACCAAATCCTTTTTACACAACCAACCACCGACACCTCCCTTGAATCCATGGTAGATATCACTTCCCATAGGCTACTATGTCACTTTGATATCCAACTCATTCATAACTTCTAGAGGCATGAAATTACATGATGCACCAGAATCAAACATACAATTGTGAAGTAACCTATCTTTTATGAGCAAAGTTGTAAAGAATGGATCAAAATTCAATTGGGAATCAACCAAAGATGTCCCCAAATATACCTCAGGTGTCTCTCCAAGCTCTTCTACTACTGGTGGTGTTTCAAGGTCAGCAATGACTTGAGGAGGAGTCTCAAAAACGTTTACATTTCTTCCTGGAGTGATCTTCTCTTCCTTCAACTCCAAGTACTCAAATGCTCTCTTATTATGCTCAGGAATTCTAAGCAACTCAAGGATTGGAACACTCACTTTAATTTGGCTCAATACTTGGGCTATGTCATAGGGGACATTCTTTGTCAAAACAACATTGGAAGGGAGACAAGAAGATTCATTAGATGGCACTGGATTCTTGGCAGCTTGGGCATGAGGAGGACTGTAATTTTTGTTTGGGACAAATAGAATTTTGACAAGTGCTTCTTTCCTAGGAGATTCTTTTGGAATTCTTGTGAGCAAGGGTGTTTTAGGTTTGGCTTGAGGCCCAACTTCCCTTAACAACTTTTCTCCTAGTATTATACTCTTTCTCTTGACCAACAACAACATTCATTAACAATTGTCTATCTTCCTCTGAAGGGATACCACCATCATATTTCTTAATCATCAATGCTCTTAGGTATTCAAAATCATTGTTAGGAATTTCAAAATCCTGCACTACATCTACATCATGAGTATGAGAAAGAGAAAGAAGTGGTACCCATCTTTATGCAATCCCAAAAGGTTACAGCAGTCCTTGCACTTATTACCTCAGTAGATGTTGCTCCTCCTTGTGAGCTTGAAGAACAACCCACCATGCAAATATCATCATCAGTACCATCATCATTATCAGCTTCATCAACCTGTTGGTCCACCTCACATGGAGGATGAGGAAGAAAACATCTATCACACCAATACATATCAGCAATTTCATCAACAACAACAACCCTGGCAGTTAGAGGGTCAGGAACCAATCTAGCTTTCACGTGTTTGGGGTTTTCTATTTCCCCCTCCCATAAGTCCTTTACCTCTATCATCTTGTCTTTGATCACCCCTAGGATGATTTCCAAATATATCTTGTGCTTGCTGCCTAGGCTGACCTTTTGAAGTCTGCCCAATTCCCTTCTCAGCTCTTGCCAACTTGTATGAGATTTCTTTGACAACCCCTGCCAAAGTTTTCACAACCTCTTCTAAATCAACACCTTTGCTAGCTTGAGGTTTTTCAGGGTTTATCAATTTTACACCATCTCTCTTGAGAGGTTTCCCAACAACCTTGATATTGTTTTCAATTTGATAGTGCCATGGTGAAAGCTTGTCTTAGATTGGTTGGGTTCTTGTCTCTTAGGTAAATATGCTGCCTTCTTATCAAATGCATTTGCATATTTGATTAAACAAGATTCATCACAAGGCCTCAAACCAATAGACAAGCCTTCTCAAAGGTTTTGTTAAACCTTGTATTGAAATCATGGACTGTTTCATTTGGGTTCTTCTTGATATTCTCAAACTCAGATAAAAGAAATCTAGGATCAGTTTTGTCACCATATTGTAACCTAAATGCATTTTTCATTTCAGTCCATGAATCAATAGAATTATCAGGTAGAGCCTTGTACCAATCCCTAGCATCCTCTTCTAGTGTATGAATAAACAATTTGACATATACATCCTCAAACTCTATCTCAAAATCTTCCATCATATTATCAAAAAGTTTGAGATGCTGATCACTAGTAATAGCATTGTTACCTTGAAACTTTGGTAACCTATTTCTCACATCTTGTGGGACAACATTTGGGTAACCATCCATTCCTCTAAAATTTATAGGACCAAAGGTGTTAACAAAAAATGGAGGTCTAGGCTGAGCCATATTGTTTGGTGGGGGGTGATCTTGAAGGTGAAACAATCTGATGAGGAATGAGAGGTCTTTGGGGAATGGGAATGAAAAATTCAAGACAGATCTCTCTTAAGGGCTCTCCTTCTTGATGGTCTCTAAAAAATTTAGAAAATACAAGAGCAGATTTAGGAGCAAGCTTTTCAAATGCACAAGAAGGTCTCTCACCTGATGGGGAATTCAAATCAGTAATAGGATTGTCTGAATCAGATCCACTTGAAGAAGAATTGTAGTCTTCAATAACAGGTTGCTCACTTTCAAACTCAACAATAGGGATCTCCTTTCTTGCAGTCAAGTCTCCAACAACCTTCCACACCTTTCTCCCCTCTAGCTCTGAGTTTCTTGAATATGTAAACAACTTCTTAGCAGAATCCTTGATGAAGAGAGATCTTCTTCCTTCCAGTTTTGCAGGGATTAGCAACACAAAAGTAAATGACAGAAAGGTAAGACAACTTGGTATTTTCAATATCAAATCAGCATGGAGTTGCCACTAAGGATTTTCACCCTAGTTGTGCAAATGCACTAAATACCCTGTCAAATGTTTGCTAGCACTGAAAACTTTGCAGACGCCTTATAAATCAGACCTTCTTCTTCTTTAAATCAATCAATCACAATGCATCCAAAGTGTATGAACTGCTAGGAAATGAAAAAAAGGGCAGACAAAACTTGAAACCCTTGTTTAAAACTTGCAGATCTGAAACATAGGATGATATTTTAACAATGTAGCAGCTCAAATACTTGAATACAAAAATGCTCAAACCCTTCAAACACTTCAAAAACACCAAGAATTTCAAGAAGTCCCCAGTCAATGGTGCCACTCGTGTTGGTATCCAAATTTTTTCTCCTTTTCAGTCTGAGCAGCACCATAGATATGTCATGAAGCTTAAAGACAGATTAGACCATGTTGTATGTCATTGGTAGCCGGGGATATGGTCTAGCTGACACTCAGGTTTGTGGAGAAATGGATAGCACTCCAATAGGACTTGATCTTGTCCTAGATGTTTTAGGTTGTGCCTTGCAACCAAGGTAAGAGGACCTATTTTGTAACCTTGTAATGGTGAAGGAGATGAAGATGTCCTTCTCTTTACTTGAAATTATATGATGGAGACCTTGATGAAAACATGATCAACACCCCAGATCTGAACTCTCACAAGTTGTCACTTCTCAAAACATGGGCATGTTCTCAAAACAAGGCAAAGGTTACTAGAGACATTGGAAATCCTGATCTGTTATGCATACTTTTGCAAATGGATTTTGATCTTCTGTGGGTATACAAATGCAAATCAAGGATAGTACATGATAGGATCTTTGTTTTTTAGATGATTTTTGGTGGGGGATTGACAAGACAAACTGGGATATATCAGATCTTTGAAACCTCTACCATACTTGGAATAACTACTAAGATAAAATGCTTCAAATAATCAGGACATTCTTTCAACTAGAAGAGGCATAAATGGAAGCCCAGGTAACACTCTTCACACAATATTTGAGAATTCACCACAAAATCTTGAAGTAAAGAACTCAATTAAACACAAAAATCCATGATCAAACCACGCCTAAGGTACCCCCAAAGGCTTACAAGAAATCTCTGCAGTCAAGGAAGGTAAAGTGATTTTAAATTTATTTATCTCCTTAGCAGATGAAGGCTCTTCTGAGTATGAGATTGAAAATGCCACTAAACTATCAACCAAAAATGGAGATTATGTGTGATTTCTAAATACTTTCAATGCAAGATTGCAACAAGAACAATGAAAACTATTTGCAGGCATTACAAAATGATAATAGACACCATATTGCCCAAAGAAAACACAGATTTAATTCAAAACTTGTTAGATTCAATAGCAGGGGAGAGTTACATGAACAATCTCAGAGATGTGTGATGGCTATACACTTGTAACCAACTCACATACATGAATTTCCAACACATGAGACATTAAACTTGGTTCTTTGGTGGATTTCTTAGAAAATGAGCTTTCTCTCAGAATTTGCTCGTGATTTTCAACTCCCGACCTTTTACAATTTCTCCAAAATGTAGTATATACCTCATGCCACATTGGAGTCTTCCTTCCCAAGCAAAGAATATGCTATGGGATCAAATTTGTTACAACAATTCTTCATGACTCAATGATAATGACACCAAACAGAAAAACAACTTGCAGGTTGCCAGGTATGCACAAAAAGATTAAATCATTACACAAATTTGGATCATTATCCACCCTAGGGGCATGTTTTTTAATCATTGAGGCATGCAAACACCCTTCCACTCATCATTTCACCTTTTAAAACTACCTCTACAATTTTTTATTTTGTCATTTCACGTGTTTGCTCTGGGCTGGGGAAAAAATTACATCAAAAACACCATAGATCGAAGAATTAGGTCATGAAAATGAACCCAATGTTCTTAGAAGGTCAAGAAGACACAAAATCATATAAGATTTGATGAAATTTGATGGAAAAATCGTGATTTCCAAGCTTCTTGGAGCTCCCATGGCGGCCAAAACAAATGGATGCATTGTAACCATCGATCTCATCCACCTTTTAATATCAGCCCTCCATGTGGAAGACGGAATCCAGAAATAAGCTCAAAATTACCCTTTTTAAACTTTGGATAAGGTGGACACGTGTCAAAAAATAATTGGAACCGAAATTGGGATCATTTTTGACTTTTCCATATTTTTTGAAAAAAATGGAAAATTTTGACCTTTTTCTCCGCCCCTCCGCCCTTGAAATTTGGAGCTGACACGTGGCATATGGTGGGTCCCATTGAAATCGCGCTTCAATTATGTGCATTTTGACCTTTTTTTGGAAATTGGAAAATTTTCACTTTTTTGCCCTGCGGGCCGCACCTCTGATTTTTTTCCTTTGCCACGTGTCTCCTTGTGATTCACTAGCGGACCAGCGCATCAAATTTTTGATTTTGAGTGTTTTTGGCAAAATGGAAAAATCTCCTTCCTACCTCCGCTGGCCCGCTGACCTGCCTTGCCCTCGTGTCATGCATCAATTATTCGTTATTGGGCTAAGAACCCGCTCCAAATTTTGATGTTGAACTCCCTTTGAAGCCAAGGGAAAATATTCCCTTTACCTCTGCACGGCCCACCAACTCCGAAACTATGTCCTCTGCCCACGTGGCATCTCTCATTGATGCGGATCCAAGTCTTCCTTTCTTCCTTCAAACCTCCCTTACAAATTTTTAAAAATCCACCCACGTGGGCTTAATGTTCTTCATTTTACTCCAAAAAGTTTTACTTTAAGCCACCTTTAGGACCACGTGTCCATCCCCTGATTTGCAATTGGCTGCACTTCCATTTTTACACCTTTAGGGTTTCAGGCTCAGGCCAAAATTTTCCTTTAAACCTTTGAGCCAAGAAACACAAAATTTTACAAATTTTTCCACCGTCCGCATGCCCTTTGTGCCATGTGTCCTCTTCCTATTCGATTTGAAACTTTATAAAATTAGGGCCTTCGGGCAAAAATTTGAGTTTGAAAATTTTGCATAATGAAAGCAAAATTTCCTAAGGAAAGCCCGCCACCCCGCCAATCCCCTCAGCTAATGAAAACATGCCATGTAGGGAATTTGGAAAAAACGGGGCGTCAGGCCTGAAAATGCCCCCTTTTTGCTTGAAAAAGGTGCAAAAAATGAAAAATTAGAGCTCCTCCCCGCCTTTCCTCAGCCAATTAGAAACCACCACGTTCGCTCTAATATCTTAGCCATAATTTGACGGCTAAAATATGTTTTTCTGACCATCAAAACGTAAAAAATTCCAGGGATGCCCTAGAATTCAATTTTTTCATCAAGGGTGGCAGATTTTTTGATTTTGAATCAACTCAAGCATGATTTTACAACATTTTTGACCTTGGGATTGGGTTTTCAAATACAAACAAGTATGAATTGATCAAATTTAATTTTTTGCACGATCTGACAAAGGGAAAAAACACATAGCCCATGAAATTGGAAAAACTAGGGCACAAAAGGGGCAAACTTGGAATGTTCCTTTTAAACCAGGGAAAAACAACAAGTTTATGGGCATTTTTTGAAACATTCAACTAGGGGGGAGAAATTACAGATCACCAATTTGAGAAATAAAACATTTCTGAGAAAAATTGGACATGAAAAATTAGGGCACACTATGCAAGCTTAGAAATGGCACCAACAGATTCTATGGCCATAAAAAATGAACATGAGCCTATTTTTCGGGGGAGGCACCTCCAGGGACTAGCCTACTAAAATGATACAACCAACTCATGAACATCTCCTTGGCCATCTAACTAGTATGATGAACTTTAATGAAAGTACCAGGCTCACATCCCTTAATGAAGTTATTATATATTTTTTTGACCTTTAAATATATAAAAAAATAGGGATAGAATTCCCTGCAACATTCACAAAACATAAAATTGTCAATCATTCTTTTCTATGAGGAATGACCTTTGACACATTCCTAGAACCCTTAATGGGAAACACCCTTATGCCACAATTTTCCCTTGTTTGGATGTCTGTCTCATCATAATTTGATATTCTACTTGGACCATAAAAGTTCATGCTAGAAACAGTTGCCAAGGTTTCATAAAACTTGTTAATCACATCTGATCATAACCCTATTACATGATCTATGTCTAATCCTTGAGAAATTCTGAAGAACAAATTTGAGTGTCTTTTTCTAAATCCTTCATACAATGAATTCCCTAGATATCCATTCTGAAATGGAGTTTCTTTAGTTTCATATATTTGTGTGATAGTTTATTTTAGCTGTGGAATTTCTATACCATGCCCTAAATATGCCATTTTCTTACACCATTCAACAATATCATCCTACTCTTCTATGCTCAAAATAGTGGTGCAGATCCCTTCTTTTTGTATTAGTTCATCCATTTCGCTAATAATAATTAAATTAAGGTGATATGTTATAGTTTTTAGATGCAATTCTAGTTGGATAATAGTTAAATTCAATATAATCAATGAGCTTAACCATATCTTCTTTTGTCCAATTTATAGCAATCCAACCTTCTTGTTTGAAGTTTTACCTTTATCAATCATAGTTTCCTACCCATGGGGTTAATATTTGATGATTTCCTTTACCTCATGGTCATGAACTTGGTCTCCAAAAATTTCTATTGATGGTTCTATGTTTACTATAGAATCTTACAGGTTTACAACATTATCTTGTTGATTTATTTCTTTTTCAAATGCTTCACTTTAAAAATGTACACCCCTACTTGTGTACAATCATTTCTCTTAGAAGCTTGTTCTTCATCTTTTCAAGATTCTACAATAGAAAATAACAAAGCATGATAATACTTATTCAAATGTCTATTATTTTCTAATATGAAAATCTATTTTTTGTTGTTTAAGGGTTTGTATGCTTTGTGAGTTATGCAAAATCAAAATTTTAACCCTTAATATTACAAGCTCTATCATCTTCAATAAGTTTCACTATTTAGATAGTTACATGCATTATAATTTCAAATTTTGATTTCTACATAACCCATAAAGCATAATAGGACATCATAAACATGAAAATGAAGTTAGAGATGCATCAAGCAGAAGAAAATATAATAGCTACGATCAATGCTTTAGTACAACCAATGGTCTTGGAGTGAATGAGATGCCTTATGGGTTATGTTTCTCTTAGCCACACTCACTTTCATCTGCTATTGATAATCATGTATTTGATAAATTTACATATATATACATGTACAAACACATATACATATATGCAAGTGCACATGCATAGACAAGTATTACTGGAAATTAAATTTTTTATTACTACTTCCCATATTTTAAACTAATTTGATGATACATATGAATTAATTTTTGTAGAATTTAGTAACATGAAAATGTAAAGCTGGAAACGAAGGATGTTATTACTACTTTCAAAATCAACATTGAGAAATGATTATATTGAAAGTTACCTATGATAGAGAACGAAGCATCCAATTATTTCAAAGTGCTAAAATTTTGCATAGCTTGAGAAAAACTTCAAAAGTAAAGTGTATGAAGCAAGAAATTATTAATTAGCCTAGAAAATGTGAGATGACATTGCATACATAAATAAATAAGTTTGAAGCAATAGACAACTGAATGCGCAACACATGGATCAAGGCTTGTAGTATCTTAATTAAGGGCTCAACTAAAAAATTTGATGATATTGCGGCTATGATTATTGCATTTCAGTTCCATTTACTTTTTTGAGGGTCCACACATATTAGAATTGAATTTGAGTATTTTGAATCGGAGGGATTTGAGACTTGAGATTTATTTATGGTATTTTTCAATTAATATAGATTTTAAGCTTGATAAGATTTGTGGTATTGTTTGCAGGTGTGGCTGGGAATTGGAGTACTAAAGACTATTTTTTTAACAGATAAAATAATAATATTAAATTTAAAAGATGGCATTTTTGAATGACATACAAATCTTATTCGATATGATTTTCTTGTAGTGAATCAAATGGGGATTAATGGTTTGAATATCCAACAATTAGGAATATGATGTACAAAATGAAACATGGTAACTTGTTTATTGTATGCTTATTAGTTTTTATTGTGCACTCAAAATGATTCAGAGCTGTCTGGTGTCCATTAATGAGTTCTAATACAATTTTTAAATCTTTAATAATACAAATATTGGTATCTTTGCAAATCACCTACTAGGCTTGACCAAGACAAAATATATGATGTCAATTTTTCACCATCCAACTACTAGATCGTCTGCATTATAACAATGTGGGAATGACTGAAAATGTTAAAATATGTTTGAGTTTTTGAAAACAAAGAAGAAATCAGAGTGAAAACAACAACCGTTGAGTCAAAGTTCCTTTCTTCTCACAATTAAAAGTAGGATGATGTTAGATTCCTCTTTTCCTCTATGAAATTTATAATAAAGTTATGTTTTACTCTAAATATAAAACCTTAGATGTATTTATATTTTAGTTTCAATATTTAGTTATGTTTTAGTAAGAAAGGAAAGAATATTAAGGCTTGATATTTATGTTTGTTGGATTTTCACTATAAAAAAGTGTTCCATGATAATTATTAGTGATTGCATGTGAGTTGTGTGATGGAGACAATGAAGTGGATGTATAGAATTAAGTTAAAAATAAGGGAGAAAAAAGTTGGAGGAGAAAGAGGGATGATGAAGAAGGGGTTTAAGGGAGGAGAAGTCTAACAGTGGAGAAAATGTAGGGGGAATAATGTGAGAAGTCTAGGGGTGGAGAAAATGTAGGGGAAATAAATTTTTTGTCGTGCGTCAACTATGCGTCAAAAAAACCTTCTTTTCCTAAAAAATGTCAGGCAAAAAAATCATTCTAAAACCTAGTAAAATTCACGTTTCCAAAAAATATGGTTTAAAGTATATTCGCCAGGGATTTTCCACTTCCAATTTACCAGATGCTTCTTAAAATAAACCTTGTATAGGGTTGATGGTTTAGGGTTTAGGGTTTATGGTTTAGAGCTCATGGTTTAGCATTTAGGGATCAAGGTTTAGGGTTCAAGGTTTAAGATTTAGGGTTTAGTTGTTAGGGTTTAGGTTTCAAGGTGGTAAAAATAGAGTTTAGGATTTAAGGTTTAGGTGTTAGGGTTTAGGGTTTAGGTTTTAGGGCTAAGGGCTTAGGGCTTAAGGTTGAGGGTTTAGGTTTGAGGGTTCAAGGTTTAGGGCTTAGGGTTTAGGGCTTAAGGTTTTAGGATTTTGGGTTTAGCATTTATGGTTTAATGTTTAGGGCTTAGGGATAACAGTTTAGGGATTTGGGTTTAGGGTTTATGGTTTAGGGTTTATGGATCACGGTTTAGGTTTTAAGGTTTAGGGTTTAGGGGTCAAGGTTTAGGGTTCAAGGTGGTAAGAATAGGGTTTAGGATTTAGGGTATAGGTTTTGGGGTTTAGGGTTTCATATTTAGGGTTTAAGGTTTAGGGCTTAGGGCTTAGGGATTAGTGTTTAGGGTTTAGGGTTTAAGGTTAAGGGTTTAAAGGGTTTATATTTTAGGGCGACCTATGGTATAGGGATTAGGGTTCATGGTGGTAAAAATAGGGTTTAGGGTTTAGGGATTTGTGCTTAAGGCTTAGCGTTTAGGGTTTAAGATTTAGGGTTTAAGGGTTTATAGTTTATGGCTTAAGGTTTAGGGTTTAGGAAACTTAAAGCTAGTGAGAGAAATAAAGTGGAAGTATAAAGAAATGAGGTTTTACAAGAAAATGAGTCATTTTAAGAGTTGATTAGGATTGTGTACAAAATGTGAGAGTATGATATTGGGGTTGGAAGGGTAAGTTTTAGGTTGATTGTGCCATTTTTTGCATATTTGAGCCTATATAGCTTGTTGTAAAGACTTCTAAAAACAAGATACTAATTGAGAATGATTGAAATTGGTTGTTATGAGTTAATGAATACATGCAAATGTGTTGGAGCTATCCATTACCTCATGATATTTCAAATCCTTTACAGACCTCATGATGACCATTCCCCCTTGATTCTTTAAAATTTATAAAAACTTACATATGTGTTTTGATTTATTATTTGTTTTAAGCAATTGCATGAGTCCATATATTTGAGCAATTGTTTCTACTTTTGGGGAGTTGTGAGGTTTAAAATATATAGTTTTGACACATCTAAAAGTCCTACAAATATCAATGACCAATAAAAAAGACCCAAAAACCTAAACACTGACTATATTCTTTCACAAAATAGACATCGATTGTTATATTTAAACCCTAAAAGATTTAGGTTGAATGCTGAAATCCTAAAAAATACCTATGTACTGACCAAATTAGAATATGAAAAACAATCTTCTAAACCGTGAGAGATGGAGCTACGGAGACTACTTCCATAAGGTGCAGAGTAACCCCAACTTCTTATAATTTACTAAAATAAATTTAAATTATAAGAAATAATAAAGTATAAAGATTAATAAAATAAAAAAATTATACTTATATATCCCTCCCATAAACATATATGCCACATAGAAAAAAGGAACACGAGTTGGTTATAATAGGCTCGCGTTATGGCTTGGATTTACCAAGCCATAACACACTCGCGTTATAACGCGACCGAGCCATAACACGAGCGATTTATGACCAAAATGGCCAAAAATATATTTGTGTCCACTTTTTGGCCTCCCATTTCCATGCACTTACCCTTGATTTAAGTATAAGAAATTAAATTGTTTGTGCATATTTCTCATTTTTTCCAGTAAACATAAAAATTACAAAAACATTAGATTAGATTAGTTAATTATTTTATTTATTTTTATTCCCTTTATTTAACACGAGCGAGTTATGACCAAAATGGCCAAAAATAGATTTGTGTCCACTTTTTGGCCCCCCCATTTCCATGCACTTACCCTGTCATTTAATTATAAGAAATTAAATTGTTTGTGGTAAACATAAAAATTACAAAAACATTAGATTAGATTAGTTAATTATTTTATTTATTTTATTCCCTTTATTGAAAAAGCAAAAAATTAAATAGATTAGGTTTACTTTATTTTATTTTAATCAATTAGCTTTCATTTGTTAGATTAATTAGTTGCACATAGAGTTAAGTAGAAAGGAATTAACAAAGACCCTTATGTATCCTTAGTTGGCTTAGGTTTCCTAAACACTGACCTTTCTCTCTTAAGGTGTCTTTGTGTGTTTTCTTATGTATTTGTTTTAGTAGTTTGCACGTCCACATGACAATGCAAGATCCTCAGCAACCCAAATATTTAGTATGTGATCCAAAAGTTCCACAAATGATCAAAACCGAATAATTCACAGACATATACTAGGCTCTCGAACACCTTATTCTTTGGACCACCCCACTTCCACCCTTTATTATCTCATAGTTGACGACTTTAAACATTGAAGAAAACAATGCTTATGTGTTATGGCACAGTCATCCTAGTTGAGATTAGATTCTATAACTTCATATCTTTTCCCTTCCACAAGGTTCTCATTGCACCTCTATGACCTTGTCTAGAGGCTTATACAAGGTATATGTTAGACATTTCTCATGTATTCCATAGCCAGTTCAGAGTGTTTTTAGGGACACTGACATTGACAGAAGCCTTCGTGTGTCCATCCTCCTTTCTCGTTCCATCTTGCCCGCACAGATTAGAGAAGATTTTATTTCCATCTACTTGATGAGTACATTTCCATAGTTCCCATATAGGACATTCGATTTCCTTGACTCAGTTGTTATCCATTTCCACCTATTTATCCTATTTAGCCATGCCATAGCCATCTTCCATCTCATATCGGCTGGCCCAAAATGACCTCGGGAGGTCAGGTTCTTCTTAGGGTTATGTGTTGATTCTTAGATGTAGAAAGACCTAACATAATGATATCCTTGAGGGGATGTGTATGTAATTAAAGGCCTATCATGAAACCAAAGATATATTTAAATGTGAGAAGTAGAAAATAAGTCTACATGCCTAGGGAGAAACCTAGGAGGGCTAGAACAATGATGAACATCATTTCAAACCAAATCCTAATCTATAGATGCAAGTTTTTTGTAGGATAGGTACTTTAGAATAGTGAATAAGAAATCTAATAATATAAGCCTCAAAGAGAGTACCTTGAATGATGATAACCTTTTAGTTATAGATAGACTTTAGACATTTTTGAATGATAGAAGGAATATCCCTAAGAGTATGTATCCAATAGAAACCCAAATGTATGGTATTAGAACTAAGAGTAACAACAACTAAGAATTAAGTCAAAGTAGTGATACAACCAATAATGATGGTTAGAGTAATATTATGATATCTAGGATTAGTATCAAATACAATATTTTTTTGTAGAAATTCTAAGAGATTGAAGTAACTTGAGAGTGCAAAGTTATCTTCATTGTGTGCATAAACCAAAACACTACAAATAAGTACATGATTAATAAACACATGAATAAATAGAGTACATCAAATTCGAGCATGTCATTTATGTCAGAGAAATTAAGAGTAATGATTAGTGCAAGAAATAATGTATGATTACTATTTCTAATAATTGAATTTAAGGGTTTATCATAAGAAGGTGGTGGTGGTACCACATGATAAATGTTATGTACTTTAAATTTAGATTTATCATTGGTATGATTAGGAATTGGATCATTGAATATTTTGAGTTTAGCATATTCTTTGGTTGGTTTGGAAGATTCCATGAAACCATCCCATTAATTAGAATGCAAGTCTATAATATCTTAGATGATATGGTGAAGCTTAAGACATCTTCTTGTGAATTGGCCTATACATCGATGATAATCATTCTAAGCATTGGTATTAAAATTCTTTCTTTGAGGATTTCTTATATCAACATCAAACAGTGGAGGGAGAGACATACCGTCACACACAAGAAATTTTTTAATATAATATGTGGGACACAAGATAAGCAAGTAAAATATTAATGGGAAGGTTAAAGTTACAACTTAGTTGGTTGAGAAACAACATTGATGATGTTATTTAGAAGAAACTTTAGCATCATTATTCTTTCCTTTAAATGTGGATTTATGTGTAAACTTGGCATTAGGTGTAGTAGGAGTCCTATCAACATAATTTACCTTATTCATATATAACAACTTATATTCACACTCCTTGAGTGTATGTCATAGATACTCAAAAGATTATAATTTATCAAATATAACTAGTACTTGTAAAGATAAAAAACGATATTTGGGTGAATAGATTTTACAATTCACTATCGGATAACATATCAATCATCTTGGTAAGCATGGTATTGTATCGTAAGATATAATCAATGAAAGAATTAGTATACCCTTGTCATAATTTAGATAATTATGTGTAAGAAACCTTATTCCCAATGTTAATAGAGAATTATGTGAATTTTTTTTACTAGAGTAGTAAAAGAGTGCATATAATGCGTGGGAGATCATAAAACCATTGCAGTGGAAAATCCTTAAGACTTATGTGAAATATATTTATGAGAAAGGTATCATGAGAGGCTTAATCAAAAGAAATAACATAAAAGGATTGAATATTCTTAGAAAGGTCTCCTTTTCCATTTTAAATGGGGAGTTTAGAAGAAATGAAACCAAGGGAGAAAGAGTAAGAAACCACATTGAGTGTAAGTAGATTATGAAGTGGCTAAGTAGAATCCATATCATGATTAAAAGTAGGGGAACCTTGTTATAATGGTAATATTTGATCTTGTAAGGTATTAATAAGGGTTTCAAAGGATTATGTATTGGATGAAGAATTTTCCAAACCATGGGTTGTGGATATAAGATGTGTAGTAAAAATAATTGTTGCATAAATTGGTATTAAAAAATTGTGCATTGGAAGATCACGTGTCCCTAAGTGTATAGGAATCAAAGATGTAGGAATAGTGAAAGAGTGTTAAGATTTCCCAAAAAAGGGATTCTTCACTAGATTGTTCATCATGATAAATCTTAATAGTAATGAGGATGTTACTGATAGGACCAGTGTGCTGACGATTTTTATGAATTTGGTTAAAAAAATGAGATAGGAGCTACGGTTATTCATCATCCACAACAACATCATCATCATCATCATCATAAGAATACTCACTATTAGTCTCAATATCATGGAAGGGTATCTCTTGGGAATGATCAAGCATAGATGGATTACTAGAAATATGTAATGGGTAAGAAGCCATGAGGCAAAACCATTTATGAATAGGAGGAGAAACCTTAATATGTTCAACATGTTGATTGGTGAAGTGATCCCTACGATTCAAAAGGGTATAAGAGGAGACCATATGACATCTAAAATTAAATGATAGAACTAAGAAGAAATAATAAAATACACTTATAATAAAGGAGAAAACATTAAGGCTACTAGAGTTGATGTTAATATTGAATCACAAACTGGGTTCAGAAAAATATTTGCACCCTAATTAGATTTAACATGAAACCTTATTGGTTTTATTGGTTCAGTACACTAAAGGATGTAAGGGTTAACAACACGTTGATATTCTAATTAATTAAATTTCAAAATTAATCATCACAATTAGAATAATGGTTTTATGATAGTAACATATATGCTAAAAAATAGATAAAGTTGAAAATACAAAGGATTAAGTGCACTTAGCAGAATGTAGATGATTCTAAAGGGTTCTAGGAAGAAGTAATATAGGAATAAGGATATTTGAAATAGAAGAATCTTCATTATGGAGACTATCACTAGATATCAACCTAGGGTAGGAGCATACAAATCTTCTAGGTCTATACCATACAATCTTGACCCTTATATATGGTCTTGGACATGCTCAAATATGGGTTCTCAAACTTCTACACACTTTTGATTTTATAAAATTTCCTCTATCATTTTCAAAACCTATTTTTTTATCATTAAATGAATCACTGTAAACAATATAATCATCATATAAAACTCTATCTATGTGACGTATTGTGCAACTTATAACTCGATTCTCAAACCCACAGTCCTATTCTTGATTCATGTGATAATAAGAAACATTCCAAAGGAAACATTATTTATCAATTTTTTTCCAATTCAGTCTACTATCTCATCTAGGAATAGCATTCACATATAATTGTGAATTCTTTTAAAATAATTATCTTTAGGAGTTATTCAAAATGAAACTAGGTCCTTACCTTTGGTTGATGTTTCCAACTAAGGCAAATACCTATACCTCCTTTGTTCACTAAACCTACAAACACCTTCTTATAAATATGAAATATAATCTATTAGATCCTTGACACTGATATCTCAATGTACTCTTTAACCTTCTTCCAATTATTCCCTGTCTTGCATAATGACCATCCAAATTATGTGCAAAGTTATTATTCAAATGAGAGATAAGTAAAATGATTATTGTATCCACATATTCTATTACGAAACTATATTTAGGTATTATTCTACTATTCCACTTTCTTGTACTAAAATTTTCCATTCAAGGTCGAATTCATACATAATATTATAATACTATCATATTTACTTCTAATCACTATATTACCTATGTTATATCCATAGAGATCATAACATAAATCATAAAACCTAGTTTTCGTGCTCAGAAAGTCTATCATAAGTAAGCATCTACATAATTATCATTCAAATGTATACTCTGTCTTACACAATTACATTCAAGCTTATGAAGAAACCAATAAGCTTGAGTTTACACACCATCCTCTATACCCTAACTTCTCAAATGGAATGTTGCAATTATAAGGAAATTCAAAAGTCTATCTTAAGCATCCATTGATGAAATTATGGAGTTTCCAAACTAACTCCTCTCAAGATTATCGTTGACTATTCGGTGTTTGGTTAATATCATGTTCCTCTTGTTCCTAAGACAATTCTACTTTCTTTCATACAAGTGTATTTTTACTCAACCTAACTTTCATAAACATACATTGATAGAATTTTGATCTAAATCTTTCTACAACGTATTCTTCTTATAATGTCAAGTATCCACAAGATCATTTGTAAGGTACTACTATTGTAATCTTTGAACATAAGGTTTAAATAAAATATATTGTATATTTAGCAACATAATAACATTTATCTTACCTTATTACAGTCTTTATAACATGCACCTATTGATAGAAATCCATTTGGGAGTCATTAGATCAAAATCTACCTTTATTGTCTACTACCCTATCTTCACAGTCTTGTAGCCTTGTTATAAGACCATTTTAAGGTGTAATTCTCCACAAAAGCACTTTCAGAACTCACTGATATTATTTTCAGATACTCTATACTCTATTTAAGAGTCTTATGAAATTGTAGAACTCAAATCTATGTCAACTTTTCCCAGTTCACAATTTTCTCCTTGCAATTAGCTCTATAACATATTCAATATTTCTTCTTATAGGAATCTAATAGAGATCTCCCACGTCTGAAATCCAAATAGTGTAAACTCTTATTAGATGATATATTCCAATTTACAACCCTTAATTCTCAAGAATAACAACATATGTATGAATTACCTTAAAACCCTAGTTGATGGTTTACATTAGACCGATAGGAGGAAAACTTGCATACCTATCTTGTTTGATATTTTTAAACTCCAAAATCAGTTGGATAATATTTTGAATAATAGGAGGAAGATTTATTCTTTCACCAACATATTTACAAAGTACTTTTACATGCTTGTACAATAAGCTTTTCACCAAAATTACAACACACTCTATGGAAATAAGGAATATTTTAGTGATAATAATAAAATATTGTATGCCTCCACTTAAAATTTAACCTCTAATCCATTTACACACATCATCAACATTTTAAAACAAATAAAAATAATAAACCTTTGTAATTTATTAATATTTCTTCTTGAAATACAATTTTTAATGTACAAAATTCCTATTAGAGCGCTTATTTTATTAAAAAAATATCTTGTTCTACTATTAAAACCTATTCAAACAACTATAATACCATTAATTTATTGTAATTATAATTTCTTGAATTCATCCATGATAAAACGATTTACCAAAGTTAGGCGTTATTGAATAAACTTCATAAACCTTCTCAACCAATCTTACTTTATCAACCTTTTCTTATCTGGTCTTTTCCAGTGTAGACTTATGCTTGTTTGTAGTTTTTTGAGGAATATTTTACCTTTTCAAATGATTAGAATAATTCCAAATCATTCTCACATAATTTTAGAACCACCTGCCCATATCCTTTATATTCAAATTTTCAATCTCTTACCTATTTGAGGGAAAATACAAACTACACTTCTTCATCCTACTTAAGAACAAATGAAGCATTAATGGCTCCTTATTAGCTCCCGAACATCATCCTAAACATCCTCACACTATGAATTCTTAAAATAATGATATTTACATTATGTACATAGTTTAAATCCTGATGTTCCTACCTCACCATAGATGATAAGTCCTACAAAATAAACATTAGTTGGGTTGTGAGAACCCCTATGCATCGTCAACATTAGAACTAATCTAAAGAACCCCAAACCACATGATTTTGTCCACCTATCTTGTTATTCTAAATTGAATGCAAATAATTTTGAAAACCATCTTTGGACATTCTTGAATTGAGTGTGGTTCTGCTAAGATACTTGGGGAAGGGATATTTGAGTGCTGTGGATGAGGGATATTGCTTTGTTTACCTAGTAAGGAGCTACAAAATACTAGAGATTGCTACCCTAATGCCCTTAAATATGATACTGTGATATTTAAGGAGCCTTGGGTGATTTTTACAAGTATATCAAGCGAGTGTATCAATTCAGTGCCATATGGAATTGTAGGCTAGTAGTCAAGGTAGTATTCACTTTCTTATGTAGGGTTTCAAGTTGTGATTATAGAATTAAAGGTTGGCCAAAAGAGATTATAATTGGAAATGATGCTTGATGTTTTCCTATAGGTTTTAAGTAAATTATGTTCTCAAAAGTTGATGACATTTAAGTGTGCAGGATAAACACGCTAAACATGATACCTAAGATGTACTAAGTGAGATTAAGAAATCACATTTATATTAGAAATAATGAATTGACAAAACTAACAATGTCAATGAGTGAATTACCAAATTTGAGCTTCTACAACTACATATGAGAAACCTACACCTCTCCCCTAGGACTTTGAGAGGGAATGAAAATTCGTGGGCACTAGAAGCATATTAGGCTATTAAATCCACTTGCATATAAGTGATTGAACAAGGCATATGAGTTATTTTATATTGTTGATATCCTGATAAAGGATTAAGATGGAATAACAATTTCTGTCATGCGAATAAAGGAATATTTGGAGCCTGTATGGCCATAAGAGTGCAACTCACTGATAAATAAATTGGAGTCTATACATCAATGACAATGAGTCCCCAATAGTGCTGTTTAAACAATGCAAGACGTTCATTGAAATAACGCAAAAAATGTTTTTTTACTAACGTAAACATGGGGCCCACATTATGGGGAAAATTTAGGGAGAATAGTGTGAAGTTAAGCCGAAGAACTACGATAAAATCCAAAACACATCCACTATGGAGCCCTTACAGCCATAAGACAAACCACCCACCCAAAGTGTAATACAAATCATTTACTCTATAGATTATGACTTATTAAAATAGAAACAAACCTACATATAAAATATCTTCAAATTTCCATTGGATTTTTTGGATTAAAAATAAATCCAAACCTTGCCACTCTTGAGGCCCTTTAGCCAGTCAGACCCACCCACTGTAAATCATATAAATAATTTACTCTATAATATTAATG
>CM034148.1:726948660-726988102 GCA_019776745.2 Taxus chinensis
AAAATGTCCCCTGGTTGTAAATTGTTGTAACCATGCTTGTAAAGAGAGTTGATATGACCTCTTGCCTTGTATTGTTTGGTAATGGTGAAATAAAGTGTCTTGTGCTTGTGTAGTTAAGCTTGAAATTATCCTTGTGAGAAATGGCATTCAATCTTTACATTGATATGAGTATTGTAAAACTTTGATCTTGAGAATAAATTGTTAGGTTAAATCTTTCTAAGACTTAGCGACAATATTTTATAAGTAAAGTAAAATGAGTCGGTTAACCCTTAAAGAAGCTAAACAAAAATAATAATTTTTATATTCAACAAGTAAATGTAAAGGTGATCTATTTGAAATCAAATACTTCCATGAGTGATCAAAATGAAAACATCCTTTGTGAAGTAAACATTTATAAATTGGTACCCCTAGCTAAACTAGCGAACACTATCCCTTTGGGGGTGAACTCTTAAACAAGCTCAAAGGAAAACAATGATTAATTTCTGGAAGATATTAAGATTTAGTAAGTAGGAGAAGACTTTAAGTGAACTACTCTACAGTTTTTAAGAAATTAACTTAGTTGGTGAGATGAATTTGTGTGAACCATATATTGTTTCCTTCTGAAAACTTAAGTCATGAGCTAAAGGGTGTCTTACCAAAATAAATAAACCCTAACCATTTCTTAATGTGGCTTGCCCTAGCTGTGAGTGTGTCATGTGGTTGGACTTCCATGTTGTCTCGTAAAAAAAGAAAAATAAATTATCCTTGATAAGTGTGAACGTTTCCGTGCTGACCTTGTGGTCTTCCCCGTAACAAATGGTTCCAAGTGTTGGTTGTAACCTTGTGACGACATGTTGTGTCGTGTTGAGTCAAAGCAAGTCAAAAAAAAAAAGTTATCCTGTATTTCACTGTGTTGTTCTTGTGTTGGTACTTTTGGTGCGTTACACTTTGGTATCAGAGCGTAGGTTCATGCTCTCGAACCTATGGGCCGGATTGGTGTTGTATGGTGATGTTGCATGGTGGTGGTGGTGTTACATGATGATACTGATGATGATGATGATGTTGCATGATGATGATTTATATTGGAAGAGTAATGTGCTTTAAGCGTGATGTGATTATTGTCCTAATTGTGATATTGTGAACGAACGTGATGTGTATGTCACTCAGTGCGTATTTGTCATCATGTTGATGTGTTGGGGATGAGAGTATTCTCTCTCCTTCTTGTGGATTCTAGGAAGAATTCACGTGTAAATTATTGTTTGTGATGTGTGAAAAGAATTCTAATGTGGATGATGTAGTGTTGGAGCATTGTGGCATATTGTGATATGTGGATGTATCAATGTGTTGTATGACTAGTTGATGTTAAAAGAAACGAGTTGTATCATGACGTTTTTACCATGTTCTGAAGAAATGTGTGTACTACCTTGTTATGAAGCAATTATTGTTATGTTGTGATGTTATTGTGTTTCATCGTATATATGAGTTGTGTAATATGTAATGCTTCATGTCATGAATTAGGGTCATACGGTGAGTTTATGAACCCTATCGTATTGTGTTTGCACTTTGGGTGCAGAATGTAGTAAAGTGATGTATTGTGCCCTGTGAATGTATAATTGTGATCTACCCCGTATACCTACCATACGTGAGATGTTATGGTAGCTATGTGTGTACCACCATGGTGTTAGTGATGTAGTTACATGTTATGTTGTGAGCCTTACACTAACCGACCCTGAGGGAGATCGGTAGAAGTGTATGTTAAGAGTGAGGAATGGTGTACCATGGGTCAATAACTCGAGTCAAAACTCGGTTTAGTAGATTACATGTGACTCTTTCCTCTCTCCCTATGTGGTTGTATGTATGCAACCTTAGTGTATCTATGACTATGTTTAGCCTTGTCGAAGGGTGGCGGGATTGATATATATATTTTACGAGCTGAGGCTCGATGTTCCGAGTGCCAGCAACTCGTTGAGTACCCCTTTGGTGGCTAGATAAGGCCACACAGTTATCGTAATGTGACATTATTATAAGTTGATTTTATTCGTAAATTGAGCTTTTACTTTATTTTTGCAAGGACCAGCATCTTTTCTTGATTGCAATGCTTTACAATTTTGGGCATTTCCTTGGTTTGTGGCACTAACATGGGGATTTGATACTAACTTTGGCCATTTGGTCATTTATTTTAGCTTGATTTGGGGTCTTCTTTTAAATTTGGAATTTTTACCGCCTTGCCCTAGGCTTGTACTTTGCCACTTGGCACTTTGACTGGATTGTTGTGCTGGTTCTAATGTCGTGATGTGTGGAATAGGGTCATGGGATGCACCATGGATTGGTTGGACCTATGGACCCGCTTCGTTGTAAGGGGGTACGCCCCAAGGGGTACATATGACTAGCGGGTTATGGAGAACTACGCGTCATTATGTCACTTGGGTTAGGAGTGTCCAAACTCTGTGTGTCTTTGACCATGGGGACAACCGGCCTCCTTGAGGGAGGCAAAAGAGTTTGAGGGAGGCATAAGAGTTTGAGGGAGGCATAAGAGACTTGAGGGAGGCATAAGAGTTTGAGGGAGGCATAAGAGACTTGAGGGAGACATAAGAGTTTGAGGGAGGCATAAGAGACTTGAGGGAGGCATAAGAGACTTGAGGGAGGCATAAGAGACTTGAGGGAGGCATAAGAGTTTGAGGGAGGCTTATGATATTTGTCTGTATGGTTGATGTTTCAGGATATATGTTGAGTTATTGTGATGTTTGGTAGTGGTCTTTTGATGTTTATGAATTCTCATGTCAGATGGTTATGTGTTGTGATGTTGTGGACATGTCATTGATTCCCTTGTGGACACTATGTACCTGTAGCATGGTTTGTTGTTATGTGAGTCTTTCATTGATGCAAATTGAGGAAATGTCTGGTGGATTGTAGTACTCTTTTGGTTGAATATTTGGTATGTCAGTCATTAATGTGTGATGAGTACCTATGTTATGGGAAGTGTGCCTATTCTATTCCGTATTTGAGTAACCTTTAGTGGTATGATACAATCATGAAGTATATACTTGTGTGCTTGTGAATCTGTAGTGTCTTGTGAACCTGATAGGGTGTTGTGGTAGCAGTTCATGTTGGGCACCCACAATAAAGAATAAACCAAAACTCTTCAATGATGAGATTTTAAAAGGAATTAAACTAAGAATAATGTTAATAGAAAGAGACTAATGAAAATAACAAACAAGAAAGAACTGCCAATCTTCACAGAACATTGAAAGTTAAAATTTCTACCAGATGTTCATGTAACGCCCCGTGCATCGAGGACTTCTGGTTCTGCCACCCTGGCCTCCTCCCAACCACCCGGCCTGCTAAATTTTTACCATAGTGTCTTGTCTGTCCTTGCGGGAGGGTGAGCGAAGTCACGTTTTTCTTCGCCGTGATCTCCTTTTGATCCTCTTTCAATGCGTGCAGGTGGGGGTTAGGTGCGTCTGTTCTTCCTGTGCGTTTTTTCTTCTTTCCTGGCACGTTTTTCTTGCCTTGGTTGTTGCGTGGGTGGGTATGGATCCTGAGAATCGTGCTGTACAGGCAGCTGCAGTGGAGCGCAGAACTAAAATTCTCCTCGGAGAGTGCCGTGTGGAGGTGTCTGGCTATATGCAGCAGCTACAGAGCAGAGAAGTAAACTTATCTCAGAAAATAAGTGGCCTCCAGAGAGAGTGAGGTGCGACAGCTGCAGGGCGATCCCAAGGCACCGCCAGTGTTGATCCTGATGTTCTGGATGCACGCAACCTCAATGCAGAAGCTGTCTTGAGCGCTTCCAACGTGCAGGTCGTCCACTATGTTGTTATCTGTTCAGTTCGACTGCATCCTCAAACTCGGGTTTCTCCCCTTCTGGTTATGTTCTCAATCGACGAAGTGACAGTGAAGGTGTTGCAAGGGCAGCGTGTTGGCGGGTTAACCATTTTTGGTGTTCTGTCCAGTCTGTTCGGGTTGCACGCGACCACAGCCATGATCGGCTGTTGCAAAATCTCGCCGCTGTGGTAGAAGAACGGGATAAAGTTTTTGGTTGAGCTGTCTCGCCTCTGCATTTTGGAAAGTCGCTCCGTCCAGGTGATGAATTTATCATGGAAGAAGCTCAATCAAATCTTGAGGCAAGTTTTGCAAGTGAGGCTGAGATTTCATTCAATACTGTTCCTAGCTCTGGCTGGAAGTTATTCCAGCGCCTAGCCCATGGGTTGATATGGGGGTTTGTTGTGAAGATACAGAGCAAAGGAACATTGAAATGCAGCTTGCCTCCACTTTCTTTTTTTTTACATCATCTTTTGTTTTGAACGACACTTCCTTGCATTATTTCTTGTTTTTACCACAACATTGTGGATGCATTGAGTGGATTTTGTGGCCTGTTCTACACATTTGATCCCTCCTTATATGATGTAAGTAAAAATCAAGGCTTCTTTAGAAGCTATTTAAGGCCTGGTTTTGCTGTTAAAATATGTGCTGATGATATATATATATCTCCGTGCGTGTGTAAGAGATGACAGTTGCATTTGATTTGAGAGTAGCACACATTGTGAAGAAAGCTGCAGTTGCTATGGTATGCCAGATTCATCTGACGGAGCAGGCAGGAGATATTCTTGTGTTCTTCGCTGGGGGGGAAAAAAAGAGATGTATTTTTAGAGATTTCTTTCACAGGGATTTCTTTTTAAGGAAACAGTAAACTATATCAGGACGTGAAGGCTCAGATTCTTGTCAAAGGGCATTGATGATACTGAAGCAGGTGGACAGGTATTTTCATTTAGGATTTCACTCTAGTGTTTGTTTTAAGTAGATATTTTTTTTTATTAGCAAGATCATGGCTGAGGCCGATAAGAAAAGTGTTGAATTGAATAAACATGAGGACGAAGATGAAGTTCAGTTTATCATGGCATCAGTACTTGAAGGAGATAAGGATGAGGATGACCATGATGATAATACTAAGCAAAAAAAACAATGTCTCTCCAGCAAGAAAGGAAGATGCTTCCCATCGATGCTTTGAGAGAAGAGTTGATTCAGGTCATAAATGATCATCAGATTGTTGTTGTTGTGGGGGAGACTGGATCAGAGAAGACGACACAGATACCTCAGTATTTATATGAAGCAGGGTATACAAAACTAGGGAAGATTGGGTGCACACAGCCACATGGAGTCGCAGCAATGAGTGTGGCTTCTCGAGTTGCACAGGAAATGGGTGTTAAACTAGGTCATGATGTGGGTTATTCTGTTGAGTTTGAAGACTGTACATATCATAAAACAGTTCTCACATATATGACAGATGCAGTGTGTCTGAGGGAATTTATGGAGGAACCAGATCTAGCAAGCTACAGCTGCAATGTTTGCACCGAGATTTTGACGCTATCCCCAAATCTGATGAAGGAAAAGGTTGTGTATCATCACGGTAGATGCCTACCCGAGCCAGGAGCGTGGTGTAATCAATATGTCTCGTGTCCGAGCTTCAAATCATGGGGTTGGTTTGTAGCTGTTTTTCACTGCGTGATTGTGGCGCTAGCTCGAGCTCGCAAAGCACTTTGGGTTAAAGGCAAGCAACGTCATTGAAACAATCATATGCATATGGAGATGGCGTTTTAAACCAGGCATGTTAAATCTACCCCTTGTAATAGTTTTCTACCTTCTTTCAGTATCTTGAAATGAATTTTCTTTCCTCTTGAATGGCGCCTAGACTAGATGTTTTCATGGTTGTTTATATCACTGCCTGATTGTGTGGTTGTTCCTTTAAATCTTATTCCAATTTCGCTGATTTTGCTTGGAATGTTCCTTCCTCTCTTATAGCTTACTCTATTTCATATTTGTCTAAATGGGTTACTGCAATATTGAGTGATGCAGTCTAGTTCGTAGGGAAGGAAACATTATTGAGTTTTGGTTTGCTTATATGACCCTCTTTTAAAAGAATTCTGTGATGGTAGTTATAATTGAAGGTTACTAAATAGAAGGTTAAGCCTACATACCTCTTTTGGTTGAATAAATACGCATTTCCTGTTTAAGGCTCTCTTGTTTTGCTAAAAGGTACATTAATAGTGACGTTGTGTCTGAAACTTGTTTAAGCCTATGGGCATTCCTTACTTTATGTTTGATTAGAAAATGGCATTTGGGGTTTGTTTTAGAACTGTACATGGTTGACTGTTGTACCTAGTCTAGATGAGGGATAACCTGGCATCTATTTTGGCCTCCACGTGTTGAGAGTATTACTATACCTATTTCTTGATGTAAACTCTTGTTTGATTAAAGCAAGGGGAAACATTGTAAGTTTAACTGAATGAAATTTCTACAATTTTTATTAAGGGTCGCAAGCAACCTATTACTAGCTAGACTGAAACAAAAGTTGTAGGTGAATCCATGGTATTGGACTCGTGAACTCGTTTCCTGTTAGATGACAGCTGATTTCAGTGATAATATCATAGGTGGCTGTTATATTTATCTGTTTGATATTTGCTAAGACTTTTCCTCGATAAGCCCACATGGATCGGGTAAAATTTTCCATCTTCTATACCTTTGGCAAGGAGTTCATAGAACTTCTAGCCCTGACCGCACTGCGTAACCTTCCTGATAGCTATGTGCGTTGGTTCTTGGTTTGTGCTTGTACTCGTGGTAAGGTCTTTTGAGTCTGGGGCATCGTTGGTGTTTTGCCCTCTGCGTATCGAATCCCTTTGTTTTCGAACTCGAATACCTTATACTTCAAACTTGGTTACTAAAAGGTCCCATTTTGTGGCCTTGTTAGGGAAATCAATTTTTATTTTAATGTTTATTGACATTGTCTGAATTATATAAAAATTATTAACGACTTTTGGGTTTAGTCTTCCCTTATATTATGTAGAGAAGTTGACGATTAGGATAGGGTTTGTTGGTAGAATAATGGCCCTTTCTGTGTCTCTTTCGTACGCTTTTGGAAAAGTGGATTTGTTTTGGTTAACTAGTACTACGTTTTAAGAAATCCGATAAGGAGGTAGTGGTAAACTCCTTGGTTAAAACCAAAACTATAGTTGTGTTCTTTTAAGGGCATCGAACCCATATTACTTTGAAGCCCCCCTGGAAGAATTGGATAACGTCATTTTTGCTTCGCGCCTACGATCATAATTAGTACGCTTTGTCTTCTCTTGGACCCCTTAGTTGGATGGAGTAAATTTTGGATTCCTATCACGTAACCCATAGCATTACATGAAGGAGATATCAACACTCTTGACTTTCTTGTTTCCAACCCATAAGGTCTTGCCTTGATTTATGTAATTTTGTTCTTACTAGTATTTGGACTTTCTCCTTGTTGGATGATTTAGTTTTCTCTCTCATGAGATTAATATTGGAGTTGTGAGTTGTGTTTTAATCCATTTCTGAATTTAGAATATTCCTTTCTTGATATTGTTAATTGTTAGCTTACTATTGCATTGTGTAGCCTTAACATGCTCAGTTCTTGCGAACTGACTTTAGTTAATATTTGTGCAGATGGATTATGCGAGTAGACTAGAAGAAAAGAGTGTAAAAGTTTCATCTGTACCATTATGAAGTTCCTTGTAAAAAAATGTCCAATGTGTTGTAAATTGTGTAACATTGCTTGTAAAGAGAGTTGATATGACCTCTTGCCTTGTATTGTTTGGTAATGGTGAAATAAAGTGTCTTGTTCTTGTGTAGTTAAGCTTGAAATTATCCTTGTGAGAAATGGCATTCAATCTTTACATTGATATGAGTATTGTAAAACTTTGATCTTGAGAATAAATTATTAAGTTAAATCTTTCTAAGACTTAGCGACAATATTTTATAAGTAAAGAAAAATGAGTCGGTTAACCCTTAAAGAAGCTAAACAAAAATAATGATTTTATATTCAACAAATAAATGTAAAGGTGATCTATTTGAAATCAAATAATTCCATGAGTGATCAAAATGAAAACATCCTTTGTGAGGTAAACATTTATTAATTGATACCCCTAGCTAAACTAGCGAACACTATCCCTTTGGGGTGAACTCTTAAACAAGCTTAAAGGAAAACAATGGTTAGTTTCTGGAAGATATTAAGATTTAGTAAGTAGGAGAAGACTTTAAGTGAACTACTCTTCAGTGTATAAGAAATTAACTCAGTTGGTGAGATGAATTTGTGCAAACCATATATTGATTTCCTTCTGAAAACTTAAGTCATGAGCTAAAGGGCGTCTTACCAAAATAAATAAACCCTAACCATTTCTTACTGTGGCTTGCCCTAGCCGTGAGTGTGTCATGTGGATTGGACTTTCATGTTGTCTTGTCAAAAGAAAAATAAATTGTCTTTGATAAGTGTGAACGTTTCCGTGCTGACCTTGTGGTCTTCCCCGTAACAAATGATTCCAAGTGTTGATTGTAACCTTGTGACGACATGTTGTGTCGTGTTGAGTCAAAGCAAGTCAAAAAAAAAAAGTTATCCTGTATTTCACTGTGTTGTTCTTGTGTTGGTATTTTTGGTGCGTTACATAAAACTTTCAAACATTTGCAAGTACATTAATCATACCTCTTCAATTTTCATCGCAGAATCTCAAATTATCCAATGTATTTCATCATTTCAGTTCATGAGACAAAACTTAGACAATGATTCTACAAGAGATTGTGTACTTAGTTCTCTTCATGGTTTCTTCCAATTGAAATGTTTCTTTCCCATAGTTTCTCTAGAAGCTTCTTGATGATAAATCTTCCCCTAAAACATAGTTATCTCTATGACAAAAACATTCTAAACATTTCACCTAGAATATTTGTTCACCTATCTCAACCTTTGGTGGTGAACCCTCACATCCTACTGGTTATGCAGAGTTGAGGCTAGGGGAAAAAATTCCCTACTAAAATCACAATCAAAACCTAATTAAAAAAAGATAAATAAACAATAAACACAAAATTATTTCATTACAAATAACTATACTCCTCATCCCTACCAACCTTCGGTGATGATCCCATGCTTCTTATTGGTAGCATGAGTTTGAAAAAGGAGGGGAGTGCCATTACTCACCTATGTATTTTCCTTGGTGATGAGCCTATCCTTATTACTAGTAGCATGGGGTAAGACGTAGGGGGTCACAAAAATAAATCACAAGTTGAAAATGAACAAGTGAATAAAAAAATTCTTCTAAAAGTACCCATGAAAATGAATTAGATGTGTATGTTAGAAGATAATCACTCCTAAAAACTAGACTTTATCAATCAATGGACCATCCATGAATATAATTCTAGTAAAACATGGAAACAAAGTGCATTTTGAAATGGTTAGTTGACCTTGTTTAGGGTTGGGTTATAGGTTTTTAAATGAATCTTTGTCAAATTATTTTCTCTTCATCATCATCTTCATTCTTCAAGTCATATAACTCACATCCTTCTTGGCTCTTGGTGATGAGCCCTCACATCTTACTAGTTGTGTGGAGTTAAGAATGAAGTGAGATCATATTTTATCATGCCACGTTTATCACATTTTTCCAATAAAACAGAAATTTTAAATATTAATTGAGAAACAAAGTATCTAGGTTACAGTTCATTGTCATATGAATTATCATACAAAATCATTTTTTACCACATTGCATAATCATCCATAGCATACATTTGAAAACATAAAAACACCACAAATTCGAAACCATATAAAAAATACACATATGAAACAAACTACAACAAATTCAACTCTTACAAGAAATATCGAACCAAAAAGATGTACATAGGTGAATATAATATCAAGTTTATTGTTTACAAATTTGTCACACTACAGAGTAAGTGTGGTAAAAAAATGCTCATTCATGAGCCCAAAATACAAAAAAATAGATATGTGTCAAAATATTCCTCAAACAAATAGAGGCTCTGTAATGCTCACTTCCCTTCGATACTAAATGAACCATGAGCATCTTTTCTAAATTGATTACAATCGTAAACATGACTGCGGTGTTCTAATTAGCACGAAAATTAAAAGGTGTGGACACCAAGATTTATAGTGTGTTTTGATTATTATTATTACCTTGACTCTATGTCATATTGTAGACCTTGATATTAATTTAAGGATATGATGATGATGATCTAGAATAGTTACCTTGTTAAAGACTTATTGTTATGTCATTACTATTGTTGTATTGTTTAGACTCTGGTCACTTCTTATTGGATCCCTAGACCTTGATATCGTAATAAAAATAAAACATTTCTAGATGGAAATTGATACACTCATTTTACTTATTGGATAGACAGTACATGCATGTTATACTTGCGACATGATGTGACAATTGCAGTAAATTTATATGCTTGATTCCTAAATCAGTATTTGATGTTCTAACTGTTACTACTGTATGGATGTATTAGAAAAAAATTAGGGATATTTCTAGATGATTGTTGATGTTGTGATCTTAGTGCAAAGTGATGGATTGTTATAATCGAAATGTTAGAAAATTAAAACAATTGGTGAATTAATTGATTCTAACATTGGTTTAATTGGGTTGTCCAATAATGTAAATTGTTATGTATACATGCATGTGTTTTATTATTTCGACGTCACTAATATGGCCACAAGGCCGAAGGAGGTATTTTACATTTTGCAGGAAACACGGCATGATCACAACCATGAGGGGGATTGGGAACCAAACACAATAGGATGTCGGTGTGGTTACAACATTTGGTCGTCAAGGCAACTAGTGAATTGTGTTGTGTTACCTTTATTCTTTTATGTGTTAAGAAAATTTTCATGAGGGGGAAATTTTCTAATGTGACCAAGGGGGTAAGAATTTTGGTTACTTGTTTAACTTATTTTAGTAGGCGATTTTATTTGTGATGTCTCTTTTTAAAATTGCTTTGCTAAGTGTGTTTAGATTAATGTAATATCTTGTTTTAATTTTTTAAAGTTTTGGAGGGAAGTCAAGTGGGTGTAAAAAATTTTGATGGTTGGATCCTTGAGCCTTGTGTTTCCTCATGTATTGAATGATTGGTTTTGAGTGTTGACCACTCCAAACTCTTTGAATCTCGAATTTGAGATTGAGGGCAATTTTTGGGGACTTGTGGGACAAGTTAAACTTGTCCCACACTTCCCAAAACCCCTTACCAACCATATCTATGGGTTGTGAATCCAAAAAGGGGATTATTTATTGTTTTGGGAAGGGAAATGTGACTTTGGAGTGCACTTGTCTTCTTTTTGCATTAATTGTGCCTTAAGGCACATGGGAAGGGATGGATGTGGATTGGAGATGTCATTCAACCCAACCACCCATTTATGGTGTTTTGGGATTTGAGTTGACTAAAGGGAGGTGGTCTTGAGGATGTGTGATGTGGCATCCTACAAGGAGCCACATCACCCTCACTCTTCCTCTTGTCTATTTATGGAAAATTTCCTCTCTTGTTGAGGGGGTTTTTGGGAGTTTTGTTTTTGTTTTGTTGAAGAGTTCTCTTTTGTTATTTTTGGGAGAAAGAGAAAAAGAGAGTGCTTGGAATTGCATGCTTGGATTGATTTGGAAAGGAGCTTGGACAAATTTCTTGGTCTAGGCTTCTCCAATGGAGAGGTAGGAAACTCTCTCCTTTGTTTGCTTTCATGTTAATGTTGTTTTCTATGCTAAAATTGTGAAAAATGCATGTTTACTTTGGTGTATTGTGAAAAATGGATGGAATGCTTATTGTGTAGTATAGGAGAGGTCTATGGGAATACTCATGAGGGAGGCATAAGAGTAGATTAGGATATTGTGGAGGGAGTTTGAGAGGGATGCCCATCTTGGGTAGGAATGTTTACATTCTACCTTGTCTTTGAGGGAGCCATAAGAGGAGGGAGGCATAAGAGTATGGGAGGAAAAAGGGGTTCTTGAGGGAGGCATAAGAGTCATAGGGGCTTGTGTTTTATTGTGGAGGGATTTGGATGGGCATCTCATCTCAATTGGGAGGCATAAGGAAAACATTCCCATAGTTCCTTCTCTGGTTGGCTTGGATGAAAGCCTTTTGTGCAAAATATTGTGTTATTTGTGTTTCCTTGTTGTTTTCTCTTTTACCTTGACTATTGTGAATGAAACTTGTATTGTGGAAGCAAGTATTGTTGCCTTGAGTTGGAGACCATCCTTCATTGTGTTGTGTTTGGGGCTCGGGGGTCAATGGAGGAGATTGCTTCTCTTCTCCATTGAGATTTGGTTGGGAGGAGAGTGTTGCCTCTCCCCCTATCTTGGTTGTGATTTGAAACATTTGGAACATGGAGCATGGATGAGAACACTTTGGAGCACAAGAACCTTGTTGTTGACAATGTTAAAACATCAAGTAATCAACCACCTTGAGTGGGGAAAAAAAATGTAATATTGCCTTGTTTTCTTTAGCTTTCATTAATGCAATTTGTTTCACATGAAGTAGGATGTGTTGAAAAATAAATGGAAGGAAAAGTTGCAATGAGATGATAGCATTTCTTACTCTAAAATTTATTGAAAAGTTGTTGAATTTCAGAGTATCAAATGTTCTCTTTAGATGTTATGGTACACTAGTTTCCAGATAAAGACAATTGATCCCTGTGCCACCTGAGATGGTTGTTGATATAGAGCTTAATTTTATTATGAGGACTCATTAACATTTATACATATGCAACAATTTGAGCTATGTCATCATCATCAAATATTTTAGGCCATGAATTAACAGATCTTCATACAGTTTTTGGTGTAGTTACAATACCTTCATTGAGTTCACTCTCAATCTCAATGATGCCCATCCAAATTTAGAGTAATATCATAAGCTAGTTAAAAACTTAAAACCTGCCATCTACATAGAAAAGAAGCAGCAACAACCTTATTCTTGAATCTTTTGATCAAACTATGGTCTTCGATTCATTACTGGTCTTCTCAAGGGCAATGCACTCATTAGGAAGAACTCTGACATCTTAATGTGTGTTGATTTCATATTATTACTCAATTCATGCAAAATGTAGCAGTTACCAAGTTCAAGTTCCTAGCGTATCAGAGAGAAGGATAGCAAGAGTTTTGATAAATAAGCTAGCAGGGGTTCTTGAGGGGTATTTATATTTTTCCTTTCCCCGAATATTTTAGTAAGTGATGAATCCATCCTCCGTGTGGCTTGGTAAAATATAGCAGTACCCTCTCTTTCATTGTTCTGGCGTGCCCCATGAAAATTGGCTTTCCCCACCTAAAATCTGCATCGTACAGCAGCAGACGCCAGCTTGTGACTATCATTTTAGGGCGTCTTCCGCTATGTGGAATGTTTCGAGCCAGACCCGTGCTGCCTTCACTGTATCTCGGATCTCTGCAGCATATTTACCCCACGGTCTTTGCCTTACCCCTCTATAGTGCCTCTTTCTCTGTTGTTGTCTTTTAGAATTGGAGTTCAATTGGAGAATTGCTGGGATCTCCAATGTGCCGTGGTCTGATTGATTCCTCTGCTTGATCTGAAGGTTTGGGGTATCTTCTTTCAATAATAATTAGAAGATACGAAATACTTCATTTCCATATTCGAATGATTCAAGTAATAAATTCATCAACTAGTATTTTCCAAATGCACACAATAGCAGGAATGATAGATTTGTTAAACAAAAAAATACTTTAATTTTCGAATTGTATCCGAATCTATTTTTCTGTTGTGAATTTATGTTTTAGAATTTGTGCTGACGGTGTAGAAGTTGCGGCCATATTCACCATCGATGCTGAATAAAGTTTTAATGGGCGCATGCTTTTTTTCTTAAAATCCTCGATCTATTCGATCAAATATCCTGAAAGAGAACCTCAAATCTGAGGATGCATACAATACTGAACAGATAACAACATGGTTGGCATCCTGTTTGTTGGAAACGCCTTGGGGCTATCTCTTTCACGCGGCCTGGCCAACCTGCTCACTGGTTCGCCTCTTTACTTGTCTGTACATGTGCCCATGACCTTTTCTCTCCCCCTCCTCACGCGGACAGGGCCGAGTCAGACAGAATTCACGCATGAAGCATTGCTTGTAGCACGTTCCTTTTAGTCGCCCATACCCCTTTCACGCGGCCTGGGGCAGAACTGCGGGAAGATTGGACATAAGGGAGGCTCAGGATTTACAAAATCTTGGCGAATAGATGTTGTGCGGCCTGTAGGAGTGATCTACACGCCAGGAAAGAGTCATTATGATTGCCAGGAGTTGGTGGAGTCAACCATCGCCCAACTACAACATTTAAACCCAAGTTGGAAATGCTGGGCTTTGTAAGCCAATTGTACAGGGTTTTATGGATTCATTTATGATAGTATGTTGGTCAGGACGAGTGCATGTTTGAAACTCTTTGTGTTTTATATTCGGTGAGATGATCTTAGCGTGTGCACTACATTTTCAAATCTGACTAATGGGATTACCAACGAATGTTTCAATGAAGTCATATGTATTTATTTGAAACATGTTATCATGGTTAAAGATACGAAGTAGATGGTGATGAACTAGAACCAAAGTTTGAAGATGTTCTAGATGGGTTTCAATCCTTACAGAAAGATAAGAAAGGGGGTCATGATGATAAGTAATACATATTAATACCGTTTTCTTTTAATAAACAAACTTAATATAAAAAGGTGCTATGTATAACTAAATACATAAAGACATACAATGTAGTAATATAATGTTGAAGTATATATCTTATCATATGATTTCCTTGATATATGTATTCATATACACACACACACACACACACACACACACACACACACACACACACACACATATATATATATATATATCATAATGTATTAAATTCATGACTTTACGTAATGCAAATGGATAATCAAACAAAAATAAAAATCGAGTGGATAGTTTATTGTTTTCATAACAAATTATACCTTATTCTAAGGTCAGCATTGAAAACACTGCTATTGCGAAATCACCAGACATTAGACGAAGCAACTCGAAAGACGACCCTCCTTTCCGTTTTGTGAAACGTCAAATGAGATGAATTTAAATATCCTTAACTTGAATCATCTTCGTTCCCGAAGCATTACGGGACTGTTTTAGTTCGAAATTGTTTGCAAACACACCCATCCCCCTATAAAAAAAAAAATTCATCGCATTGCCGGGACACTTGTTTGTTGCGGCGTCGTCATCATTGATGTCGTGAGTGTGGCGTCATCTTTTTGCGGCGTTACAGGCTCTAGGCATATAACTCCTCCTAGATCCCTATGAAGGGGCACAACAAGGGTTCCTACTACAAATCCTATGGTGAGGTTGGTTCTGTGTAGCATGAGAGCCTCCATGAATAGATATATGAGAATGACTGTGTGACTACATATGTGAGTGACAAGTAGTAGTAGTTGTACTACGTGCTTGTCCTCGTCACCATATCTCGGTCCTCATGTACAACAATCTTAGTCCTCAATTGAGTCAACTCCTATGCGACATGCCAGGTTCATGCAAATATGTTAATGTGATGGCCGGCTAGTACTATGTGTCAAGAGTCAGCAAGTAGTGCATCTTGAGTCTTCCCGTAGGGATCGTGACCATATATAGGTTTGTGCATCGAATAAGGTCTCAAGATCCATTAGATGTGGCTGAAAAGTATAAGTAAGTAATAATGAGTTACAATTTTTTTAAAAAATAATAGAAATGACTTACTAACATCTAATCTAGGGAGTAAATGTAGGGAAAAGAGTGTTTCACTCACTCAGATGAATGATTGGTGCCAGCGCAGGAGTTGGCACATGATCCTCCTCAACTCTAACCTCCTCATGACATGGTAGATATAACGGATTCCTCATATGTCTCCTCTTCCACATCCTCCTCATCTCTAGCAGCTATTGAGGCCTCCACAGTGGCTTGCCACTTGGAGTCTCTCTCCCCCGCAAGTCTAAACTTTTCTCAGCCTCCTCCTCTTCACTCTTCATGGGGTCTATACCAATTTATAGTATCTTTTTTGTATAACTTTTGACTCAATAACTGGATCCGATGCATCCCATGGCACGTGCCAATAGGGACTCTAGATGTGGCAATTTTCCACAGTAGTCTTATCTTCGTGTAAGATATCGACTCTTGTATACCTATATATACTGTAGGAATGGCTGGAAGAGCATCAAAATAAGGATGCCTGAACTATTGAGGTACTTGGAGTATTGGGTTGGTCTCTACTCTACTACTCTGGTCAACAAAATGAACTATCATGGTGCAAGGAGTCAACATAGTCACCTCCTCACCCCAATGACCTATTATATCTTAATATGGTTGGGCTATCATATTTGTTGAGTTGAATGTAGAAACCAATTGTGGAGGGGCCCTAAGTGGATCCATATCCACCCATATGGCTACTCTCATCACTATAGGATCTACTATCCTGATTCATATCTGGTAGGGGATCATCCTCTCATACACCCAAAACATAACAAGTGTGGGATGGTTGAAGGAATTAGCCCTTCGTCTAACAACCATGTAGAGATCATGATAGGTTGTACTAATAATTTCCACTCCTCAAGAATAAAATTTTCCCTACATCTCAATGCTCTAAACATTGGGAGCCCAACAATATAGGAACATGTTTCTGCCCTTGTCCCGGATCAAACGTGAGGCCAAGATACCAATTATGGGATTACATAGAGTAGGGATAGGTGCGATGTCAACTAAAATAAATCTAACACCCTACTTAGCATCAATATCAGGTTCTTGTGCATCTCCCTAGGTAAGAAACCGAACTACAAGCCTTACCTATCAAGCCAACGCTTTTCAGCGCTAGCTTCCTACCGGTGACAGGAACTCCAAAAATCTAGTAGACATCCTCCAAGGTGATGTTCCACTCACCTCTGACTCAAGGTGGCTAGAAATTGTTCTTGTTTACATCCCAATATCTTAATAAGTCACAAAGTAAATGATAACATAGGTGCAATTGATTTGTGTCAGTAAAATCCTCTAAATACTAGCATTCCCAAATAAGTCCCTCTCTTCTTGGGTCAAACCTCTCCAAAATCTAGTGTAACGAATCCTACTCGAGATCTTTACTCCATGTAATATAACTTTCCTACATTCATAAACAATAAGAGACGAGTAAGTTAAAACCTCATCGATATATAAAAATCTCACCAAAACAACATAAATGTAGGTAAAAACTAAAAAGATCATCCATACTCTTACTAGAGTGGTGGTTGGGCAACCTCCGCGGTGGTTACATAACCGCCACTCTATGTAGAGTGGTGGTTGCAGAACCACCATGACGACATTTCCTAAAAAACTTAGATCATGCCCTAAAAGTTAAAATCTCAAAAAATTGATAAAAATGAATGAAATTAACTCAAATAAATTGTACATAGTAAAAGGTGCCACCTTGTGATGATTTTATCTATCAAATCATCAAAAATTACCCCTATAGCTAGTTGTGATTAATTCCTACATTTTAGGGAAAAAATGAACAAATGCTAGTAACTAACTTGGTTGTGAACCTCTGTTATTGTTGTTGGTTATGCTGTTATCGTCTTGAAGTGCTTGTGAATCTAATTATACTCTCATGCTAAACGGTCATAGGTAATCCAGAGCTCAAAAAATCACTAAGTGGGTAAGCATAAATGATTTATATAAATGTTAAAAAAATATATATATAGTGTTTTCTAATGTCATTTTCCATGTGTATGTATGTAGGCTGGAGCATTGGCTCAAGTATATTTCTTATCCTTGCTGATATGGTAAGTACTTTTATCGTTTTAAGTTCATTTTTTTGTTTCAATTACATTTTATATCTGCACTTCATTCCCATTTTCTCTTGCAAGTAAGTAGGAAACTTGGATTGGCGTGATTTCAACAAATAGACCAATAAGGTATAATTTCTATCTTTCCCATCTGGGGAGTGCCATAATTAGAAACTACGTGTTATGCCCATTAGTGGATAAAATATCCTCTGAGGGGGCAATATGTACAAACCCAAAATTCCCATGGTGCTACATTGGTGGAATGGTAAAAATCCCCTATGATGATACATTTTGTTTCCAAAACAAGTGATGAGTTATAGGTCTAATTTATTTTTTTACAACATGCCTATGTAGCTTATTCTTCTTTACTTTTCAATTCCTTAGCTTTTCTTGCTTTCATGAATTATTTTCAGACCTTTTACTTAATGCTTTTCCCTTAAGTTACGTAACCATTGGTCTGTGTATAATGGTGGTTACACAACCTCTACCGTGGTTATGTAACTGTTGGTCTACGTAAACTGAGGTTTCCGTGTGATTTTATCTAAGACTCCAACTACAAGTTTTATTTGCATGTTGCAAGATTCCCAATATCTTTCTTGCAAATTTCTCAACCATTCCCCCTGATTCTAAGCTTGTTAGATGCATATGAAATTCCTCTTCTCTAATATTGTTATAATGTTGACTGCCCCCTTCCTAGGATGATGTGGCATTTCTTGATTTGCAAGTGTGATGGACTTCTTCCCTTTTGGGTTTCTATAAAAACCAATATTTTTTCCCGAATAATTAGTTGGATATTATTTATTTTCATTGCACTATTACTATGCTAAAATATTTTGAGAAAGTACACAATATAACTCAGTATTTTCAATTTCTCTCTTTTGGTTTCATTTGTTACCAATCTACCTATAACTAGTTTACTCCATCATTCTTCATGTTTTCTTGATTTTCTTCTACAACCAACACTTCTCCCTAGACCGATTGGACTCATCCCTAAAAAATTAGTTGAGGGGATAAAGAGAAGCATAAGCATGCTTGAGAATGGTCTCAGTTCAACAATAACCAGGTTGGGGATGTTACTTAATTTCCTTTAAATATTTTTAATCTAGAATTAAATTTGTTGTTAAATTAATAGCTTGTTTTTAAAAAGTAGAATTTGCAAGTTATTTATTTCATGTAAGTAGCTTCTTCTGATATTTCCTACTCAACTTATCCCTGTGGATTTTCTTGGGAAAGGATTTGGAGGAAGTTCTTTTGTACAAAATTTCTTTATTTCTTAATTTTAAGAATACATGTAGCTTTCATTTTCTTTATCGATTAAATTTCAAGTGCACACGAATAAATTTCCCATTAAAAAATGTCTCCCTGCTTATCCTTATGGATTCTACAAGGGAAATAAGCTTGAAAAAGCTTCTGTGTCATGAAGTAAGATAACTAGAAAAAATGGAAAATCCATAACTATAAATTGGAAAATATCTTTGTTTAAGTTTGATTAAATTTTACAATCTGCAACATAGGAATAGCCACATCCGAATATTCCCTGTTTAATCTATTTTAGTGTTGAAGTAGATTATTTTATTTAAATTACTTCTATCTATGTCTGTAGATTAGCTTTATTTTAATTAAATAAGGGAACGGTACATGTTAGATTTTGTCATTTGAATTCCTTTAGTTCAATTCCTTTTGAAAAAATTGATTAGATTGTTCATTTTATTTTGGATAATTAATCGGGAATGAATTTAGCTAATTAAAAGATTAAAACACACTTTTCTTTTATTTATGCTAGAATTACTTTTCATAGTTATTTAAAACGAACCATTGAATGTAGTTTTAGAATTTAAATCAAACTATAGAATCAAACAATATGGAACTTACGCTACCCGTACATAGCCTCTAACTCCTCTTTAGAAACCTAAGCTATTAGGATCTCACACTTCACAATCTTAGTTCCTAATTATCCTATAGTTGGACATTGACATTCCCGCAATTGTACACATTGTGGCTATGCCGACATGACCTCTAGCTATTGACTGCATCTGGAATCACTTATTGATTACCACGCATACTAAAACCTCATAATGTTTCTCAATGAATTGTCTAGCATGGTAATTTATATCCATCGATCCCTCAAAATTGTTGGGATTTGAGTAATCTCAACTACCTAATTAAGTGTGACAATTTTTTTTCAGCATAAAAGACTTGGATAATATTTCCAATTGATTGTAAAATCTTCTCTCCTATGCATGAAAATCAATGTTTACTACTCTTTCTATATTTCTCAAGAAGTTATCTCTTTTGAAAGTCCTCTATATATTTGAGGTATAATTTGTATGCATGTTGTAAGGAAAATTTAAGAAGTGAAGCTCTCGCAAAATTTTAATACAAACAATTTATTTTGCACATTTTTTGCAGTTCATTTGTTTTTAATCTTACATGCTTATACTACTACTACCCCATTTGGTATTAGAGAAAAAATTCTCAGTCTAAGCATGGGATTTCAGACAAACCCAAGCATTGTTTACATTTTTTCACAGGTCACAGTTTTTCTCTTTTAAATCTACACAATTTTTTCTTGTTAAAATCTATGTTTTTCATTTTTAGTCATGGATTACACTAGCATTAATCTACTCTAGCCCCAAATTCCCATTCTATTAGAATGAAAATACTTTTCTGCAGTCAAGATACTTGGGAGCTTGTCCAAAATGGCTTCCTAGAACAACAGTATCAAACAACATATAATGCTTTTGTCACAAGAAGACAAGGATCTTCTTAAGGAAAATAGTAAAAGGGATGTAAAATTTCTAGGTTTTATACAACAAGGAATTGACATATCTATATTCTCTAGAGTATCCGCACCCACAAGGTCTAAGAAAGCATGAGATATTTTAGAAACTACATATCAAGGCACCAATAAGGTAAAACTTGCCAAACTACAAATGTTGAGGAGATATTTTGAGAATATTCAAAATTAGAGAGTCTGATAGTGTTGATTCATTTTTTACCCATGTGATGGGTGTAGTAAATCAGATTAGGTCACATGGAGAGATCTTAGAAGACTAGAGGATCATAGATAAAATCCTTACAAGTCAACCAACCAAGTCCAAGTTTAACTCCATTGTTGTTGTCATTGAAGAGTTTAAGGATTTGACACAACTCATTGTAGATGAGCTAATGTGATAGTGTTTATCCTATGAATAAATACTTAACATATCTAGAAGTTTCTCTTCAGAACATGCCTTTAACAGAAAATTTTTAGTAATCAGAGGCAGAGGAAAATTAAGATTTCATGCAAGAAGAGGTAGATATCCACATTGAAGTGTTCAAGATAGCTCCAGATCTAGCTTAAACGAGTTTTCAAGTAGAGGTAGAGGTAGAAATTCCTCTCACAATCATTATGACAACTAGTCACAAGAAGAAAGCTATGAAAAATCTTAGAAGATAAAAATTCATTATTGCAAAAAGCATGGACATTATGCTACTGAATGTCGAAAGAAACAATATGATTTAAGAAAACCAAATGTAATTTTTTAAAAAGAATGAAAAAATGAGGAAGCGAAATGGAGGGAAAGGATGAGGGGTTATTAGGAAGGGGTTCTATGGAGAGGTAGGACACTGTGTTGCAATGTATCATCTCTATCTTATGAGTATTATTCACAGGCGGTGCAATATGTCTTTAAAGAGGACAAAGTAAAAAAGGGGGAAATTTGAAAAGGTTCCATGTTTGAGACCCAACTGAAATGCATGTATTGCACATCTTTCACATTTTATCTGTGAATAATATCGGTTATCTGTGAATATTATTTGTTTACAAAAAATCCACAACATGGACAAAAAACATCCTCGACATCACAAAAAAATGTGTGAAGTCTCCCAAATGAGGTGACAAGGACGTGCTCTCTAATTGTTTATGTCAAAAATGAATAGTCAAATGTATTTTCCTAGTGGTCCAAGGTCTCATATTTGAAAGCTTCCGATACACCGAAGCAATGAAGCACCCCCTAAAAAATAAAAATTACCATTTCGACCATTTGGCGCTCTTTCTCCTCCTTGCGCCTCTTAATCAAAACTTTTCAAGCAAGAAGCTTTTTTTGCTCTGTCTCTATTGTCTCAAGTAAGTTGGGTACAATCAGAGTCATTTTTGTTGATTTCTCAATGGTTTAGGGTTGTATGAGACTTCTAACCTTGTTTAAACACTTTTCAAGAATGGTCAAATTTCAAATTTTCTCTAACTCAAGGTCTTGCACAAACAATCCATGGAGTAGCTTAGATCAATGTTTGACACATTTCCAACTTTTTAAAATTATCATCATAAATGAACAAGTCATATTTTTCTAAGATTAAGTGTTCAATTCATATTATCTATTTCTAATGAAGAATGCTAAAAATTTAGAGAAATGTCAAATTTTACTTTGGCATTAATGAATAAGGTATGTGGTAAATAATCATGTTGCATCATAGTAGGTAGGGACTCTTTATTTGTTTTGTAGGGATATTTTATCATGCAATGCTCTATAAAGGGAGTCTTGGTGGTAGCGTTGCAGGGCTTTACTCGCATCTTCCCATCATCTTTTGTCCCTGGAAACCCTTGCATTTTCATTGTTCTTCTTTCCTTCCAACAATTCCACTGCAATTTCTCTCTTCCCTTGGCTTTAGGGTTCCCAGTTTCATAGCTTCTCTTGCAACGGTGCCCTTCCGGTCAAAATGATACTCTGGTTTTCTTTGTATTCACTGGTCATCACTCCACTCTCAGGAAGAATACAAATCTCACGTCTTGAATATAGAAGACACATTTTCACCTAAAATTTAAAAAGATCGATTATAAACTCAAACACATATTCCAGTAACACCAGAACTTCCATTTAAAGGGATGCACCTATATACAACAAAGAAGCAAAAAGCATACCAGCAACAATAGATATTTAGAAGCAAAGACGGTTCATTTGGGTGCATCAAATATTTTTAAAAAAATTATTCCTTTTTCACATATGCATTCATGATGGCAAGAACATAGCATAACCATGAAATATGAAGAGAAACTCTTGCTACACAAAATCCCTTAAAAAAATATGTAAGTGATGATGCAAAGCAATAGAATGTATGACACATTTTCCTAAATCATATGAGTAAACCAACACAAAAAAAATCAAAAATTAAAAACAAAATTAATTTTGGTTTAGATCAAAAGTACATCAAGATAATTGACATGAGTTTAGGGTGAAAAGAAAGCAAGTTGAATATTCCCAACTAAGGCATAACACCATCAAGGGTCACATGTGTGTATCGATATCTGCATTACATAAGAGGCAGATTAAGATTGTATCCTGAATGGAGCATAAAAGCACTGAAATAAGGAATTGAACACTTAAATAAAGCAATGAGCCAATGAAAAACAAGGGATTGGTCAAGTTCAGAGATTGTGAAATCCCCATCATTCACACAAAGAACTATAAAATCCTTGAGCATATTTAAGGAACCTGGGAAATGTAGTGGCCCTTTCTAGGATGAGTTTGAATTATGAGACTAGTAACCATAAACAAAAAAATTATCTCATAGTTAACCAAAAGCCTACCACTGCTAGAAAACTCCTTAACTATGTATTAAACAAATGTTTCATCTAAGAATTGATACAAGTCTAGTTTTAACAACATTACCATTGGGGTATCAGTAACCCTCTCTCTTCCCCCACAACCATTGTCAAAATAAGAATTGAGGTATGAAAATCAGTTAAAAACCATTCCAATGTGCATTTCAATAATTATAAAAGTAAAGAAAAAACACCTGCGAGTTTTAAAAGCAGCTAAAATTTAGATTTATGATTTAAAGGTTAGAGTAAATTCTCTTTTGATTCAAAAATAATGGACACAAAAAGAAATCATCTCAAGACCAAATCCAAAGAATGTTCCTTAGTTTTGAAATAGGCCCCGCAAGTAAATTTAACCAAAATCAGAACCAAGTATTCAAATTCAGAATCAGTTCAGGGTGAATTCTAGAAACAAAAAATAAAAATAGTAGCTAGCTACCAATATTAGAATTCAAAGGTCATTCATCTCAGTATAAATGATCTATTACTTCAAAGCTAACGACCCAACATTAGATTGTTTACAGACCAAATCCAAATTACATTCCCTTATTTTTACCATAGACCCTTAAATTGATTGAGAATCATTTGAAGGTGGATTCCAAAAACTAAAAAGGTAAATGTAAAGAAAGTTGCCAATATTATAATTCAAAGGTTATTCAACTCAATATAAATGACCTATCACTTCAAAGCTAAAAACCTTAACAGTTAATTATTTGAAGACCAAAATGAAAATTGAGAATCATTTCAAGGTCGATTCCAAAAATTAAAAAAGAAAAATAGTAAATAAAGCTACCAAATTCAGAATCAGTTAAGCCTTATTGACTATGATTTGAAGCTCGTTCAAGTTAAGCATAAATGACCTATTATTTGAAGATTGACGCCCCAAAAATTAAAATATAATACAAATTCCCCTTATTTTAAACACAATACGGGGATCAGAATCAACTAAATGTTATTAATTTCACTCCAAAAGTGATTCCAATCACCGTAAATGACCTACTAACTCACAATTAGCAACATAAAATTCAATTTCTAGAAACCAAGTCTGGAGAATGTCTTCTTTTTCTCAACAAGCCATCAATCATATTCCACTGACCAAAAAAAGAAAAGAAAAAGGAAAAAAAACATATGTAAAATAATTATCATACAAATTCTCTTGGACATTTGGGTTCTAATTATGATTAATAAAATAAAAAACAAAATCGAAACTACTTGGGTATTTGGGATTTACAGTGTCCAGATAACCAGGTCCAGGTCCTGACTATGATTGATCAATAAAAACTAAAAATATATTATTGGGTACGTGGGGTTTACAATTTTCAGATAACCCATTTGGGTTTTAATGATTCTTGCCCCATCCCTCCCTCAACTTCATTGAATACAAAAAAAACCTCTTCAGTTTTCTGATAGCTTCTTGATGCAGTCTAAGCATAGATCCAATATCTCTTTCCCAAATGAGAAAGGAAAAAAAGATATTCATTTACATTAGACCCAATTCAAAATAAAATGCATTCCATTCAAAGAAATTTGATTTTTATGATCTATGTAGGTATTTAATTGGTGTAAGGGGTATAAGAAAATTTGTTAACGACACTTCCTTTCCATTAATGAGTTGTTCCGGGTGAAAGAGCTGGCTATAGGTACCCCGGTTCAAACCTTGTCAATGATGGTAGGCTCCAGATCCATAAATATTACATGGGGGACATGTTTCCCGGCTCCTGTCTTGCTGATTTGCACGTCCCCTGGCACTATGCTTACAATGTTCTGCAACATTTCATCCCCTAAAGAAATGTTGTCCTCAATTTTTTTGGGAAAAAACTCATTCGACTGTATTATTTTACCCAATACATAGAAACAAAAGATGCTTTGACTCAATTATTTTATTCTTATTTCATTTTAGTGAATTTAGCAAGGCTTTGGTCCATTTTTTCAAATACCTCTACAAATTCTGTAGCTTTTTGACAGTGGGAAGGGAATTATTCTCCGGCAGACTTCGTCGTAGTGGTTTCCTCTAGCACCTTATTGTGCAAGGTCGGAATTTCTCTCTTCTCCCACCCACGGCATCCCCAAACCCCACTTGAATTAAATCCCCAAGGACGTTGCAGAGACTCCTAGATTCCTCTCTCCAGGTAACCGATAATTACAAGTGTGAACTCAACTAAGCGGCGACAACGTGATTCTTGATGGCCCCCTGGAGGCGGGAGATATGGGAGTGGTGGCAGAAGTAGAGAAGAAATTGCATGCAGTTAGCCATCTGTCTTATACCCTGCAGTGAGAAAAATAAAAACTGTCCCACAAAAAATCTATAATAAATACCCTGAAATTTTGTTATCCCTTGGATTTCAACGAACCTGGGAGAAGGAATGAAATGCATATGATGTCCTGATGATTGTCAGAATTCCTAGATCTATGTTCACTACAAGAACGCCTTCGGCGTAATGAAGAATTATTTCTAATGGGCGTCTATAGCAAAACTTACCAAAACTAAATCTCCATAGCTACATAGACTTCAATTTTTGTATCCTTTAAATTTTTTCTTTCTAAACTCATGTCATTAAAAAATTGTGTGTCGTCCTTCACAAGATTCTTAGTTCATCATAAGAGGATCTGGACTACATTCATCTAACCTACATGGGCTTGGTTCTCAAGTCTCCATATGCATGTAGGCCTACTCTCTCAAAAACATTATATAAAGGTATTCCGTATTTGACAAAGATCAATCCTAAGGATTTGCATTGTAGATTTGAAATCGTTGGTAGACAAGTGTTCAAAATGCAGAAGCATGCTACATTAATTCTCCTTGACAAAATGTAAGCATATTCACTAACTTTCAATTAAATTATAATTGTTCCTATCAATGTTTTGATAATGAATAGTTTTGAGGATTTTCATTCGTTGCATGCATGTTTTGTTTTTTCAAATTTAACTTAGTAAAATGCATGTTCCATGCAGGAATTTAGTGGATTATCAAAAAAAGCATTTGAAAACAACATAGCAAAACATGGCATATCATGGAATAACACATTGCGGAAATTATATCCGTAGATCTCTAAATCGATCATTTGTTCTTTTTTCTAAGCTAACATCAATTATTGCAGGGGTTCCTCTCTATCTGTACTTCCCACTTCCAAATGAAAATTCGTAAATAAATAATATCTTCCTTTACTAGTTAAACCCCTTTGATATCACATGCCATCCTAAATATAATCACATTCAAACTCATAAATCAGACCTTGTATATCAATGCCAATACGACAGCTGAGATATTGGGAACACCATGTGGACCAGAAAAGTTTGAAGAACATGAGAGATATGGAGTGAATCTTACACTTGTGATAAATAAAAGAATGAAAATGTGTGGAGTTAAAATATCTAAGTGAGATAACTAATCCAGGGCCACAAACCTGTGGTAGGAGATGCATCACAAGAAAGGTTATGTTTGATGTATAAACTGTGAGATGACTTGAAGTGAATGATAATATTCTGAAGTGTAAAAATATATATTGTGTATAATTTATATAATTAATTGAAAGTATGTTTTATGCACAATTTAATAATTGGTTTTTGGTATTGTATTTATAAATTATTTTAAGCAATATTTAAAAAATAAATTGGTTGTCAAACGTAATATTTCTACTTTTTAATAAAAAATATTTTCCCAATTAATTATTGTGGTAATCAAATTGTAGCTTCCACCTACAAGTTTTATGTGGGTAACAACAATTGTAGAAAAATTTGTTTAAATTTCCACAATATAAACATTTATGAGAGTTATCAAATTGTATAATTGTGGAATTTCTAGAAAGATGGAGTATATAGAAATACTACATTTTTGTGAAGATTGTGGAATACTAACAAAAATAAAAATTGTAGAAATTTTACAACTATTAAGAAATGTGGACGATGTAAAATTTTAAAAATGGAGATTATCCATAAATTTTATGAATTGTGAATTGTGGAAACACTACAATAATATATCAAAAAATGGATTAACTACAATTCTAATGCCACAATTTTAATTGTTGGAATACCATATAACCACAAAAATATTGTTGAAAATTTGTGGCAAAAGAACTAATTTGTTGAGGGTTGTTCATGGATCCAACAATGGAGGTTTCCATCATCAGTAATTGAACCAGAGGTGATATTGTTTTTCTTTAAAGATTGGAATTCCATGCCTTATAGATCTCATACGAGAAACAAACAAAGGAAACTAGATTTTCTTTTGAATACATTTTGACCATTTTAAGGTTATCCACTGTGATTTATTATATGAAATACCAACTGGTGCATCTTGCACTATATATTTTAATTATTATGATTATGATCTAGGTGGTGGGGTAATACATTATGTTTGTATATGGTGTTTGTTTACAAAATGTGTAATGCCTTTTTTAGCACATTCGACACCATTCTAACATTTCCTCTTTGAAAACAATCAAATAACTTTTTAGTAATTAATTTTTCTGAGGAAAGTTTTGTATAGAAGATATCAAAGGTTCCCACCAAGTAGTTCATGATGGATATGTTCTATATGTCCACATATGGTTTTACAGGTCAGTCGAAGAGCCAAGGTTTTTTAAGCTCATTTCATTTATGGAGTATCGGACAAAAATACCCTTTTTGTCGAAGGGTCCTTGGTCTATTAGTGTTGATGTATGGTTTTTAATGACCCCATTAGTAATCAAGTCTTGCTGAGTGGAAGGCCTGGAGACACCCAACATGAAGATTCAAACAGTTGAGGCCAGGATCATGCCCTAGGTGTATTTTGACAGCGTAGATGCCCCTTACTCGTAACTTCTTAGCTAAAGGTGATCACTAGTTTATTTTGTTCACTTTTGTATTTTTGAATCTATATGTTCCCTCTAGAACTTAGGTAGACATGCCATTAAACTATGTAATCCAATGCCCAATTTGACACCTTTAGAGGTGCTCAATCAAAAAAAAATACCCTTGTTATTATAATGTATAGGTTTGGTCATTTTGTTTCATAAATTTGTTAGGACTTAGGTGTTCTATCTACATTATTATTTTTTAAACATTGAAAGTGCTTCTATTAATGTTTTTAATCTAGAAAAGCCATTGAAATTAAAGATCAATTTATATGTAGGTCTGTTTCTATTTTACTAAGGACATAATATTATAGAGTAAATTATTTATATGATTTACAGTGGGTGGCGTCTTACGGCTACAAGGGCTCTCAAGAGTGGCAAGGTTTGGATTTTATTTTAATCCAAAAAATCCACTGAAATTGAAGATCATTTTATATGTAGGTTTGTTTCTATTTTAATAAGGTCATAATCTTATAGAGTAAATGATTTATACACTTTGTGTTGGGTGGTGTCTTATGGCTGTAAGGGCTCTCAATAGTGGCATGTTTTGGATTTTATCGTAGTTCCTTCGGCTTCAACTTCACCACTATTCTCCCTAAATTTTCCCTCATAATGTGGCCCCATGTTACGTTTAGTAAAAAACATTTTTTTCGTTAATTTCAATGACACGTCTTTCATTGTGTTAACCGCACTTATTGGGGACTCATTGTCATTGATTTATAGACTCCAATTTATTTATCCATGAGTGCACTCTTAGGCCATACATGCTCCAAATATTCCTTTATCCATACAGAAATTTGATTCCATCTTAATCCTTTATCATGGATATCAACAATATTAAAATAACTCCTATGCCTTGTTACAATTCACTTATATTGCAAGTGGATTTAATAGCCTAATATGCTTCTAGTGCCCACGAATTTTCAATTCCCTCTCAAGTCCTAGGGGAGGAGTGTAGGTTTCTCATAATGTAGTTGTAGAAGCTCAAATTTGGTAATTCACTCATTGACATTGTTAGTTTTGTCAATTCATTATTTCTAATATAAATGTAGATTTCTTAATCTCACTTAGTACATTCTTAGGTATCATGTTTAGCTTGTTTATCCTTGCACACTTAAATGTCATCAACTTTTGAGAACATAATTTACTTAAAACCTATAGGAAAACATAAAGCATCATGTTCCAATTATAATCTCTTTTGGCCAACCTTTAATCTATAAATCACCTATGAAACCCTACATAAGAAAGTGAATACTACCTTGACTACTAGCCTACAATTCCTATGGCACTGAATTGATACACTCGCTTGATATACTTGTAAAAATCACCCAAGGCTCCTTAAATATCACAGTATCATATTTAAGGTCATTAGGGTAGCAATCTCTATTATTTTGTAGCTCCTTACTAGGTAAACAAAGCAATATCCCTCATCCACAAGCACTCAAATATCCCTTCCCCAAGTATCTTAGCAAGAACCAACTCAATTCAAGAATGTCCAAAGATGGTTTTCAAAATTATTTGCATTCATTTAGATATAACAAGATAGGTGGACAAAATCATGTGGTTTGGGGTTCTTTAGATTAGTTCTAATGTTGACGATGCATAGGGGTTCTCACAACCCAACTAATGTTTATTTTGTAGGACTTATCATCTATGGTGATGTAGGAACATCAGGATTTAAACTATGTACATAATGTAAATATCATTATTTTTAAGAATTCATAGTGTGAGGATGTTTAGGATGATGTTCGGAGCTAATAAGGAGCCATTAATGCTTCATTTGTTCTTAAGTAGGATGAAGAAGTGTAGTTTGTATTTTCCCTCAAATAGGTAAAGATTGAAAATTTGAATATAAAGGATATGGGCAGGGGTTCTAAAATTATGTGAGAATGATTTGGAATTATTCTAATCATTTGAAAAGGTAAAATATTCCTCAAAAAACTACAAACAAGCATAAGTCTACACTGGAAAAGACCAGATAAGAAAAGGTTGATAAAGTAAGATTGGTTGAGAAGGTTTATGAAGTTTATTCAATAACGCCTAACTTTGGTAAATCGTTTTATCATGGATGAATTCAAGAAATTATAATTACAATAAATTAATGGTATTATAGTTGTTTGAATAGGTTTTAATAAGTAGAACAAGATATTTTTTTAATAAAATAAGCCTCTAATAGGAATTTTGTACATTAAAAATTGTATTTCAAGAAGAAATATTAATAAATTACAAAGGTTTATTATTTTTATTTGTTTTTAAAATGTTTGATGATGTGTGTAAATGGATTAGAGGTTAAATTTTAAGTGGAGGCATACAATATTTTATTATTATCACTAAAATATTCCTTATTTCCATAGATTGTGTTGTAATTTTGTGAAAAGCTTATTGTACAAGCATGTAAAAGTACTTTGTAAATATGTTGGTGAAAGAATAAATCTTCCTCCTATTATTCAAAATATTATCCAACTGATTTTGGAGTTTAAAAATATCAAACAAGATAGGTATGCAAGTTTTCCTCCTATCGGTCTAATGTAAACCATCAACTAGGGTTTTAAGGTAATTCATACATATGTTGTTATTCTTGAGAATTAAGGGTTGTAAATTGGAATATATCATCTAATAAGAGTTTACACTATTTGGATTTCAGACGTGGGAGATCTCTATTAGATTCCTATAAGAAGAATATTGAATATGTTATAGAGCTAATTGCAAGGAGAAAATTGTGAACTGGGAAAAGTTGACATAGATTTGAGTTCTACAATTTCATAAGACTCTTAAATAGAGTATAGAGTATCTGAAAATAATATCAGTGAGTTCTGAAAGTGCTTTTGTGGAGAATTACACCTTAAAATGTCTTATAACAAGGCTACAAGACTGTGAAGATAGGGTAGTAGACAATAAAGGTAGATTTTGATCTAATGACTCCCAAATGGATTTCTATCAATAGGTGCATGTTATAAAGACTGTAATAAGGTAAGATAAATGTTATTATGTTGCTAAATATACAATATATTTTATTTAAACCTTATGTTCAAAGATTACAATAGTAGTACCTTACAAATGATCTTGTGGATACTTGACATTATAAGAAGAATACGTTGTAGAAAGATTTAGATCAAAATTCTATCAATGTATGTTTATGAAAGTTAGGTTGAGTAAAAATACACTTGTATGAAAGAAAGTAGAATTGTCTTAGGAACAAGAGGAACATGATATTAACCAAACACCGAATAGTCAACGATAATCTTGAGAGGAGTTAGTTTGGAAACTCCATAATTTCATCAATGGATGCTTAAGATAGACTTTTGAATTTCCTTATAATTGCAACATTCCATTTGAGAAGTTAGGGTATAGAGGATGGTGTGTAAACTCAAGCTTATTGGTTTCTTCATAAGCTTGAATGTAATTGTGTAAGACAGAGTATACATTTGAATGATAATTATGTAGATGCTTACTTATGATAGACTTTCTGAGCACGAAAACTAGGTTTTATGATTTATGTTATGATCTCTATGGATATAACATAGGTAATATAGTGATTAGAAGTAAATATGATAGTATTATAATATTATGTATGAATTCGACCTTGAATGGAAAATTTTAGTACAAGAAAGTGGAATAGTAGAATAATACCTAAATATAGTTTCGTAATAGAATATGTGGATACAATAATCATTTTTACTTATCTCTCATTTGAATAATAACTTTGCACATAATTTGGATGGTCATTATGCAAGACAGGGAATAATTGGAAGAAGGTTAAAGAGTACATTGAGATATCAGTGTCAAGGATCTAATAGATTATATTTCATATTTATAAGAAGGTGTTTGTAGGTTTAGTGAACAAAGGAGGTATAGGTATTTGCCTTAGTTGGAAACATCAACCAAAGGTAAGGACCTAGTTTCATTTTGAATAACTCCTAAAGATAATTATTTTAAAAGAATTCACAATTATATGTGAATGCTATTCCTAGATGAGATAGTAGACTGAATTGGAAAAAATTGATAAATAATGTTTCCTTTGGAATGTTTCTTATTATCACATGAATCAAGAATAGGACTGTGGGTTTGAGAATCGAGTTATAAGTTGCACAATACGTCACATAGATAGAGTTTTATATGATGATTATATTGTTTACAGTGATTCATTTAATGATAAAAAAATAGGTTTTGAAAATGATAGAGGAAATTTTATAAAATCAAAAGTGTGTAGAAGTTTGAGAACCCATATTTGAGCATGTCCAAGACCATATATAAGGGTCAAGATTGTATGGTATAGACCTAGAAGATTTGTATGCTCCTACCCTAGGTTGATATCTAGTGATAGTCTCCATAATGAAGATTCTTCTATTTCAAATATCCTTATTCCTATATTACTTCTTCCTAGAACCCTTTAGAATCATCTACATTCTGCTAAGTGCACTTAATCCTTTGTATTTTCAACTTTATCTATTTTTTAGCATATATGTTACTATCATAAAACCATTATTCTAATTGTGATGATTAATTTTGAAATTTAATTAATTAGAATATCAACGTGTTGTTAACCCTTACATCCTTTAGTGTACTGAACCAATAAAACCAATAAGGTTTCATGTTAAATCTAATTAGGGTGCAAATATTTTTCTGAACCCAGTTTGTGATTCAATATTAACATCAACTCTAGTAGCCTTAATGTTTTCTCCTTTATTATAAGTGTATTTTATTATTTCTTCTTAGTTCTATCATTTAATTTTAGATGTCATATGGTCTCCTCTTATACCCTTTTGAATCGTAGGGATCACTTCACCAATCAACATGTTGAACATATTAAGGTTTCTCCTCCTATTCATAAATGGTTTTGCCTCATGGCTTCTTACCCATTACATATTTCTAGTAATCCATCTATGCTTGATCATTCCCAAGAGATACCCTTCCATGATATTGAGACTAATAGTGAGTATTCTTATGATGATGATGATGATGATGTTGTTGTGGATGATGAATAACCGTAGCTCCTATCTCATTTTTTTAACCAAATTCATAAAAATCGTCAGCACACTGGTCCTATCAGTAACATCCTCATTACTATTAAGATTTATCATGATGAACAATCTAGTGAAGAATCCCTTTTTTGGGAAATCTTAACACTCTTTCACTATTCCTACATCTTTGATTCCTATACACTTAGGGACACGTGATCTTCCAATGCACAATTTTTTAATACCAATTTATGCAACAATTATTTTTACTACACATCTTATATCCACAACCCATGGTTTGGAAAATTCTTCATCCAATACATAATCCTTTGAAACCCTTATTAATACCTTACAAGATCAAATATTACCATTATAACAAGGTTCCCCTACTTTTAATCATGATATGGATTCTACTTAGCCACTTCATAATCTACTTACACTCAATGTGGTTTCTTACTCTTTCTCCCTTGGTTTCATTTCTTCTAAACTCCCCATTTAAAATGGAAAAGGAGACCTTTCTAAGAATATTCAATCCTTTTATGTTATTTCTTTTGATTAAGCCTCTCATGATACCTTTCTCATAAATATATTTCACATAAGTCTTAAGGATTTTCCACTGCAATGGTTTTATGATCTCCCACGCATTATATGCACTCTTTTACTACTCTAGTAAAAAAAATTCACATAATTCTCTATTAACATTGGGAATAAGGTTTCTTACACATAATTATCTAAATTATGACAAGGGTATACTAATTCTTTCATTGATTATATCTTACGATACAATACCATGCTTACCAAGATGATTGATATGTTATCCGATAGTGAATTGTAAAATCTATTCACCCAAATATCGTTTTTATCTTTACAAGTACTAGTTATATTTGATAAATTATAATCTTTTGAGTATCTATGACATACACTCAAGGAGTGTGAATATAAGTTGTTATATATGAATAAGGTAAATTATGTTGATAGGACTCCTACTACACCTAATGCCAAGTTTACACATAAATCCACATTTAAAGGAAAGAATAATGATGCTAAAGTTTCTTCTAAATAACATCATCAATGTTGTTTCTCAACCAACTAAGTTGTAACTTTAACCTTCCCATTAATATTTTACTTGCTTATCTTGTGTCCCACATATTATATTAAAAAATTTCTTGTGTGTGACGGTATGTCTCTCCCTCCACTGTTTGATGTTGATATAAGAAATCCTCAAAGAAAGAATTTTAATACCAATGCTTAGAATGATTATCATCGATGTATAGGCCAATTCACAAGAAGATGTCTTAAGCTTCACCATATCATCTAAGATATTATAGACTTGCATTCTAATTAATGGGATGGTTTCATGGAATCTTCCAAACCAACCAAAGAATATGCTAAACTCAAAATATTCAATGATCCAATTCCTAATCATACCAATGATAAATCTAAATTTAAAGTACATAACATTTATCATGTGGTACCACCACCACCTTCTTATGATAAACCCTTAAATTCAATTATTAGAAATAGTAATCATACATTATTTCTTGCACTAATCATTACTCTTAATTTCTCTGACATAAATGACATGCTCGAATTTGATGTACTCTATTTATTCATGTGTTTATTAATCATGTACTTATTTGTAGTGTTTTGGTTTATGCACACAATGAAGATAACTTTGCACTCTCAAGTTACTTCAATCTCTTAGAATTTCTACAAAAAAATATTGTATTTGATACTAATCCTAGATATCATAATATTACTCTAACCATCATTATTGGTTGTATCACTACTTTGACTTAATTCTTAGTTGTTGTTACTCTTAGTTCTAATACCATACATTTGGGTTTCTATTGGATACATACTCTTAGGGATATTCCTTCTATCATTCAAAAATGTCTAAAGTCTATCTATAACTAAAAGGTTATCATCATTCAAGGTACTCTCTTTGAGGCTTATATTATTAGATTTCTTATTCACTATTCTAAAGTACCTATCCTACAAAAAACTTGCATCTATAGATTAGGATTTGGTTTGAAATGATGTTCATCATTGTTCTAGCCCTCCTAGGTTTCTCCCTAGGCATGTAGACTTATTTCTACTTCTCACATTTAAATATATCTTTGGTTTCATGATAGGCCTTTAATTACATACACATCCCCTCAAGGATATCATTATGTTAGGTCTTTCTACATCTAAGAATCAACACATAACCCTAAGAAGAACCTGACCTCCCGAGGTCATTTTGGGCCAGCCGATATGAGATGGAAGATGGCTATGGCATGGCTAAATAGGATAAATAGGTGGAAATGGATAACAACTGAGTCAAGGAAATCGAATGTCCTATATGGGAACTATGGAAATGTACTCATCAAGTAGATGGAAATAAAATCTTCTCTAATCTGTGCGGGCAAGATGGAACGAGAAAGGAGGATGGACACACGAAGGCTTCTGTCAATGTCAGTGTCCCTAAAAACACTCTGAACTGGCTATGGAATACATGAGAAATGTCTAACATATACCTTGTATAAGCCTCTAGACAAGGTCATAGAGGTGCAATGAGAACCTTGTGGAAGGGAAAAGATATGAAGTTATAGAATCTAATCTCAACTAGGATGACTGTGCCATAACACATAAGCATTGTTTTCTTCAATGTTTAAAGTCGTCAACTATGAGATAATAAAGGGTGGAAGTGGGGTGGTCCAAAGAATAAGGTGTTCGAGAGCCTAGTATATGTCTGTGAATTATTCGGTTTTGATCATTTGTGGAACTTTTGGATCACATACTAAATATTTGGGTTGCTGAGGATCTTGCATTGTCATGTGGACGTGCAAACTACTAAAACAAATACATAAGAAAACACACAAAGACACCTTAAGAGAGAAAGGTCAGTGTTTAGGAAACCTAAGCCAACTAAGGATACATAAGGGTCTTTGTTAATTCCTTTCTACTTAACTCTATGTGCAACTAATTAATCTAACAAATGAAAGCTAATTGATTAAAATAAAATAAAGTAAACCTAATCTATTTAATTTTTTGCTTTTTCAATAAAGGGAATAAAATAAATAAAATAATTAACTAATCTAATCTAATGTTTTTGTAATTTTTATGTTTATTGGAAAAAATGAGAAATATGCACAAACAATTTAATTTCTTATAATTAAATGAAGGGTAAGTGCATGGAAATTGGGGCCCAAAAAGTGGACACAATCTATTTTTGGCCATTTTGGTCATAACTCGCTCGTGTTAAATAAAGGGAATAAAATAAATAAAATAATTAACTAATCTAATATATTGTTTTTGTAATTTTTATGTTTACTGGAAAAAATGAGAAATATGCACAAACAATTTAATTTCTTATAATTAAATGAAGGGTAAGTGCATGGAAATGGGAGGCCAAAAAGTGGACACAAATTTATTTTTGGCCATTTTGGTCATAACTCACTCGTGTTATGGCTCAGTCACGTTATAACATGACAGAGAAAATTTAAGGTCGCGTTATAACGCGAGTGTGTTATGGCTTGGTCAATCCGAGCCATAACGCGAGCCTATTATAACCAACTCGTGTTCATTTTTTCTATGTGGCATATATGTTTATGGGAGGGGTATATAAGTATAATTTTTTATTTTATTAATCTTTATACTTTATTATTTCTTATACTTTAAATTTATTTTAGTAAATATAAGAAGTAGAGGTTACTCTGCACCTTATGGAACTAGTCTCGCAGCTCCATCTGTCACAGTTTAGAAGATAGTTTTTCATATTCTAATTTGGTCAGTACATAGGTATTTTTAGGATTTCAAACTTTCAACCTAAAGCTTTTAGGGTTTAAATATAACAATCGATGTCTATTTTGTGAAAGAATATAGTCATTGTTTAGGTTTTGGGGTCCTTTTTATTGGTCATTGATATTTGTAGGAATTTTAGATGTGTCAAAACTATATATTTTAAACCTCACAACTCCCAAAAGTAGAAACAATTGCTCAAATATATGGACTCATGCAATTCCTTATAACACATAATAAATCAAAACACATATGTAGGTTTTAATCAATTTAAATAATCAGGGGAATGGTCATCATGAGGTCTGTAAAGGATTTGAAATATCATGAGGTAATGCATAGCTCCAACACATTTGCATGTATTCATTAACTCATAACAACCAATTTCAATCATTCTCATTAGTATCTTGTTTTTAGAATTCTTTCCAACAAGCTATATAGGCTCAAATATGCAAAAATGGCACAATCAACCTAAAACTTACCCTTCCAACTCCCATATCATACTCTCACATTTTGTACACAATCCCAATCAACTCTTAAAATGACTCATTTTCTTGTAAAACCTCATTTCTTCATACTTCCACTTTATTTCTCTCACTAGCTTTAAGTTTCCTAAACCCTAAACCCTAAACCTTAAGCCCTAAAATATAAACCCTTAACCTTGAACCCTAAACCTTAAACCCTAAACCCTAAGCCTTAAGCACAAAGCCCTAAACCTTAAACCCTATTTTACCACCATGAACCCTAATCCCTATACCCTAGGCCCTAAACCCTAAACCCTAAACACTAAGCCCTAAATATAAACCCTTTAACCCTTAACCTTAAACCCTAAACCCTAAACACTAATACCTAAGCCCTAAGCCCTAAACCTTGAACCCTAAATATGAAACCCTAAACCCCAAAACCTATACCCTAAATCCTAAACCCTAATTTTACCACCTTGAACCCTAAACCCCAAGCCCTAAACCTTAAAACCTAAACCCTGATCCATAAACCCTACACCATAAACCCTAAACCCAAATCCCTATACCCCAAACCTTAAATCCTAAACAGTGATCCCTAAGCCCTAAACATTAAACCATAAATCCTAAACCCAAAACCCAAAACCTTAAGCCCTAAACCTTGAACCCTCAAAGCTAAACCCTCAACCTTAAGCCCTAATCCCTTAGCCCTAAACCCTAAACAACAACACCTAAACCTTAAATCCTAAACTCTATTTTTACCACCTCGAAACCTAAACCCTAACAACTAAACCCTAAATCTTAAACTCTAACCCTAAACCTTGATCCCTAAACCCTAATCCCTAAACGCTAAACCATGATCTGTAACCATAAAACCTAAACCCTAAACCATCAACCCTATATAGGGTTTATTTTAAGAAGCATTTGGCAAATTGGAGGTGGAAAATCCCTGGCGAATATACTTTAAACTAGATTTTCTGGAAAGGTGAATTTTCCTACGTTTTAGAATGATTTTTTTGCCTGACATTTTTTAGGAAAAGAAGGTTTTTTTTGACGCATAGTTGGTGCACAACAAAAATTTTATTTCCCCTACATTTTCTCCACCCCTATACTTCACACATTATTCCCCCTACATTTTCTCCACTGCTAGACTTCTCCTCCCTCAAACCCCTTCTTCATCATCCCTCTTTCTCCTCCAAATTTTTTTCTCCCTTATTTTTAACTTAATTCTATACATCCACTTCATTATCTTCATCACACAACTCACATGCAATCACTAATAATTATCATGGAACACTTTTGTATAGTTAAAATCCAACAAACATAAATATCAAGCCTTAATATTCTTTTCTTTCTTACTAAAACATAAGTAAATATTGAAACTAAAATATTAATACATCTAAGGTTTAATATTTAGAGTAAAACATAAATTTATAATAAATTTCATAGAGGAAAGAGGAATTTAACATCATCCTACTTTTAATTGTGAGAAGAAAGGAACTTTGACTCAACGGTTGTTGTTTTCACTCTGATTTCTTCTTTGTATTCAAAAACTAAAACATATTTTTAACATTTTCAGTCATTCCCACATTGTTATAATGCAGACGATCTAGTAGTTGGATGGTGACAAATTGACTTCATATATCTTGTCTTGGTCAAGCCTAGTAGGTGATTTGTAAAGATACCAATATTTGTATTATTAAATATTTAAAAATTGTATTAGAACTCAGTAATGGACACTGGACAGCTCTGAATAATTTTGAGTTCACAATAAAAAATAATAAGAATATAATAAACAAGTTACCATATTTCATTTTGTACATCATATTCCTACTTGCTGGAGATTCAAACCATTACTCCCCATTTGATTCACTACACAAAAATCATATCGAATAAGATTTGTATGTCATTCAACAATGACATCTTTTAAATTTAATATTATTATTTTATCTATTAAAAAAATAGTCTTTAGTACTCCAATTTCCATCCACACCTGCAAACAATACCACAAATCTTGTCAAGTTTAAAATCTATATTAATTGAAAAATACCAAAAAAAATCTCAAGTCTCAAATCCCTCCAATTGGAAATACTCAAATTCAATTCTAATAAGTACGGACCCTCAAAACAATAAATGGAATTGAAATGCAATAATTATACCCAGAATATCATCCAATTTTTTAGTTGAGCCCTTAATTATTGCTTCAACCTTATTTATTTATGTATGCAATGTCATCTCACATTTTCTAGGCTAATTGATAATTTCTTGCTTC